>CM063591.1:9244600-9606714 GCA_032356905.1 Salix exigua | reverse complement strand
GTGTTGACATATAATGTCACACTTATATGTTTTATATATTTTGATGATAACAATAAAAGAAAATGGACTAATAATATGCTTGGATGAGATTAAGCGATAAGCAGGTATTATACAAAGAATACATCAACAAGCATAACGGAGTACACGAAGAAATCACTCCAAGAAGTCAAGATGCAAGCAAGTGAAGACAAAGAAGAAGTTTTCATTTTAGTGCTTTAATTATGTAAATCTCAAATGTCTAACTTGATAGCACAATTTAAAATGAACTCACACACTTCACATTGCATGCATTAAAGGGTTTGATGATTAGAGGATTAAGTCATAATCAATCGGTTCAAAAATTCAGAAAAGATAATTTGTCACAAGTGCCTTTCTGCATGAACCGGTCGACCAGCTTAGTGTATACCAAGTGAGCCGGTCGACAGCTTGAAGACTAAATTGTCTTTTGAGCTGAACCGGTCGACCGCTAGGTTTATCCGTTGTGAACCGGTCGACCAGCTTGAAGACAAAATGTCTTTCAAGCCGAACCGGTCGACCGCTTGGGTTATCCGTTGTGAACCGGTCGACCAGCTTGAAGGCAATTGTCTTTTGAGCTGAGCCGGTCGACCACTTTATTTGTCCGTTGTGAACCGGTCGACCAGCTTGATATGACGGTTGCATTAAAGCGGCTATAAGCGGCTAGTTTCTTTTACAAACTTATAAATAGCCCTCCTAATTGCAAAAATAAATACACAAGAACTTTCATATCTTATATTGAGGCAATTAGAGTGCAAAAACATCTTCATATCATCAATCTTTATTAATACTCATATTTGTGTTTAAATCTTCATATCTTAACACAAAGAGTATTTTTCATTCTCACTACACTTAAACACCTTCAAATATTCTAAGTGTTATCAAGTGAGATAAAGAGATCATAGATCTTCATTTGTAATATCTACACTATTAAGAGTGTATTGTTGTTTTACAAAAACAACCATTGTAATATTCTTGAGAGTTGAAGTATAAAACTCTTTGATATTGGTGAGGAAATATCACCAAGGAAAAATCTTGAAGAGGGTACATCTTCAAGTGGGAAGAAGGAAAATCTTGAAGAGGGCATATCTTCAAGTGGTGTAAAAGTCTTGGTGTGGATTCATCAAGCAAGATTTGTAATCTTGTTACTTGGACTAGTAAGAGAGTACAATACTCAAATGCGGATTTGTACTTGAATCGTGGACGTAGGCTTGCCGAACCACGTTAAAAACCGAGTTAGCAATCTCTCTCTCTTATCTCTTTACTTTAAAGTAATTGATTTTAGAATTGCTATAATTATTGTATTTACACCTAATTCCCCCCCCCCTTAGGTGTATAGTTGCCTTAATCCTTGAATAACAATTGGTATCAGAGCTTAGTTCTCAATTATTAAGTTTGCTTAGACTTTGAGTAGAATGGCAACTACAAGTTACAATCTCCAACATGAAGGTGCCTCAACAACTATACCACCATTTTTGATGGTAATGACTATGCATATTGGAAAGCTAGAATGACTATATATCTTCAATCTATAGATTTTGATTTATGGCTTTCTATTGAAAATGGACCTCATAGACCACTCAAAATCGAAAATGGTGTTGAGATTCCCAAAAGCATGATAGAATATACAGACTTAGATAAAGATTACTTTCTATGGATGCTAAAGCCATGAACACCTTATCTTGTGCATTAAATAGAAGCGAATTCAATAGAATATCTTAGTGTAAAAATGCTAGAGATATATGGCATACATGAGAAATAACTCATGAAGGAACAACTCAAGTAAAAGAATCTAAAATTGATATGTTAGTTCATCAATATGAGTTATTTAAAATGTTACAAAATGAATCCATAACAAGCATGTTCACTCGTATGACTAGTATTACAAGCAGTTTACATGCTCTTGGTAGAACTTATTCAAATACAGAAATTGTAAGCAAGATTCTCGAGATCTCTACCAAAAGCTTGGGAAGCTAAAGTGACAGCTATCACGAGAAGCAAAAGATCTTACAAAATTACCATTAGAGGAACTCATCGGTTCTCTAATGACTCATGAGATCACTATGGAAAAACAAGATCGGGAAGAAAGGCCAAAGAAAAATTTGGCATTTAAAACTATTCATCAAGTTAAAGACAAGGATAATAGCGATGATGAAGGCAGTGACGACGATCTTGTGGAAGATGTAGCATTGATCACAAGGCAGTTTGAAACTTTCTTAGAAAGAAAAATGATAAGAGAAAGTTTTGAACTACAGAAAGGAGGAAAGCAAAGGAGAATTTAGCAAAGAAACTCCAAGGTGCTACAAGTGCAACAAAGTGGGACATATCAAAACCGATTGTCCCCTTCTTCAAATGAAAAGAAAAATCGCTTTCAAAGAAAGCTTTGAAAGCAACATGGAGGCGATGACTCGGACTCAAGCTCCAATGATGAAGAAGAACATGTGGCGAACATGTGCTTTATGGCAATTGAAAGCGAAAATGAGGTACAATCTTCGGATGATGAATCCGACCCTTCTTATATTGAACTACATGATCAACTTGAAAATTTGTATGTAGAATATAAGAAATTAGGTTCTAAATATAGTACTCTAAAAAGAAATCATATATGTTTAATTGAAGAAAAAGATTTATTAGAAAAGAAAGTATATGATTTAAATGACAAGAGTAGCAAGACCAATCAACTTGAAAAAGATAATGAATCATTAAAAGATAAAGTTGATGAGTTGAATATAATTATCACAAAATTCACACAAGGCTCAAATTTTTTTGAGAAAATGCTTTCGAGCCAAAGAAGTGTATTTAACAAAGGAGGATTAGGTTATAAACCTAATAAAAATCAAAAATACCTAAAGAATTACTTTGTTAAAGCTAAAGAGTCTTATGATCCAAGTCATACATGCAATTATTGTAGAAAATTAGGTCATTTGATTTATGCATGTCCGATGAAGAAAAATAAAATTGTTGACATGATTTGGGTTCCAAAAGGAACCACCCCTAACCAAAAGGACCCAGAAGGTATGGGTACCAAAATCCTCATCTTGATTCTATTTTGTAGGAACCAAAGGAACATGGGGAGTGGTTTTGGATAGTGCTTGTTCAAGACACATGACCGGAGGCGGCACCCTTTTTCAAGCCTTTCCAAAACTAAAGGAGGAAAAGTGACTTTTGGGGACAACTCAAAAGGAAAAATTGTTGGAATTGGCAACATTGGAGGTATGTCTTCAACCTCCATTGAAAATGTATTTCTTGTTGATAATCTTAAGCATAACTTACTTAGTATAAGTCAATTATGTGACAAAGGATATAAAATCTTGTTTGATCATACATGTTGCTTAATACTTGAAAATGACAAAATTATTTTTATCGGTAATAGAATTGGAAACATCTATAAGATCAAAATAGATGCATGTATGAGTAGTGAAAATTGTCTTGTTGCTAGTATAAATGATAGTTTTCTATGGCATAGAAGACTAGGTCACATAAGCATGGACATTCTTTCAAAATTGACCAAAAATGATTTAGTTAAAGGTCTTCCTCATATTACATATGAAAAGGAAAAGCTATGTGACGCTTGCCAAATGGGTAAACAATTCAAAACATCTTTTAAAAGTAAGAATCACATATCAACGAAAGACCTTTAGAATTACTTCACATAGATCTATTTGGACCAACTATAACAAGAAGTTTAAGTGGTAATAGATATGTGTTTGTAATTGTTGATGAATTTACTAGATATACATGGGTTATATTTCTGAAATCAAAAGATGAAACAATTCATGAATTTATAAAGTTTTCAAAGAAAATCGAAAATGAGAAAGGATTTTCTATAATTAACATAAGGAAGCGATCATGGTGGTGAATTCACAAGTGATTTATTTGAAATGTTTTGTGAAGAAAAGGATACCACCACAACTTTTCAACTCCTAGAACTCCCCAACAAAATGGGGTTGTGGAAAGGAAAAATCGGTCTCTTCAAGAAATGGCAAGAACTATGATAAATGAATTTAATACCCCTAAATATTTTTGGGCGGAAGCCAGTAAATACTTCTTGCTATGTTTTAAATCGTGTTACCTTGAGACTGAGTTGAAAAAGACTCCTTATGAGCTTTGGAAAGGAGGAAGCCCAACATCTCTTATTTTAAAGTCTTTGGTTCAAAATGCTTTATTCTAAACACTAAAGACAACCTTGACAAATTTGATTCAAAATCCGATGTTGGAATTTTCTTGGATACTCCTCCTCTAGCAAAGCCTACAGAGTTTACAATAATAGAACACTTTGTCTTGAGGAATCCATGCATGTCGCCTTTGAGGAAACTCAAAATGACAAAATTGTTGAGATTCTAGATGACTTAAATAAAAATGTTCAACATTTGAATCTTCATGATAAAAATCCAAATGAAATATCAAATGAAGATACAAACAAGGACCAACCAAGCTCAAGCAATCAACAAGAGTTGGTAAGTAACTCCTTTGAGCCGCCAAAGGAGCTATGGTATGTAAGTTCTCATCCTCGAGAATTAATTATCGGTAATCCGTTTGAGGAACTAAAACTAGAGCATCCCTTAGAAATATTAGTGGTCATTATGCATTTGTTTCTCAAATAGAACCTAAAACCTTTCTTGAAGCTGAAAATGATGAAAAATGGATTTTAGCCATGCAAGATGAGCTAAATCAGTTTGAGAGAAATGATGTTTGGGAACTAGTCCCTAGACCAAAAGATTTATCAATAATTGGTACTAAATGGGTCTTTAGAAACAAAGTTGATGAACATGGGACTATTGTTAGAAACAAAGCAAGACTAGTTGCTAAAGGTTATAATCAAGAAGAAGGAATAGATTATGAAGAAACCTTTGCACGGTAGCTAGACTTGAATCTATAAGAATGCTATTAGCCTATGCATGTCATGCAAATTTTACGCTCTTCCAAATGGATGTTAAAAGTGCATTTTTAAATGGCTTTATAATGGAAGAAGTATATGTTGAACAACCTCAAGGCTTTGAAAATTTTGAATTTCCTAATCATGTGTTTAAACTCAAAAAGGCCTTGTATGGTTTGAAACAAGCACCTAGGGCATGGTATGATAGATTAAAAACATTTCTTATTGAAAATGATTTTAACATTGGCAAAATTGACACCACCCTGTTTACAAAAGAAAAGGAAAAGATATCCTTATTGTACAAATCTATGTTGATGATATAATTTTTGGTGCTACTAACGAATCTCTATGTAAGGAATTTGCAAAATGCATGCAAGAGGAATTTGAAATGAGCATGATGGGAGAATTAAATTTCTTCCTTGGATTGCAAATTAAGCAAACAAGAGATGGCATCTTCATCAACCAAAGCAAGTACACCAAGGATCTTCTAAAAAGATTTGGGATGGAACATGTCAAAGATGCCGACACACCCATGGGAACATCTACTAAGCTTGATATGGACGAAAAAGGTAAAACCGTAGACATCACCAAATATCGAGGTATGATCGGTTCTCTTTTATATTTAACACGCAAGTAGACCCGATATCATGTTTAGTGTATGTTTATGTGCACGATTTCAAGCATGTCCAAAAGAATCCCATGTTAGTGCAGTAAAAGAATTTTTAGTTACTTGCATGGTACAATTAATTTAGGGTTGTGGTATCAGAAGGAAGTGAAATGAGTTTAATTAGTTACTCGGATGCAGATTTTGCGGGTTGCAAAATAGATAGGAAAAGTACTAGTGGAACTTGTCACTTTCTAGGATCTTCACTAGTATCATGGGCAAGTAAGAAACAAAACTTCGGTAGCCCTATCAACAAGCTGAAGCGAGAATATATTGCGGCGGGAGTTGTTGTGCACAAGTATTATGGATGAAACAAACTTTGGAGGATTATAGACTTAAGTTTGAAAATACTCAGATTAAATGTGATAATACAAGTGCTATTTGCTTATCTAAAAATCCTATTCGACACTCTCGTACAAAACACATAGAAGTAAGACATCACTTCTTGAGGGATCACATTGAAAAAGGAGATATTGTACTTGAGTTTATAGGTACAGAACATCAACTTGCAGATATTTTTACAAAACCCTTAGCCAAAGATCGCTTTGCGAAATAAGAAGGAACCTAGGATTTATCCATGCAAATGATGTTTAAATTATGTATACATCAATGGTTATAAGTTGGATTTATTTGATGTTAAAAAGTATACACTTGGAGCATAAGAAACTTGTTCAAAACAAATATTGGAGAATTTAGAAGTGCAGGATGAGCCAGGTCGACCAGGTTCATCAAAAGCAAATCAGCCAGTAGGCCAGGTTGAGACAGAATAAAGCAGAGGATGGCTCTTGGAATTTTTGAATCTTGGAGGAAAATGGTTCTGAACATAATTTTTCGACATAAAGGGTAGTTTTGAAGAGTCATGAATGATTTTAAAATCAAAATGCAAACATGTCCATTTTTGCATGTACCGGTCGGCCGGTACGTGCATCTGGATCCACCGGTCGGCCAGGTTGAGCGGAGGAAACGATAGCGTTAAGCTCTTGCCTAAAATTTGCATTTTTAGCCCCTTGATTTCTTTGCCTTTTGGACATAATTTTTACATGGAAAGGCTACATTGTGAGTGGAAAGAACGTTTCAAAGAGAAATTTGGAAAATTCTCAACTTGGGAGTCAGCCGGTCGACCAGGTTGAACTTACCCAAGGCAGCCGGTCGACCAGGTTGCTCGATAGTATAAATACTATCTAGGGTTTCAGAACTCATTCAACAGACAAATCCGAAAAATCTTACCCAAAATCCTCTCAAAAACTAATCTAAATCAAAACACCCATAGCCAAATTGAAGACAATGGCATCTCAGAAGCGATTAAGAAGGACTGAATCAAGAAGCAAAAGAGCCAATGATCCGGCTTCCTCATCAGGTGATAATGTTCAAAGATTTTTGAGTAATTTCTCAAATAGAGCTATCATTGTAGAAAGAGGTTTAAGCAATGATCTATCTGCTTTAGAGTATAGACACCTTATTTGCTTTGAAATGGGTTGGTACTCATTTGTATGAATATAGGAAACCTACATACCCTAAATTGATGAGAATGTTCTTTGCTAACATGAGGGTTAATGTAGAACCTAGAATAATGAGTACTCTTCAAGGACATCCTATTGAATTTAATTGTGATGAATTAGCTGAGATATTGGGAATATCTAATGATGGTCAGAGGTGTTTGATATTAAAATAATTCAGACCATTGAAGGTTTTAGCTATGATTATCTTTGTTGCATTGCATCATGGAAATAATGGATTTGCTCAGGTGCTAAAATAAAGAGTCAAGATCTTTTATTGAGACCTAGAATACTCCATAGAATTATTGCTCACAATATCTTGCCCAAAAGGGCATTATGATGAAGTCACATTTATGGAGTTATGCTTAATTGATTGTATGATTCAGTGAAGGCCAATAAACCTTCCATACATATTGATTAGGAATATAATCTTAGCATTTGATCAAAAACAAAGGCTCTACCTTATGGTCAAGTGTTTACCACTATTTTTGAGCATTTTGAGATCTTCTTGGCGAGTGCGGATAAGAGGCCGTACTCGAGATAAGGCGGAGATAAATAACACCACTCTAACTAGGATGAAATATGTGCTTAATGAGCATGGTGAGTGGATTCAAGGGCACCAAGAAGGTGCACATGCTGAGGAAGAGCATGAAGAGGAGGAGAATGCGGCTGAGGATCAAGGAGAAGATGAGTTCACATATTTATTTGAGTCACCACCTCCAGCTTCCTCCCCAGATGAGCCATCTGCGAGTGGCTGGTCGCATAGGATAGAGAGTCGTCTCACGCTTATGGAGACAGATATACGATCCATGAGAGACTCTCACATAGAGATGCGGGCTAATATTCATGAGATGAAGGCAATGATGGCTTCACTTCTCTCACGGAACCCACCTCCTTGGTAATTTTGTATCATGCATCTCATCTTATTTATGTTGTTATTTAGAAATATTGTATTTATGCTTTTCATTTTGGATATATGTACAATGATATTGAATATTTTTTTTATCCACAATGATTAACCTTCTTTTTGTTGATGCCAAAGGGGGAGAGAAATATGAAAATATCAAATGCATCAATAATGGGGGAGTAAAATATGAGAATATAAAAGAATTATATGCATATATTTAGGGGGAGAAATATGAATTTCTCTTATAAATTGCATATGATATTTGTACTTAGATTAAATTGCTACAAATGTTCAATGTCTCCTATATATTGCATTATAATATTTAGGGGGAGACTCAATTTATTATCTAAGTCTTTTTGTTTATTGTCATCATCAAAAGGGAGTTTGTTGACATATAATGTCACACTTATATGTTTTATATATTTTGATGATAACAATAAAAAGAAAATGGACTAATAATATGCTTGGATGAGATTAAGCGATAAACAGGTATTATACAAAGAATACATCAACAAGCATAACGGAGTACACGAAGAAATCACTCCAAGAAGTCCAAGATGCAAGCAAGTGAAGACAAAGAAGAAGTTTTCATTTTAGTGCTTTAATTATGTAAATCTCAAATGTCTAACTTGATAGCACAATTTAAAATGAACTCACACACTTCACATTGCATGCATTACAGGGTTTGATGAGTAGAGGCTTAAGTCATAATCAATCGGTTCAAAATTTCAGAAAAGATAATTTGTCACAATTGCCTTTCTGCATGAACCGGTCGACCAGCTAGTGTATACCAAGTGAACCGGTCGACAGCTTGAAGACTAAATTGTCTTTTGAGCTGAACCGGTCGACCAGCTAGGTTTATCCGTTGTGAACCGGTCGACCGCTTGAAGACAAAATGTCTTTCAAGCCGAACCGGTCGACAGCTTGGGTTATCCGTTGTGAGCCGGTCGACCGCTTGAAGGCGAATTGTCTTTTGAACTGAACCGGTCGACCACTTTATTTGTCCGTTGTGAGCCGGTCGACCAGCTTGATATGACGGTTGCATTAAAGCGGCTATAAGCGGCTAGTTTCTTTTAGAAACTTATAAATAGCCCTCCTAATTGCAAAAATAAATACACAAGAACTTTCATATCTTATATTGAGGCAATTAGAGTGCAAAAACATCTTCATATCATCAATCTTTATTAATACTCATATTTGTGTTTAAATCTTCATATCTTAACACAAAGAGTATTTTTCATTCTCACTACACTTAAACACCTTCAAATATTCTAAGTGTTATCAAGTGAGATAAAGAGATCATAGATCTTCATTTGTAATATCTACACTATTAAGAGTGTATTGTTGTTTTACAAAAACAACCATTGTAATATTCTTGAGAGTTGAAGTATAAAACTCTTTGATATTGGTGAGGAATATCACCAAGGAAAAATCTTGAAGAGGGTACATCTTCAAGTGGGAAGAAGGAAAATCTTGAAGATGGCATATCTTCAAGTGGTGTAAAAGTCTTGGTGTGGATTCATCAAGCAAGATTTGTAATCTTGTTACTTGGACTAGTAAGAGAGTACAATACTCAAGTACGGATTTGTACTTGAATCGTGGACGTAGGCTTGCCGAACCACGTTAAAAACCGAGTTAGCAATCTCTCTCTCTTATCTCTTTACTTTAAAGTAATTGATTTTAGAATTGCTATAATTATTGTATTTACACCTAATTCCCCCCCCTTAGGTGTATAGTTGCCTTAATCCTTGAATAACAATATGTTGAAGAGAGATAACCCTATCTTCAAATGCATCCCGAATGAAGTGACAATCCACTTCAATGTGCTTGGTTCTCTCATGAAAAATAGGATTGGCTGTAAGATGTATTGCACTTGTATTATCTCTATAGAGAGGAGTAGGCGTGCCTTGTGTTTGTAAGAAAGATCGAGCCTAGTGTTTGTAAGATAAATCAAACTCCCCACAAGTATTCTGTAACAATTCCCTCTCATCCTTTTGAAGCTTTACATTGATTTCCATAGGTGTGTTTAGTGATGACAGGTCCTGAAGACCAACTGCAACCACCAAATCCATGGCATAATTATGCTGTGATAGGAATATTCCATGTGTATCAATCTAAATTTCAAGACCAAGGAAATATGCTAGTATACCCAGGTTTTTCATGTGAAAAGACTTTTGTAAATGTTGTTTTAGGTGTTGAATTAGGCTCAAATTAGTCCCTGTGATTACTATATCATCCACATAAACTAGGACAAACAAAGCACCAATAATAGTAGTATGTAAGATCATAAAGGCATCATATTTACTCTTAACAAACTCAAAATCAAGAACAGTAGAGGCAAATTTAGCATACCATGCCCTAGGAGCCTGCTTAAGCCCATACAATGAACGACACAATTTAGACATAGTTGAAGGAGGTTTGGAGAACAAACCAACAGGAGGCTGTCAGTAGAAGGAAAGACGGAAAGAGACAACAAACAATAGAATGATATTAATAGGGAAGATTCTACATTAATGTAGGTTGTAAATATCAAATATAATCAGTAAATAGGAAGATTTCAATTACCATAAAACAACCTCCAAGATCTAGCTTACCATATATAAAAGATGTTGTAATTAATGTAAATATAGGCTATATGTATGCAATGAGAATCAAGAACCATTTCTGACATAGTATTAGAGCCCCTCTCTTAAGAAAATCATAGAAACTTAGTTTTGTTTTTTAGTCATAGTTATATGGAGAAGGAAAACAATGTGTGTCAGGTTTACTGGAAAAAACTAAGTTGCTTGGTCATTTCAGATGGAGATCTATTTGAAGGGAAAAAAATTATGGAGTCATGTAGATGACAATGATAAGGGGGACTCAAGAGCTGAAAGTTCAGCCAGTGCAAAAGCAGTATGGGCAATAAATGATGCATAAATTGGCAAAGGCCATGTGAGATTACCTCACCCTAGTCTACAATCAAGACAACAATGCTAGAAGATTTCAGTTGGAGTTAAGTATTGGAAACTATACCCAAGAATATTATTTTGGATTTTTGACACTGGAATGACTACTCAGATCTTATTACAACCAAGATGTCTGGTGAAGGAGCATTTGCAGTGCAACAAGTCCACAAGGTCAGTCAAAGGGATCAATTTATGATGAAATTGAGGCCAAAATATGAAGTAGTTCAGGCTTCTCTAGTAAATAGAGATCTAGTCCCCACTTTGGCTGTTTGTTTTGGAGAGCTCTTACTTGAGGAACAAAGCCTCAACACTCAATAGGCTATGGAACAAACAAGAGTGGTCCCGATTGCCTATGCTACTTACAACAAAGGGAAAAGGTCTGACATGAGGAAGACACAATGCTACAGCTGTAAAAAAAATATGGACATATTGCACCTAATTGTCCAAACAAGGTTTGTAGTTACTACCAACAGCTAGGACACATCATCAAAGAGTGTCCTATTTGGCCTCCTTCACGGTTTGTCAAGAATCATCACACAACAAACTCAACAGCTGTTGTTCTAGTAGTTGACTTGACCAAAGAAACATTACAATAAATGATTATGAGTGCATTTTCTACACTTGGTCTTCAAAGTAATGTTGCCTCTTCAAACTCTTCTTAGGTATTAGATTCTGGAGCCACAAATCACATGACAAATTCTTTGAGAGGATTGAAAAATCTCAGAAAGCATAAGGGAATCTCATATATTCAAACTACTAATGGCAGTGTTCTTCCTATTTTTGGCTATTGGTGATAAATCACCTTTGAAAGATATTTAGGCTTCTATAGGTCAATTTGTTGACAGTAATTGTAAGGTTAAGTTCTCTAATTAAGGCTGTATTGTGCAAGATCAAATGACAGGGCAAGTGAAAGCGAAGGGGTCTAAGCATGGACGTTTGTTTCTACTGCAACTAGTTGTCCCACACACCTTGGTTCCTTTTTCTTCTTCTTCTGCATGGTCTTTATTTCGTACTACACTTTATATATCTAAAGAAATCTGGCATAGACGTCCCAATCATCCCAATAATAGGGTTTTAGCTTATCTATTGAAATCTAGTTTATTGAATAATCAAGTGTAGTGTTCTTCTCCTATTGTGTGCTTTGAATGTGTTGTATGTAGACTTGACAAAAGTAAAGTGTTACCATTTCCATCTGAGGGCAGTAGAGCCACAAACCCATTTGATATAGTGCATAGTGATGTGTGGGGAATTAGTCCTATAGTCTCTCATGAAGGTTATAAATATTTTGTAACTTTTATAGATGACTATAGTCGCTACACATGGGTATACTTCCTCTGAAAGAAGTTAGAAGTATTCATCATACTTAAACTCTATCTAGGACTAATACACACTCGACTTGCTGCCACTATTAAAACACTCAAATCAGATTCTAGAGGGGAATACATGTCCAATAATTTCAATCTTTCTTGCAAAACAAAGGCATAATTTCACAAAGATCATGTTCTTACAAATCGACATCTTTTAGATGTCTTTAGAATATTGCTTATTGAAACTTCTGTTCCATCAAAGTTTTGGGTAGAGGCACTCACTACTGCCACTTATCTAATCAATAGACTCCCTTCTCAAAAGTTAGGCATAGACACCATATTTTAGGCTTCATCAATGTCAGCCCAAATATGACAAACTTCACACTTTTGAGTGTGTACATTTCATGCATCTTTCACCTCATAGATATAAACTCTCAGCTCAGTCCATTAGATATGCATTTCTTGGGTATATTTTTAATCAAAAGGGATATGTTTGTTTTGATCCTCAAACACATAAATTCATGTTTCTAAAATATGGTATTCCTAGAGAATTGGTATTTCTTTCCTATGTCCTCCACAACTCCTAACTCCTAGGTTTTGTTACCTTTCTTCACCGAGTCTGATACTAGTATTCCAAATGATAACACATAAACTCCTAGTGTCTTGGCACCTGTGTCCTTCAATGGTCAACCATTACTGGTGTACAGACATAGACAACAACAAGTGCAACCACCTTCAGCTACAACCCTGCCAATTGATTCCATGCATCCTTCAGATCCTGAGGTAACAAACTTAATATTTAGCTACTATAATAACATCTGGTTGTATACATGTTTCAGACTCTGAGATTAATGATTTGCCTTCCATCATGCCTGCTGTAAGAAAATCTACTAAAATATCTATACCTCTTGATAAGTATGTGTTTAATTCCTCAAGGGAACAGTACACTCATTCTATTTTCTCTGCTACAGTGCACTCTACTGTTATATCTACTAATTATTCATAGGCTACTAAAGAAGCCTGCTGGCAGCAGGTTATGGAGGAAAAACTACATGCACTTAAAAAAATAACACTTAGGAGGTTGTTGAGTGTCCTCTAGGGGTCACTCCTCTAGGATGTTGATGACTTTAATCAGTAAAAGTCAAGGTTGATGGCAATTTGGACAGGCATAAAGCACAATTGGTAGCTCTTGGCAATCACTAGCAGTATGGGGTCAAATACGAGGAAACTTTTGCTCCCATAGTCAAGATGACTACAATATACACAATCGTGGCACTAACAGCTTCACAACAATGGTTCTTACACCAATTGGATGCGAAGAATGCCTTTATGGGGATCTAAGTGAGAACATCTACATGCGGCCTACTATTGGTTTGTTCTCCAAACCTACTTCAACTGTGTGTAAATTGCGTCGTTCATTGTATGGGCTTACATATGCTCCTAGGGCATGATATGCTTCGTTATCACTGTCCTCCTTCCTTCTTCTACCCTTATCAATGAGAAGACTTCATTGAGTGAGGGCATAGATTCCATTCCTAGTATTTTGATCCTTGATCAAACTCCATGTTTAGTCCTGCAAGGAATTCAAAAATCCTTTCTCTTTACATAATTTTTTTAAATTGTTGCAACATCACTGCATTTCATTTTAAAATCTTGATAATAATCTAACTCTAACCAGAAACTTTTCATGATGTTGTAGTATTCAATAACCATCATATTACCTTGTTTGGTCATTGACATCTTGGTCTTGATCTCATAGATTAAGGTAGCATCCTTGACCTTAGAATAGGTCTGCTTCATTGCATCCCACACATCTTTTATTGTGTTTAGGAACATGTAGGCCAACAAACTTCTGACATTATAGAATTCCATAACCATGACATAATCATGGAGTCTTCCTCATCCCACAAGGTGAACTTTAGGTCTTCTTGACTTGGAGGGTTGTCCATCAAATGGTTAATCTTTCCTTTTCCTTAGAGGAAGGTTTTTACTATCTATGACCATTTCATATAGTTTCTCCCATTCAGTCTATAGAAGGATTGAAGATTCTGGAAATCTCCTGTTGTTTGGGTTTTTTTGTAGTGTTTTCCGACATGATTTTTGGTTTCAAGGTGGAAGGGAAGGTTGGATCTAAGGTTTTATGAGGTAGACTCTGATACCATGTGAAAAATTGTGTAATTCTCATTATGCTACTGCATAGAACTTAGAATATATACAACATCTAGATTTCTAATTTAGGATACTAATTAAGTATAAATGAATAAATATTCTTTTTAGATCCTAACTTATAGGAGAGTATATTTGACATTCTTTTTATATTTCCTAAGAATCTGCCCTTGTTCAATTCATTCAATATATTGTATTATGTTATTTCACACCATCAATATTTCAACACTTTCCTTTATATATACGTATGCATACTATACACTAACATCCTCTCGTTATGCTTCTGCATAGAACTTAAAATATATACAGAATCTAGATTTGTAATTTAGGATACTAATTAACTATAGATGAATAACTATTATTTCTAGATCCTAACTTATAGGAGAGTATATTTGACATTCTTTTATATTTCCTAAGAATTTGCGCTTGTTTAATTCATTCAATACATTGTATTCTGTTATTTCACACCATCAATATGTTCAACACTTACCTTTATATATACGTATGCATACTATACACTAACATCCTCTCTCAATCTATGGCTCGAAAACACCAAACATGAGATTGCGACAATGAGAATGAAACATAAGAGAACTTAAACCTTTGGTGAGGATATTAGCAAATTGTCCCTGTGAAGACACAAATAGAACAATGAGTTGATTGTCGGCCACTCTTTCAAGAATAAAATGAACACCAATCTCAACATGTTTGGTCATATGATGTTGCAGTGGATTGAATGACAAAACAATGGCTGAAAAGTTGTCACAAAAGAGGACCGGTGGCTGAGAGATTAGGATAAAAAGAAATACCAACAATTGTTTGATCCAATCAAGTTCATCAGAGGTGATGGATAAAGCCTTATACTTAGCTTTAGTGGAAGACCTAGAAACAGTTTGTTGTTTTTTAGAAGACCAAGAAAAAAGATTGTAACCAAGAAAAATAACCAAACCATTAGTGGATCTTCTATCATCAGGGTCTCCTACCCAATCAACATCAATGAAGGTTGTGAGATTCAAGGAACCTTTATGATAACTAATCCCAAAGTGTAGAGTGCCCTTTAGATTGCAAAAAATTCTTTTAATTGCTATAAAATGATCCATCATAAGATGTTGCATAAACTGACACACTTAGGGGCTCCCACAATGTTTCGATATAGGGTTGGATTTTCATAAGACACACCATCATCATTCAACAAATTCTGTTAAGGAAAGAAAAGGAATAGCACAAGCCTTAATAGCAAGCATGTCTGTCTTAAGAAAATGATCTTGAATATATTTGGATTGAGACAATAATAAACCAATAGGGATATGAAAGATTTGAATGCCCAAGAAATAATGAAGATCACCCAAATCCTTGATCTCAAACTCAGTTGAAAGAGATTGAATAAACTTGTGAATGACATTAGATTTTTTATGCATAATATGTTTAGCAGTGAGAAAGAGTTAGAGTTTGCTAATATACTCCCCTCCCCCATTACTTTGAAGGATTTTAATAGAACAAGAGAATTGAGTTTGAAAAAATTGATAGAAGGTAACAAAGGCCGAGCATAAATAACTTTAATTGGCTAATGGAAACAACCAACAATATCTTGAAAATTCATTAAAAAAATCATATAATACCTACAATCATCAATAGAAACACATGGCAAAGGACCCCAAAGATCACTACTGGAATGAAAGGAAAGTTTAGAAAATTTACCCTAAAGACAACTAAGACACACAATAGTGGTAGAATTGATTGGACATTTAATATTTGCCTTGTGTAACATCAAGATAGCAATTTTATTTGTAGAATGACCTAATTTTTTATGCCAAGTAGAAGAGGGCTAACTAACTAAGATAGGACCAAGGTTGATGTTTGAAGATGTATTAACTAGACTGAGGAGGAACAAAAGGTAGTGGATAGAGTCCAATATTGCATTGGCCATTGTATATTATCCTCCCTATGATCTTGTTCGAAATCCAAAAACAAAAGACATCAAAGATCAAACAATAATTGTTATCCAAACACAGACAATGCACTGATAACATATTTTGAGTTAGTTTTGGAACATATAAAACTGAATTCAACTTAATAGGTTTAGTGCTAATAGGAACAATAAAATTCCCAACACACCATTAGTTGTTTGTGTTGTCATTGGTGGGATAAGATGCAATCAATGACAAAATAGACAAATCAGTAGTCATATGATTTGTAGCTCTAGAATCAGTAATCCAAACTTAAGGAGAATGCTAAGATGGTTACAAGGCAACATTCATAGCTTGTATGACATGTTGAGGATGATGAGCTTGAGATGAAGAATAACTCGCACAACCAATAAAGTTAGGACCATTATCATTATAGAAACAATATCATGTTATGCAATTTGTTCTACCACAAATATTGCTCTTGATTCTCTCATTACGTTTGAATTCATTATATGGAGCAGTATGACCTTCAAGGTTACATAACTGACAAATGGAAACACTTGAGGCAAATGAAGATGTATTCGTAGGAGAGGGATATAAACCAAGAACACCTAGAGTTATGGTTGGCAGTTCATGTGTCTTGGCATGAAATTATGGTCTCTGATAAAAGGTTCACTAACCTTGATTAAATTTTCCCCTTCCCTTACTCCTATAGAATGATTTATAAACACTATTACCATAAGAATTGTATTCATGTGTTCCATAGATTGTTGAAAAAATGGTGTAGATGAGATAATAGGTTTAGAGGTTGCATGCATAGCAATGAGGTATGAAGAAGCTTCAGTAATAAGATTCTCCACAATTCTTTCCTCAGTTACTAGCAAGCAACTGAGATCGAAACGTTTTCAATGTAATAACACTTTTCCTGCCCCTGACCACACACTTGAATGTATTATATTCAAGAAGAAGTCCATTCAATACTAAAATCACAATTTCTTCAACAACAAAATACACTCCTAAAACAATCAAATAGTTTTTAACTTCTTTTATCATAACAAGATATTGACTTATTGTATCAGCTCCTTTCTAATATTCTGTAAATTGAATTTCATTTGAAAGATACTTGTTTTAGACACAGTGGAGAATTGTTTTTTCAAACAAATCCAAAGATTTCTAGAGCTATTACTACCAATTGCACAAAACATAGCTACTAGAGACAAGGTAGCATTGATAAGTTACATAATTGCCCTATATGCATTTTCTATATCAATATATCATCACATTCTACAATAGAAAGAAAGTTAGAGACATTTGTACCACAATCATCCACTAAAATTGAAGGACAGAGATGAGATCCATCAACAAAACTAATAATTCCATTGTTCTCTAGTAACAATTGCATTTAAAATATCAATTCAAGCATTTGAGTCATCCAATTTCACATTCATGGATGCTGAAATTTTTAAAATGAGAGTTGTAATCAGAGATTGTAAAATTTGAAGTTGTGCAGCTGTCAACATTGCAGTAATTTGAACAGATTCACTAAGACCTTTTATCAAACACTTTTAGCAACAATGTTTATATGGAAATTTTGTTCAAAGGAAGAAAAGATAGGATTCTATTCTGAGAGGAATTAGAAACGAAGATGAGTATTTGAATTGTGTTCTACTATATTTTGTTATTTCATACCATCGGTATGTTAAACACTGTCATATATATACATATCCATACCACACATGCATACCCTATTGATTACCATGTATGCATACTATACACTAACACTCTTACCCGTTTGCTTTCATAGGTGTTGCCTTTACAGGTGGTACAAATCATACCAACTTCTCAAATCTGAAGATTGATAGCCTTTTGTATGTTAGAGTATAATAGCCTTTTGTATGTTAGAGTATAATATAATCATATTATGGAGCCTCACCTACAAGTTTAAGCTTTTAGGTGAGATGGTTCCTTAACATAATATCAGAGCCTTGTTAACCCAACGGTCACGAGTTCGAATCTCACCACCCCCATTCTATTTGATAAAAAAAATCAAGCACAAGGCAATATGAGTTTATGCAAGTTTCAAGCCCAAAGAGTTTTCACTTAAGGGGGTATGTTTAAGCTTTTAGATGAGATAGTTCCTTAACACTGTATTCTTGCAAAAGATTCTACATGATGATCTTCTGGTGGTTATGTTGTCTTTCTAGTCCCTATAAACACATTGTTGATGCACAGACAAGAAAAGGCAAGCTCAAGCTGCTACTTACATTGGTTGACTTTAATACAAAAGTTCTCCCAAAGATGTGAAAAGATAAAAAAGAATAAATGGAATATTAAAATAGTGAAGAAAATGTCAAAATAAGAAATTGAGAAGTGTAATGTCCATGCTGCTGCCAAAAATTTAACAGATAGTAAGGATGGCAGGCCCTGGTCCTGTGAGAAGAAGTAGAGGGACGAGATGTTAGATGGTGGAGGCTGTGTACATCATTACAGAGGCTTTACTTTCAGTAGTCTCCACTCAGGAGGCTCTCATAGAGCGTTCCTTTCAGAGACTTTTGGACTTCATCCCAGTTCTCAACATAGTTCGATAGGGATCCTTTATGTATCTTAACTTGAGGACTCTTAAGTTCTCTTCGTGGAACCTTCAGAAAATCTTGAACATCTAATTATTTCTACAAAGTAAAAGAGAAACTAGTTACTCTTTTCTGTTTTGAACGTTTTTACCCACATAGTACAAACGAGCATGCATTTAAGGGCACTGACTGATAGAAAGGAGTTGTAAACAAAAGGTTCATATAGTTCAGCTTACTGTGAGGTTCTTGACCATGTCTTCATAGTAAAGAATCATATGCCTTGCACTCTTAAAGTACTCCAGGGCTTTGGCAGTTGTGTCTTCTACTTGCTTCAGACTGGGTATCAGCAAAGTTGTATTGATCAAAGCCTTGTATTTAGCTAGAATCTCTGCCTGAAACCACCGGTTGATGTAAGATAGCACACATGCAGAAACTTTGAAAGGGAGGGGCAGAGAGAGTGAGTAACCTCACGAGGCAGATGAACATGGGACTTAAGGGTTCCATTCAGTGGTTTCACATCTCGATCATAAGAATTTGCAAGTATTGAAATCATCCTGCGTAACAAATTTTTACTGAAGAGAAAAACTGCCGAAACACCTCTGATTTTGAAGTACTCCACTATTTCTTCATGGTGTCGCATCACACCCTACATCAATTGTTATGATAAAGAACGTGAGAAGTGCAGCATGTGATAAAATAAAACTAAAAGTAGATAACCCATTATGAGCATACCATATGCTCACATAGCAAATTTGAAGTTACAAGGTGCAAGCTTTTGGTAAATTTACATATACTAATAAATTTGTGAAACCTCGGTAAAGAAACTATTATTTGCTCATCACCTTGAGAGAACCTAGAAAGCAGCATAATAACAGATCAATGCTGTTCATCTTAGCTGCTTCAAAATGTGTTCTGAACTTGGTTTTGGAACACATCTTGATAACAGATAACTGTTGTTCAGGCTGAACTGCTCCAAAATGCGTTAGATGATATTGTTGATCCTATGTTTTAATATTGAATCAGTTCACAGTTCAATAGATGCTGCTGTTTCCCACAATGGGAAGATTTTTCAGGTAATACAAGCTGTTTCCATAAATGATCCCATACTGCCTTAGAAAAGAGGCGTTACACAAAAAATTATAATAACTGATACTTAACACAGCCTTCATACAGTAAAATAAAAATAGCATACTTCCAGCAGCTTTATCCTGCATTCAGTAAAGGAGGAAAGAGGGAGACAAGAAGGGAAGCTTAAAGCTTCCTCAACTTTCTGCCATTCAAAACTAAGAAGGGAAGTGAAAGTTGAAGGAAACTGTAGCAACACTCTACCAAGTCCATAAAAAAATTCCTTCCAAAATAGGTGATATTTTATGGAAATCTCAAAGCAAGTTAAATGCAAAAGTTCAAGCAAAGGGTGCTATACTGCTATGTATTAAAAACATTTTATCAAAAAGCTTTAAATTGAAACCAATGAGACACTGGATCGCAATAAAAATGCATTTTCTAGGTCTTAATGCGCAAAGAAAATCATTGATGAGAAATTAGGAGGTAGTCACTACCACTTGCAATCCCATATTGTAACTCCAAAATTTGTGGGTGAGGGCTCTCATACTTCTCTGCTAAGATTATGCAAGATGTTACTGATGTACATAATAAGTGTCTGCTTTACTCACACATGTACTGAAATGAATGTTTTCCGCACTCATCTGAAACTAACACATACCGGTAATGAAAAAGGCAGGAAACCAAAAAACACTTCAATGATAGACTTTCACCTGATTAAGCATCCACTTCAGGCCGACAGCTGCAGTACACTCATTCTTGGAAGCACTGCTTAACCAATCCAGATTATAAATTTTATCAAGAGTCCCTGTAAATGTTGAAAAATTACTCCTCCTAACTTTAACAGAGAAAATCTCTCCATTTGAGCTTATGTTGGTATGATTATTTAGCAATATCTCAAACCATCCACTCCCAGATCTCTGCATTTACAGAATAGCAAAATACCGCACAGGATTGCAGTTGCATTCAGCCCTATAACGCACCAAAAATCCCATCACTAACAAAGCCCACACAAAACCCAAATTCAGCGTCAGCGCATATAAGTCTTACCTGCTATAAGTTTTCGGTCGTGGGTAGTGCACAAGGGATTTCCCGAGGTTCAATATCAGGTTCCGGACATGGCCTATCAATAACTTCAACATTTAAAAATCCAGGATTTGTTCGAATGCCAATTTGTTTAAGACAAATTGAACATGTATACACACCACAAACCATCGCAAACACGAAAACAACCATCCTTAACGCTAATGGCGACTTCTTAGGAGCCTTTATAATAAAAGAATCCTGTCATCCATAGATTAATTCACAAATTACCTCCACATTAAGAATCCACTAAAAAAACCACAGTTTAATGCATCAAAAAAATTAATAAACCATCTCTGATTTAGCTCTATAACTGATCCCAACATGGGTAAAGGTGTACATAAAGAGAAGAGAGAGATGGGTAGTAATGGAAACGTCAAAGTAAAAGCTCGAGGGAGATTTTTCTCTTTCTTTTTTTGATATAGTAAAGCTAGGAAAGTTATAGTTACTATCATAAGAAAGCAACCTTTTTTTTCCTCCTCATTCTACAACATAATTAAAAATTAAAGAAAAGCTGGGTGTTGCTTTGCGTCCACGCTAATACAAATAAAAAGAAGCAAAACCCACAAAGACAAGAAGATGATAATGTGACATAAACAAAACCCAGATCCAAAAAACATCACAAGAATACATATTAAACACATTTTATATTACTGGTATATTAGATACAGCAAATCAAAAAGAAAAGAAGAAAAAGAACCTTGAAGAAGAAGCAGAGATCGCCAGCCATGAGGGTTTTTTTCCGGAGAGATCAAAAAGGAAGAAGAGGAAGTAAAGACATTTGGCAGTTGCTTAAAGCTTCTTTCTTCCTTAGTTTTATTCAAAGTCCAGCTAGAGCGTGAAAAGGAAAGGATTATGGGCTTTTTCTCGTGAAGAACACAGTGATTATTATATATTTAACCCTCTTTAAATCTAAAGAAAAGAGTTATTATTTATCATTGCTCTGGATTTGGATTCAGCAGGGACATTCCAGTAAGTGTCATGATTGTTGCAGCGGAAAAGGGTATAGCAAGACAGAAAAGCTAAAATGGTCACGATGGGAGTTTTGTCAAGGAAACGTGTCGTTTAAGCGTTTGTGTTCTGAGTTGAATGAATGACATGTCATTCTCTTGATAATTGTGACCTATCAACCGTTTACGTTGGTGCTTGAATCCATGGCGAGAGATTTTGTGTACGGGGGACAGTGATCTTATGAAGCCTTGGCGGCAGCGGTACCAAGACATGATGTTTGACCGTGAGCATATCCACGTAATAAATTAATGTTAATGAGCTCATGATTGGTGGCAGCCAATTAATTAAAGTAGATAAAAAGATTATTGTAATCACATGTTAAAAAAAGAGAAATAAATAATTCATAAAGTAATATCTAGTTATTAAACTACATCAAACAAACTACTCAAAAAAATTCAAGAGATGTTTTTGGTGAATTTTTGAATGCTTGATTTTTACACATGTTAGCTTCATCTATTTATAGGTTAATTAATAATTTTTTTTTTTATCATGTGTTTCTAAAATCTACCATGGATGAGAATATCGAGTGCTGAGATAAAAAAAATGAGTGCATCTTCACTTTCATACATCTCCTTCAAAGTTTTAAAAAATTAAGAGTCTTGATATCTTTCAGATAGTTTCTTTTCACGGGAATCATAGACTCTATAATCAGTAATTTTCTATAAATTGTTGCAATAAATAAGAGAATAAACCCTTAATTTAAGAACAAAAGTGTTTGTTCTTATTTATATATAATAAATACTTTGAGAATAAGAGTATGAATACCTTAAAGAATAGAAAAAAGAAGAAGGTGTGAATTCATTATTTGGATGTTTCAAATATTATTTATAGCCCTTGAACTTTTTGTTTCATTGAAGGGGTAAATAATTATTTCCTTTTGAAAACATTGATAATTAGAAATATCATTTAGACAACATTAATATTGATGAATATAACTCTTACATTGACATTACTGTTGATAGGTATACAGAGGGTTCATAAGATGTTTTATATATTATTTTGTACACAATATTAATATTGATGAGAAAAACTCTTAATCAATATTAATGATAATTGGAACAAGACAAACTTTTGAAAGACTTTTGTATGCCTAAGAGTGTAGAGAAATTACTATCCTAGATTTTTATCATTTTTTATTTAAGTACTATAAAATAGCGCATGTGGTCTAAAAACAATTGAATTCCTAATTTATTGAATCTAAATCGATTCCAAATCTAGGGATATTAGATCTAATGTCTTACTAAATCCACATGCATTTGGGATTAACTTGTAATTGAGTCCGAAGATGTTGTTCTGTTATCTTACCATAATTACAACCCTCACATTTCCCCTTCTTTAAAATGAGAGGTCTACACAAAAAGGAATCATACTACTTCCTTTTTTAAGTCTTCACCTACTTATTCCCGTAATACCTCATTGCCCCTCACAAATCATACTCTTTAAAGACTAAGTAGCCTCGATAAAATCTCTTTACAATTTGAAAATGCAAGGCAGTTAATCTTGTCTTCGAATCATGTATATGTCCATAATATAACCTATCTATATGATTTTGCTCAACAAGAAAATAAATAAAAGCAAAAATTAAAAGGTCTTGAAATAGACTATCATAGTCCAGTACCAACATCTCACCAAGTCTTAACCCAAGAAATTATTGTTCCTTACTCATATGTTGTCGAGAGTAATAATGACTCTCAAATTCTATCCTGAAATCCCCCAAACCAACACCTCATCAACACGTCTCTCCTTAACATTATCTTAGAAATCTAGGCTTTATTTGAAGTAGTTGGGGTAGCATAGTTCACATCGCAAACATGTTGGCGCAATTATTTGATTCGTTGTTTTTTCCATCAATTGCTGACAATGTTTGACTATCTCAACATCTTTATTTTTTCCTGAAAATTGACTCATAACCTAACTCCTTTAAACTTTTCACCCATGGAACCATATAATCTTTATTAATTGTGTTAGATATATTTAATAATTGTGTTAGATGACCTCAACATTCATGTCATTATCGTTCAATAAATCCAAGCCCAATATATAGGGTCAATGTTAAGTAGGGGGTACTATTGCAGACACCTCCTGGTGGTGGTCTACCTAAAAATCCATATTTGAATCAATTTCATTATCCTGATATTTCACATATATTAAATACACATTTATACATAAAGTTTCATTATTTTTCTCATATTTCCTCCTAAATGGACGAAGTCTTCATGACAAGAAAAAATATATTTCCTTTTTATTTTCATCTTATTTCACTTTATTAATATCTATTTAACCTAGATACACTTTTTAATTCAACTTACATACTATTCCTTATCTTGTTTATTTTTATCATTTTTTCCCATTTCTAACCTATCATGGCTAAAATTTAATCCTTCATCTCAACATGCTCTTTTCTTCAAATCTTTGTAATTCCATTTGATCTCGTTAATTTGATCTCCTAAGAAACTCATAATTTGATCTCGTTAATAATTTCACCTAGGAAGTCAATATTTTCCATATTATAAAATCAATTTTCTCTGTTTTTTTATATAATTTGCTTGACCCATTTTTTCCTTTTTTAATTTATTTTCACATACAATATTCATCTCATTTAAATATATAAAATATCAAACCATTTTGATCTTCTGAACGTTTTCAACCTAACACTTAATTTTTAAAATAACACTATTAAGCTTTTGAACTTTCTTATTACATAACCAACACAATGTCATAGCAATGAATATCATATACACTCACCAATTCAATATTGACATAAAATCATTCCATCTTTCATTTTTTTTTCGTGTATCCATAAATTTATAAATCACAAAGCCAAACATTTGTGTCTTGTCCATATGTTCTAATCTATTAACTACTTTTCCTTTTACTTTTCTATATCATGTTAAATCAATTTTTAAATTATACCCAACATAATTACTAAAAAATCCTACAAATTAGACAATTATAAAATAACCACTTGTAGGTGAAATGAACATCACATTTTATTGTTTTGTATTTATGGGAGGTATAGTCTACAATGTAGTTTTTCACTTTAAAATATTGAATTCCATGGATAAATCTTAACACCTTAAATAAAAAAAAATAATGAAATTAAAGACTAAATTGCATAAAATTCAAAGTTTGATGAAAAATTAAGGACTTAATTCAATAACTCGCAACCGAATACTAATTTGTAAAATATTTGGCTTCTAATGTCTCCTTCTTCTTGACAATTCCTTGTTTCTCTTTGATCTCAACTTTTTCTCTCCTAAATTTCTCTTAAACGCTTGGCTAAAATTGTTTTCTTTCTTAAGTCCAAATACCAAATGAACTTATTTGCGTATGAGATGTAAAGAAAAATGCAATAAAAGATAATTAAAAATCTCACTTCTTCTTTTTATGGTTAGTGATGGTACTTTTAAAGGAGAAAAATGTTGGTTTGATTTTTTTTTTTTATAAATTTCCCTAACTTATATCTCCATGTCTTACCTCATCCTCGATACCATTATGATTCCATCAAATCTCTAAATTCATCATTTACACCCTTATTTTCTCTTAGAAAACATCACCTTAGTGTTAACATATTTGTTTTTTTATTATTTCCTTCTATTAAGGTTTACCATTATTTCATAAAAATCATAATTTTTCAAATCTGAATTCTGCAAATACTATATTCATTTTATATATATTTAAACTCATTTTAATGTTTTTAAAAAGTTCTTAATATTTTTGTCCATGAACTTACATAATTGGTTAGGTGTTTAATGTCTTGCTTCAGACTAGGTCTAAATTTAATAGATTTCGTGGTTTTAGAGATTAACCTGAGTTTATAAGGCTCACTAGGGTTTGCTTGATTTCCTTTTTCCCCCTTTTGGTTTTAAGTTTATCCATTAACACTTTTTTTTTGTTTCATGCTTTTTATGAGATTTTTTAGTTGTTTTTAAAACAACATGGGTTGGCTAAATTTTTTTTTTGGTCTTTTTCTATATTTATATTTATATTTTTAAGAGAATCAATAATCATCAACCCTAATTACATAATCATACAACATTCTCCTAGATAAATCATCATACCTAATAAATTTTAGTTCCAAATTCTTTCAAGCTAATCATAAGTGTTCATTAATTCATTTGAATGGCTATATGCTTCTAAGCTCATCTTCCAAGAAGAGTAATAGAAATCCTTATTACAACAACACACACATAAACACACATAGACATGTGTAGCAATAAGAAACAAAAAGAAGAGAGAAGGAGATAGGGGGCATGAATGTCGAGACACAACTCTCCAAGTCTCTTCAAAATAATCTTGGAGTAATGACTAATAAAAAGAAAGGAGAAATAGATGAAGTAAAAGAGTAAAAAAAATAGTGTTGGGTGGTTTGACTGTGAGTTAAGGTTTGTTTGATTTAAATTGGATAATTCCATTAAACATGTAAAATCAATTACAAACTCGTGATTTTGCATATTTTTTACCAACTTTACTGATTTTGCATGAGTGGAGTCTGATTTTGCTAATTTTTAAATTTTTAATTCAATTTTACATGTTAGGAATATGTTACAAGCCAACTCATGATTTTAATGACCTTATCAAAAACATATTGTCTAATTATCTCATTAGACAATGAGTGTGACTTTCACTCACTATTATAACCTAGTTTTATTTAAAAAAATTATTGACCCATGAACCTAATTTTATGAGGTCACTTGGACCCTTTTAGTTTTATATATAGGCCTTTAAAATGTCTTAGGATTTTTTCCTCCTCCTTAGGATAACGAATTCCTATCAATTTTGCTATGGACTCAAACATCAAAGCAAGTACTCATGATTTCCCACCCTTCTGTTCTAAGGATATGACATGGTGATAAAGAGTTTGAGATATGTATTACAGGTTTCCATTTCGAGTTAGGATATGACGCAATTACAAAGGGTTTGAGTTTACAATGCAGGTTTTGAGTTTGATTCACGACATGCTCACCTTGTAAGAGTCTATGACAACCAAAGTTTTACTCGTTTAACTTATACCTATAAAAGTGTCTAAAGTAAAAGTAGAGTTTGCTCGAGTAAAAATTTCCAACCTTTCTTCTAGGCTTACAAAGATTGTAGTATACAGACCATGTTCTCCGTGACCCAGACCCAAAAAGTCATGTTCGCATCCAAAGATGTTGTGATTTAACCCGAGACTGGCGTTAAGTCTTGTCTTTTGGTTTAGAAATTAACGGCTCACATAAGGGCCTGTTTGGCACAACTATTGTTGTTGTGGTTGAAAAAAAGTAGTTTCATAAAAATCGCTTTTAGCTATGTTTCAAAACTGAAATTGAAGTGTTTGGTTAAAACTGTGGTTGAGTTTGAGGTTTTGGGCCTATTTGAGAGGGCGGTTGCGGTAGCTTTTCAAAGTGCTTTTCGTGCTGAAATACATCAAAATGATATTTTTTTGTTGTTTAAAAATCATTTTTGACATCAGCAAATCCAAATGATATAAAAACACCAAAATATATTCATTTAAAATGAAAAAAAATGAAAAGAATGAAACCAACAGTTTGGCCATAGTGCCAAATGGCCTCTTGATGAAAATCAGTTTCGAGTATTTGGTTACCATGCTTTTCATGTTGTTGTCAACTTGTGAAATTATTTTAAAGAACACACACATATTTTTTAAATATTGTAGACTTGATTATTATAATAATAAAATATAACTAATAATTCAAGTAAATTACACCTATTTTTATTCTTCCATCAAACTACTTGCAATTCCATCACGAACTCTAGTTATTCATTACACTTGAGTAATTTATCCAATTATTATATAATTATGAAAATTAATATAACCAAGAGTGATTTTAATAATAATAAAAACCTCATTCTATTAGAAAAGAATAAAAATTAAGTCCTAAAAACTAAAATAATCACAAATTAAAAAGTATTTTTAAAATAAAAATTATAAAAGACTTGATTAAATATTTGTTTTTTTTTTAAAAAAAATCATTCTAACTTTATATCGTGAAAGGTATTTTTTTTCTCAAAAAAATATTTGTTAGACAACACAAAACTCTTTACTCATATGAAAATAAAAAAGCAAGACGACTGGACCCTCGATAACATTGACCTGTCATTACCAAGAACTTGGCGTGAATATGACATGGCAAAGCTCCATCTCAGCAACTCCTGCCAACAAAAAAACCTAATTACCAAGAACCTACCCTCTTTTTTCTCTGCCTCTACCAAACCAGCAAATCTCTTTTTGATCTCAAAATCAATAAGAAGACCCAATGAACTCATCATCTTTACACTTTCCAACCCCTCTTCGAAATCCAAAAGAGCCAAACTAGATTCTAAATCAATTGATGCAACCTCAAAATCTATAACTCCTTCAAACCCAACCATCGCTACTCAAAACCCAACTCTGGCATCCCCACTCCCTCCCCATCTCGAGAGTTGCTGTGTCGCACTCTCCCTAAAGGAAGTTTGTCAAATTACCTCTCGAGACCTTGAAACCAACCAAACCAAGTTCGCTCGAAAATAGATCGCGTCTTGGCCTAAAGATCCCACCACCTCTAGTAAATTACACAAGTCGAGGAAGAAATAGGATCGTAATGGGCTCACTAAAATCCCCGATATGTAAGTTTTTTGGGTCAAATTTTTTGAATTTCTTTTACAAAGTCTTAGTGATTTACATCATTTTTTATGTCTTAATTATGAAAAGGTATGAGATGTTGGGAAAGTTATTTCTTGCAAAACCATCGTCTTTGTCTTCTTGACGTGGTGACTGTGTGTTTTACCTTGGTTGTGTGTGTTACCTTGGGAGAGTGTGGTTCCGTGAGGGAGAGATGGAGGTGGGGAGAAAACAATGTGATTTTCATTTCTGTATGTTTGAGGCAGAGGTAGAGTGTACTGCAAATGCAAAAGCATCTCATAGTTGCTTTTGCAACTACGGATGAAATTCTAATTTACTAGTGGGACCCGTAGTATAATTTTACCTTCCTGTTTGGTAAAATATGAGTTTGCGATGAGCCTCAACTGCAGGCTGCACCACAAAATCAAACACCCACTAAATTGTCCTGCATCCTAGCCTTTCGTGGTGGAATCATTTGATATTATAAGCAAATAATAATAATAATAATAATAATAATAATAATAATAATAATAATAATTATTATTATTATTTGGATAGGCAGTCTTGCCAACATCATTTTCATTTTTACAAATCAGCCTAGAATGCCATTACCAATACTCATGGGCTGGCCCTCGATGCATTGTTGTGCCAAATATAGCCCACCATGTAACGGTTGAAGGAGGTATGATCGGATTGGAGAGTATGAAATTCCTTCTGCTTATGGGGGCATCCATTACCGTTAAGGTGAAGATAAATCCCTGTGTACAGAATGGGCACAACCACACATTCATTCTTAATTTCTGTTGAAGATATTACAGCTGTGCACATTTTGCCTTAGAGAATGTGCAGAGTAATTGTTAGTGTGCTTCTCAGTCCTGTAATTAATGCTAACAGTAATAATACCGTTAGCATGAGTCTGCTTCCATCTCTTCGCATGTATAAATTATACACTGTACAAATCTTTTTAATTCATGATTCAATATTACAATTGTTGTCTTCCCAGCAATATTCAATCCATATTTTTTCACATCAGAAATTACTCAAAATCTTCATGGTATCAGAGCTGTGATCCAGCTCCTTAACACCCATTTTTTTCTCCCGATTCTCTACCATTGACAGACATGGACTGTCAAGAATCTGGGCATAATCCTCAAAAAATTATTCCTTCTTCATGCATTGATAGTGATGCACATTCATCTCAAAGGGTGACCACAGTGTTGCTCAATGAATTCAATGACTTACCTTGATCAAGAGCAGTGACCATTGCCCTTGGAGGTAGGTCTCGGTTGGGATTTATCAATGGGAAAGACCAAACTCCCGATAGCAGCTCCCCGGACTTTGACAATTAGTTGGCCAAAGACCAAATGGTAATGTCCTGGATTTTCAATTCCATGGAACGCCATCTTGCTGAGATGTTCAGCTACTACCAGTCTTCACTGGAATTATGGGAAGCAGTGAAGGAAATATATGGAAATCAAAACAACTCAGCCAACATTTTTCAATTCCAACAGGAAATTGCAGGTCTTCACCGAAATGGGCAGCCCTTCGTAAACTTGTTGAGCAAATTCAAAGGGATGTGGAATGAATTGGACATCTACAGACCACAATCAATAGACCCAATCGTTCTTTGAGCTCGCAAGGAAGAGGATGAATTTTTTCAGCTTCTAGCTAGCCTAGGATCGGACTATGAAGATCTTAGGAGCCACATATTGATGAATGACGAGCTTCCCCCATTGAAGAGTGTATGTGCAACCATCAAAAGAGAAGAAATCAGAAGGAAAGTGATGACCCGAGAAAACCCTAAAAAATGGCAGAAAACCGTGATTTTGTTGCCTAGAAAATGGCAGAACAGGGCACCCCCAAATTTGCAGAAAAACAACCCTTCAAAGGTAATCATTCTAACCTAAAATGCAATTATTGTAACTCTATGGGACACCAAATGGATCGGTGCTGGGTTCTTCACCCAGAATTGAAACCTAAAAACTTGGGAAATCGACAACAATTTCCCAAAGAAAACCTAAAGAAATTCCTTAGACCTAGGGCTAATGTTGCTGCGCATGAACCAAATTATTCTAGCCCTATGAATCTGCTAAGTGAGTTTGCTAGTTTTCTCCAAGAGAAACAAAATTTTGGCAGAGATGGAGAAGAAGGGAGCTCGGCCGAGAATCACGTCGCCAACACCTTCTTAAGTAATTTTGGGTTGACCCGTGAGTCAGCTGGGTTGACCCGTGAGTCATGCAGAAAAATTCCAAGGTATGTACATTGCTCTTATGAATGCTTTAGAATTAAGTAAATTACATAATATATGGGTTGTGGATTCGGCTGTGAGTGATCACATGACATATAAATTAAATAAAATTCATGATTTTATCCCCTTTCCGATATCATCCTTTGTTTCTATCGCTAATTGATCTACTACAGCAGTGAAAGGTAAGGGAAAAATTAAAATTGTTTCAAAAATTATTAATTCTGATATTTTATATGTTCCGTCATTTCCATTCCAGTTATTATCCGTTCAACGATTAACCACTTCCCTTAATTGTGATGTTATATTTACTCCTTTTAAGGTGTTTTTTCATGACTATTACACCAAACAGAAGATTGGTGAAGGATTTCATTTGAATGATCTCTATTTTTTATGTGATTCTGAAGTTCCGAAAGGAATACAAGCTATTTATTCTTCGATCAATGATCATCAATTATGGCACTTTCGTCTGGCTCATGCTTCCGACTACATCATCTCAAAAATAAAACCTAATCTGTCCAAGAGAAATTATGATTGTGATACGTGTCATTTTTCCAAATCAAGCAGACTTCCATTTAAATTATCTGTCCCCAAAGTATCTCAAGTTTTTGAATTGATTAATTCAGATGTATGGGGACCCTTTTTGATGTCAATTGATGGTTTTAAATATTTTATCACTTATATTGATGATTTTTCACGAGTTACTTGGATATATTTGCTAAAAGAAAAAAAATGAGGTTTTTAATTGTTTTAAAGACTTTCACAAACTAGTTTCTACTCAATTTTCCACACATATTAAAATCTTCTGATCTGACAATGGATCTGAATTTACATCTCATGATATGGAAATTATTTAATTTCAAATGGAATAATTCATCAAACTAGTTGTGTTAATACTCCTCAACAAAATGGAGTTGCTGAACGCAAAAATCGAGATTTATTAGAAAAGACTAGAGCTATAATGCTTCAAATGAATGTTCCAAAAAAAATTTGGTCCTATGGAATTCTTACTGCTACCTATATTGTTAACCGCTTACCTAGTCAAGTACTGGATTTTCAGTGTCCTCTTGAAATTTTGCAGGGTAAACCTCCTAATATTTCGCATTTGAAGATCTTTGGGTGCCAATGCTTTGTTCAACTTCATCCCAATCAACGTGACAAACTTGACCCTCGTGCTTCCAAATGTATTTTCTTAGGGTATTCTTAGACCAAAAAAGGGTACAAATGTTATGATTTCGTGCGTCAAAAGCTTTATGTCAGTAGGGATGTTTGATTTATCGAAACCAACCCTTATTTCACTACTCCTAATCAGGGGGAGTTCTTGGAGGATTTAGTTCCTCTTCCTCGAGCAGAAATCTGCAGCCTTGACGTGACTAGGCCAAATAATCCAAATGAGATTATCCCGGTTGACGAGCCTTTATCCGCAATCATGCAAACTGAATTTGTGTCTACAACTCTATTAGAAGAGGCGCCAGCTCCAAGACGCAATCCTTCATGACCGCGCTAGTGTCCTTCCAAATTTCAAGACTATGTGGCTTATACAGTCAAGTACCCTGTCTCAAATTATGTGGATTACTCACAACTCTCACCCTCGCACTCTGTTTTTTTGTCATCCATATCCAATGATCATGAACCTTGAAATTTCGCTGAAGCTCAATCTCAACTGGTGTGGAGAAAAGCCATGGAGGAGGAATTGACCACCCTAGCTGACAATAATACTTGGAGTCTAGTTCCTCTTCCAAAAAGTAAACATGCCGTCGGTAGCCGATGGATATACAAAACCAAGTTCAACTCTGATGGATCTGTTAATCGGCACAAAGCTCGCCTGGTGGCTCAAGGTTATACTCAAGAATTCGGTGTTGATTACAAAGAGACATTTGCCCCTGTTGCAAAAATGACCACTGTAAGAGTTCTTTTATCTGTTTCCTTCAATAATGGATGGTTTTTATCTCAAATGGACGTAAAAAATGCCTTTTTACACTGAGATCTGGAAGAAGTGTTTATGAAGCTTCCTCCTGGCCATTCCTTAAGTGCCACTCCTAATTTGGTATGTAAACTTCATAAATATATTTATGGGTTAAAGCAAAGTCCCCGTGCATGGCATGCGAAGCTTAGTGGTGCCCTTGCTACATTAGGTTTTAGCAAAAGCTCTGTTGATTCCTCTCTATATATCCGGTTCGAAAAAGATAATAAATTGATGGTTTTAATTTATGTTGATGATTTAATTATATCCGAAAATAATATTGACTCCATTGCTAAATTGAAGAAAACTCTTCAAGAATTATTTCCTATTAAAGATCTTGGTGCTTTAAAATACTTTCTTGGGATTGAAATGGCTTCATCTAAGAAGGATTTTTTCTTAATCAACAAAAATACACTTTTGATGTCCTTCAAGATGCAAGTATGCTTTCAACTAAACCTTCCCCTACTCCTATTGATAGCAAATTAAAATTTTCTTTTGCAGGTACGACCCTTCCATCGCCTAAGTACTATAAAAAACTTGTGGGTAAACTTATTTATCTGACGATTACTCATCCAGATATTACCTATGCAGTCAGTCTGGTCAGCCAATTCATGCATGCTCCAACTGTTCATCATTTTAGCTTGGTCAAACGAATTCTGAGATACCTGAAAGGCACTATCGGTCAAAATTGTCATGACCAGAAACAACCATACCAACATCATGGGATATACCGACTCTGATTGGGCTGGAAATCAACTTGATTGGCGCTCGACTACTGGATATTGTATTTTTGTTGGAGGTAATCTTGTATCCTGGAAGAGCAAGAAACAACATGTTGTTGCTCGATCCAGTGCCGAAGCCGAATATCGTGCCATGGCGGCAGCAACTTGTGAACTTGTGTGGCTTCGGAGCCTTCTAACAGATATAGGTTGCTTATCAGTCACTCCAATGAGCCTGTTTTGTGACAATCAATCTGCCATGCATATTGCCAAGAATCCCGTGTTTCATGAAAGAACCAAATACATCGAAGGTGATTGTCATTTTATTCGTCAACAAGTTCAATCAAACAATATCACTACTCATTATGTGCGGACCGGTGACCAACTTGTCGATGTGTTTACCAAAGTCGTGCCTTCTTCCCAGTTTAATCGTCTACTTTGCAAGCTTGGATCCATCAACCCCCTTGATCTAGCTTGAGGGGGAGTGTAAAAGATATTACAACTGTGCACATTTTGCCTTAGAGAATGTGCACAGTAATTGTCAGTATGCTTCCCAGTCCTGTAATTAATGCTAACGGTAATAATACCGTTAGCATGAGTCTGCTTCCATCTCTTCTCATGTATAAATTATACACTGTACAAATCTTTTTAATTCATGATTCAATATTACAATTGCTGTCTTCCCAGCAATATTCAATCCATATTTTTTCACATCAGAAATTACTCAAAATCTTAAATTTCCACCATCAATATTATGGTTTTGCTTTAAAAGCTAATCCCAGGAATCATGCTAAAAAGTTAACATCCATTGATGGTAGTGGACTATTTAGGATTCCAAGCATTGGTGCAAGTTGCTTAACCATAAAACATTAATTGATTTCTTAGAGTATTTGTCACTTACATTTGAGCATTGGTCAGTGTATGATATAAATAAATAAAAAAACACATGTCGATGGTGGTCGGTAGATGGTAGCTGTCCTTGGTAATAGGTTGCGTATCTTATTTTGTAGAATAATTGATTATTTTTTTCTCGTGATGACGTATCTTCCCCATCAATATGAAAATAATATATTTGTTATAAATACATAATAAATTATATTTATATGTATTAAATGTCCATTACTGTTGAGTTTAGTCTATTGGATTTTCATAACCCTTGAATTCATTTTCTTGTCTTATAAATAGACCACTTGTGTCTTGTATTCTACACACCTTAAAAATAATAGAAGAATTCATATTAAACAAGTTATTTTCTCTTGTCTTTTTTGATTATGTTTTGATATTTATACTCTTATATGTTAATTATTTATTCTTTTTATAACATTATCATTATTATTATTATTCTCAAGAGCATCCATGATGTAGCAGCTGGAATGAGCATAGAAAATAGGTGTAAGTTAGCCAATCATGTTAAGGAGAGAATCATATATTTTAACTCATAGATCTTAGATAGACTAATGAATTCATCTCTACTCCTCACCTAATATCGATCCGTTGACGTGTTGTCTGCCTGAGTTGTCACCCACCACCGTTATTAGTTTTGCTCTTCGTCGCTGGTTTACCTAAAACACTTCTCAAAACATCCTCTCGTTTCTCTCTCTCAAATTTGAAATGGATAACACCAATGAAATAACTCATGACTTTTCACCCTTCTTCAAAGTTTACAAAGATGGGAGAATAGAAAGGTATATGGTCCTGGATAATCTTCCTGCTGGCCTAGACCCAGAATCTGGGGTTCTATCCAAAGATGTTGTGATCTCGCCAGAAAGTGGCGTCAAGGCCAGGATTTTTATCCCAGAAACTGTTGGCTCAGATCAAAAGCTGCCCCTCCTAGTCCACTATCATGGCGGCGGCTTTTGTGCTGGATCAGCATTTCACATTCTAACAAAAAACGTTCTCACTTCAACAGTGAGCCAAGGCAACGTGATTGCCATTTCCATCGACTACAGATTGGCCCCTGAACACCTCCTGCCAATTGCCTACAATGATTCGTGGGATGGGCTAGAGTGGATTGCTGGTCATTCTAATGGCCTTGGCCCCGAGCCATTGCTCAACAACCATGTGGATTTCGGGAAGGTTTTCTTAATGGGTGAGAGTGCTGGGGCAAATATAGCCCATTACTTAGCTGTCCATGCAGGCGCCATCGGCTGGGTCGGCTTAAAAATTACCGGTGTGATCATTGTTCACCCGTTCTTTGGAGATAAGGAGGTAGATAAAATGTACAAATACATGTTTCCTGCAAGTTCCGGGGGTGACGACGACCCCAAATTGAATCCAGCAGTGGATCCCAACCTGTCAAAAATGGGATGTGAGAAAGTCCTCGTTTGTGTGGCGGAGACAGATTTCTTAAGGAATAGAGGGGAGGCTTATTACAAGACCTTGGCTGGGAGTGGGTGGCCTGGAAAAGTGGAGTTTTATGAGACTAAAGGAGAGGATCATTGCTTTCACGCGTTCAAACACTGTGGAGAGACGGATGCTCTCACCAACAAGTTCGTTGATTTCATGATTATGGAGTGAGTAATATCTATACACACCGCATCTTATGCAAGCGCCGTGAATAATTCTTGTATGTTACTCAGTTCTTCTCATGTCTTGTTCAATCATTACCTTCTTTCAGTTGAAGCACTTACAGTTGATGCTTTCTTTCTTTGTTTTTCTTTTGTTTAATTAATCAACTTGCTTTTATTTTGATTTATCCTAATGATTTTAAAAATGTTACACTTGAGAACGATGATTTATTTAGCAAAGAGAGATAATTAAATTGGAAATGGTGGACATTTCACTTGGTCAAATACTTTTATCTCTTATAAAAAAAAATGTAGGTTTAATATATATAGAAAAAGGAGAAAAAACAAGCCCAAACATGCAGGCGCGAGCTTGGGGAACAACCAAGGTAGTCAAAATCAAGATTTTGACACGAATCGAAGAAAGGACTCGAAAAATCGTAAGATCGTACCCGAATTTGTCCGTACAAAAATCATAAAATCACAGTTAAAATCGTGTAAGTAGAAAAATCGTAAAATCGTAAGTAAAATATTTCCGAATATAATATAACATAATTATGGCCATAAAACTTCATTAGTTAAGGTTCATGCATGATTCAAAATAATTGAAAAATACATTACAAAATAATTATGTCCATAGAATTTCATTAGGTAAAAATTAACAAACTAAAAATAAATATTTTGTTGATGTGAAATATAAATTAATTAATGTTATTTATTATCTTAAATTAATAGGATTTTTTTAAAAATATTTTTTTATGCTAACTATTTTTTATGCTTATTATTATTATTATAAACCCCAGATTATTATTATTATTATTATTATTATTATTACCCCTCCCCTGTATAAACCTATTTTTTTTTATTATTATTACCCCTCCCCATATAAACCTATTATTATTGTTGTTGTTGTTATTATTATTATTAATTTATATAACCCCACCCCAAACCCAACCTATTATTATTATTATTATTATTATAAAAAAAAACCCAACCCTAATTCCCTTACCTAGCCCCCACAGTGCCCACACAGGCACACACATCTCCCTCCCTCCTTGTGCCGCCGCTCATCTCCCTCTCTTTTTTGTGCAGGTGCGTGCGTGTGCTCATCTCCAGATTCTCCCTCCCTTTTTTGTGCAGGTGTGCTCATCTCCCTCCCTTGTGCTCATCTCCCTCCCTTTCTTGTGCAGTTGTGCTCACTGATCAAGAGAGAAATTGAAATCGTGCAAGTTTTGAACAGAAAAATGAAGAAATGAAGATTAAAACGGGACGGTCGAACGAAGAACAGTTAAACTCGTAAACTCGGACTGGTCCGGTCCGAAATCGCGAGTCAACCCGATTTTGACCGAGTTTGACCAGTCCGGTTTTTCTTTCCGGTTCAACCCGTTTCGCTGGGCCAACTCGCAAACTCGGACGAGTTTGCGAGTTGACTCGCGATTTTAACTACCATGGTAACAGCAAAGAGAAACTGAGGTGCTTGAGTGGGTCTGAAAGCCTATATTTGCATACCAGGATTTTATTTTATTTTCTTATTTGCTTTGCCAAGAGGTTGAATGATTTTCTTAAAAGAAAAAAAATGAAAGCAACATCTGTTTTTGATTAAAAAAAACCTGCTTTTTAAATCATTTTAACCCAGAAACATCTTACTAACACCCTTGGAACACTCACAAACTAACGTGTCAACTTTATACACCCAAAAAGGTTCTAAGAACTTGAAACCAAACCCAATTTAAATTTTTGTCTTCCTCAATTGTAGACGCTAAAATAATACAAATAAACTTTTGTACCAAAATTGATTTTTTTAAAATCTAAAGGGACCTAAAGTGTATAATTTGCATTATTTAAGAGTTTCAGGATCTAAATGTATTTTCTTGAAATCTTTGACATGTCACCATGTTTGATATCTTTTTTATTTTGGTCTATTTATTCTTAATTCTACCATTGACAAAAGAAATCTAAAGGGCTTTCAAATAGATTTTAATTTCCTAAAGTTAAACTTGAAGTCTAAATTAAATTACTAAAAAACATATAAGAGGTCCATAATATTTTATGAGTGTGTGAACAATGTTAACTCTCGTAGAAAACCCATGCGTTTTGCTTTTATACTTAATTATAAACACTAATGATTACACTGTTACTAATTTTCATTAGAATGCATTTCTTATGTCGCACGCTTGTGCTAGGCGTCAAAGTTAAAGAGTGAACACATAATTATTTGAATATATTAGTCTTATTAGAGTTTCAAAAAGTAAGAGATTTATTGTGGTTATGAAAGGTGTTGTTAACCCCTAATGCATCTTTCCCACAACTTTGTGTAGTTTTAATGTGATTTAAAAAATTGAGGGGGTTCTTACTTGATATTTTGGTTGTGGCTTTTAATTTATTTATATAAATAAATTTGACCTTTGGAATTTGTTATGGGCTTGTAAATTAAAATAAATTCTTCTTTGGGTAAAGTCATATTGGTAGTCCAACGCGGTTCACTTATCTTGGAATATGAGTATTTTTTCTCCAGATACTTCTAATTAGAATTAATAAATATTCAAGATAACTTTAAGAGTTTTTGGATCACTTACTAATATTTTGAATACCTGTTTACTTGTATATTTGATATTTATATAAGAATATTTACTATTGATTCTCCTAAATAAAAAAGATTGCCTATTTTTTTGATGTATCAGTCAAATCATCATGGATTTAATATACTTGTTATTAAATCCAAACCTGTATGCAAAAGATATTTTTTGAAAAACAATATAATTGTTTTTTGCTAGAATATGAATTTATTGTTTAAGATATTTTTTTTATATAACTTTATAAGACAATGTTTGAAAAAAAAAACTCATTTCATTTTAAAACACACCTTAAGACAAAAATAAGCTTAGCAAAAACAAAGAGGAATGTCAAGCATGCCTTCAAGGCTAAGCTAACTTGACTGAGTTGACCCAACTAAATTGATCATGTTAACCTTATTTGGTTGACTCGTTGAAGCTCAATAAAAATGAAAGACAAAAAATTAAAATGGATTAACATAAAAAACCTTAAAACAAATCAAACACTTAAAAAACTAAAAAGCATGAATAATATTCAACATTAAACCCAATAACTTGAATACCAATCCAAATAAGTTTTCCAGTAGATAATAACATGCTCATGTTCTCATTTAAATATATATGAAGAATCACAAGTCTATTGATTTTCATTTTCACCCAAACTTCATAATTTGACTAAAATGAGTTTCGATTATAAACAAAACTTTAGGATTAAAACTCTCAGAAACATGTTATTAAGCATATAGATCCTAAACTAATTAAGAGTGATACATGAACATGAAGAAACAAGATTTGAATCAAAATAAAGCTTAAAAGTAAAACCTAAGATAATATTCTTCTCATGAACACCAAGAACATTGTCTAGAAAACCTGGAAATACTGTAATTGAATCAAGAACCTAGAATGACCACTTTATGCCTCCAACCTATGCATTTTAGCTCCTACAAACAGCATTACTAATTACTAACATGATTGAAACAATATAAACAAACAGAAAAAAGATCAAAACTATGCTTTAACCACATTATTAATTCATAACATTAAACATGCTTAAACAAATCAAGCTACAAAAAATAAATTTTAACAAATTTGAATGTAACATAATTCAATTACTAACATGATTGAAACAATATAAACAAACAAAAAACGATCATTAACTATATTATTAATTCATAACATTAAACATGCTTATACAAATCAAGCTACAATATATATATATTACCAATTTTGAATGCTAACACAATTCAAAGACATGACAATTTGCATAAATTAACCACCAAAGCACTAACAATTATATATATACTAGTGAATAAATCCTAATCTATGCAATTATAACACATTATAACCAAAATTCAAAGATACTAACATTTTTGCATTAAAAAAAGGATAAAAATCAATATGGACTTGGACTTCACCTTAAAGATTTTCCTCGTGATACTCAAATGGTCCTTGCAATTCTGATCGGGTTGAAACCTTCAAGACCAATGCATTCATTGTCTCTTTCAATGCTTTTGTCCTAGACCGTGTGATTGAACCATTTGGAACATGTAATGGGTCCTTGCTGGGGTTTTTGGGCTGGTCCGCATAAAAAATACTTGGATTAAAAGGTTATTAGGCTTTACAGTTATGTGATGAATTCTAAATGATCACTTAAATGAAAAGGATTGTAGGCATGATTAACTGTCATGCCTTTATATCTAGAATAAGTACATAATCCATTGATGTTCAATATAATGATATCTCTATACTCCTAGAAATATAAATTGTCTCGTGAGGAGCCCAACACATGTTTCATTTGATTAATAATAAGAGATTTATCTTTCATTCATATGATGTAAAAAATTTTGGCTCATCATTAAGGCCATGGAATGCGAGGGATTTTGTAGTCTTTCTCTCCTATGAAAACAAGGTTTTGGTGGTACGACTCATCATTAATGCCATTAAAAAATGAAGGATTTTATAGTCTCTCTCTTTTGAAAACAACAAGGTTTACTGGTATATAAATACCCCTTTAAACCATTCTAGTGGGAGACTCAAAACTTCCATTTACTTAAAAATCACTTGCATATATTTTAGAGCATTTGTCATTTTGAAATCGAAGAAAAAACATTTTTATTCCTTGAATTTAAAACTTTTGGATGCTATTTATAATAAATTCTATAAATATACTGATTTTATTATCTGATTTTATTATCGTATAATCTTGAAGTCCTCGAACTTTGTTTTGTAAGTATTCAAGCTTTCATAATTAACATGGTGTTTCCTCAACTAAGAAAAAAGAAAGTTGATTATTTGAACATTTCATTAATCGCTATCCCAAATGCTAAATAACCTATTATTTATATATTCTAGATTTTGAAACATCATCACATATAAAGTTTTAATTGTCCATAAAATCTACATATGAATGATGATGCTTTTTTTTACTTATTCTAAAATAATAACATTCAGAAAGTTATTTTTATGCGTAGCAAACAAAGAAGAAAAATCTAAACTTATTTTTCATAATAATGAAAAGTAATTCATTGCCATGAAATATGTTTTTCAAAATAACTTTGTTATTCCGAGGGAGAATGAAGGAGGATAACTCTCATGACATGCTTAGTGGCCCTCAATATCTTTGGTCTAAAGCCTGGTGCCAAAACTCGTTTCCCACAGAGGCTATCTCTAGCTCTTCCACTCAAACTTGCAAGGTTGCAAAGTCTACAGAATTGACTCTTGATTTTCCAGGTTATTTCAAGGATTACAAAGATGGTCGTCCAAGCCAATGTCGTGGCTCTATCTATTGACTATATGTTTACACTTGACACCTTTTACGACTTGCATATGATGATTCAGGCTCAGATGATCATGCATAAGCCAAGGTTAGTATCGGAATAAGAAGGTTGCTAATCATGAATCCATATTTTGGAGCTCCGAAACCAGGTAAAGTCTACAAATTTATGTGTCCAACAAGTTCAGGCTCAGATGATGACCCTAAATTGAACCCGTCTGTGGAGCCGGACTTGCTGAAACTGAAGTGTGATGAAGTGCTAGTTTGTGTTGCAGAGAACGATTGGCTTAAAGGTCGACGGGTGGCTTCCTATGAGGAAATGCTGGTGGAATTTCACGAAACTAAAGGACAGGACCATTGCTTTCATTTATTCCGTCCTGACACTGAGTGCTTTAGGCTCTTCGTGAAAAGAATCGTTGATTTCATACAGCTGGGTTGATTTTTGGATTTTATCATGCTGGGGTAAGTTGTTCTTAACTTGTTCATGTTGAGTTTGTTAATAGACTGTTATTGTTGTTAATTGGCTGACTAATATTCAGTTAGCTAGTTTGTTAGCTTGCAGTTACAATTGGTTAGAATACTAGTTGATATACCAAAGTGTAAGTATAAATAGGGACTAAATGTTAATAATACAAGTGTGGGGATTACATTGAATACGAGATACAACTTTAAACTCTGTCATATGGTATCACGGCCCAAGAAAAGGGACTGATTAAGAAAGAAACACATCGAAGTGTGAGAAGTAGAGAGAGAGGAAGAACAAATACACAGAAAGTAAGAGAGAGTAGAAATCTGTGATTAGAGAAGAAATCAACAGATTATTGAAAACTACAGGGCGATTAAAGGAGAGAGTAAAGAGTTATGATCTACTACCACCAAAGATTGTGATCTTTACTGAAAAAGAGAGAGGGGAAACATAGAGAGTGTGAGAGAGAAAGTGAACAGTAAAGGGAAAAAGGGAAAGACTAAGAGTTTGAGAGATTAAAGGAAAAGAACTGTGATCTTGAGAAATTGAAGAAGAAAAGATGTGATTCTTCTTCAACTGTGACGGAAAACAAAGAGAGTGTGAGAGATTGAATGAAAAGATCTGCGATCTTGAGAAATTGAAGAAGAGTTGCGATTCTTTTTCTACTGTGAAGGGAAACACTGAAAAAGAAAGTGAAATCAACGCCAAAGGAGTAGATGGCCACACCAACGACCTTAGAGCAGTTCATACAAGCTGCCATTCCACGATTTACTAGGTATTACGATCACTGGTCCATGATGATGGAAAATTTCTTGAGAAGCAAGGAATTGTGGACTTTAGTGGAAGGAGTACCAACAACAGCAAGAGGGACAACAACAAGTGAAGGCCAAAGAAAGAGTTTGGAAGATGCCAAACTCAAGATTCTAAAAATAAAGAACTTTTTGTTTCAAGCCATTGATAGAGAGATAATGGAGACAATATTGGACAAAGGGTCAGCAAAGGTTATTTGGGAATCTATGAAACAAAAATATTAGGGGTCAACTAAGGTACGACGAGCACAATTACAGGCACTAAAAAGGGAGTTTGAGCTGCTGAGCATGAATGAGGGGGAGAAGGTAGACAGGTACATTTCACGAATCTTGGCAGTGGTGAACAAAATGAAAGTACATGGTGAGAAAATAGAGCAGAATTTGGTGGTTGGGAAAATACTGAGATCCATGATCTCAAAGTTTAATTACATCGTGTGTTCGATAGAGTAGTCCAATGACCTAGATTCGATGAGCATAGATGAACTCCATGGCAACGTCTTAGTTCACGAACAGAGGATGCAAGAATACAAAGAAGAAGATCAAGCACTCAAAATTGTCCATGATAGGAGGCTAACAAGGGGAAGGGGCAGGAGTTCATTCACTACTAGGGGTATTAGAGGCAGAGAAAGAGGAAGGGAAAGACAACAATTCAACAAGGAGTTAGTTGAATGTTATAAGTGCCACAAACTGGGACACTTCTAGTACGAATGCCCAAAATGGGAGAAAGGGGCCCATTATGCAAAACTGGACAAAGAAGAAGAAATGCTTCTTATGACACACGTGGAATTGAATGACGCAAAGAGGGATGAGGTATGGTTTCTAGACTCGGGATGTAGTAATCATATGACTGAGAACAAATCATGGTTTATATGTTTAGATGAGGAGTTTAGACAATCTGTGAAATTAGGGAACAATTTGAGAATGGGTATGATGGGTAGGGGGAATGTTAGGATGGAAGTGTATGGTTTAATACAAGTTATCATGCATGTGTATTACATTCCTGAATTAAAAAATAACCTGCATAGTATTGGACAATTACAAAAGAGGGGGTAAGCCATACTGATTAGGAATGACATGTGCAAGTTATGTCATCCTACTAAAGGATTAATAATGAGAAGTAAGATGTCTACAAATAGGCTATTTGTAGTTCTAGCTACTGTAACACATAGGGAAGATGCATGTTTTAAAACTTGTATTGAAGAAGAAGCTTAGTTATGGCACAACCAATATGGCCACTTGAGTTATAAAAGTTAAAAACCAAGTTAAAAACCCTATACCACAAGAAGATGGTATAGGGACTGCCACTGAAAGCCCCAAGTAAACTATGTGAAGGGTGCTTAATGGGGAAACTGCACAGAGACCCATTTCCCAAACAAGCACAGTGGAGAGCCACTCAAAAAGTATAACTCATCCACACAAATATATGTGGCCCAGTGACCCCTGCCTCAAAAAACAGAAAGAGGTACCTGATAACATTCATTGATGACCTTGCAAGGAAGGTGTGAGTGTATTTCTTATCAGAAAAGTCTAAAGCTCTGATCACCTTCAAGAACTTCAAGATTCTAGTAGAAAAAGAAATAGGGGAAAATATTTGTGGATTGAGGATGGACAAAGGAGGAGAATTCACATATGTGGAATTTAATAATTTCTGCAAAGAGAATAACATTAGTAGGCAGCTCATAGCCTCCTACACACCCTAGCAAAACAGAGTGGCAAAGAGGAAGAATAGAGCTATTATGAACTCAACAAGGAGCATGTTGATTGAAAGGAAGATACCCAGAGAATTCTGGCCTCAGGCAATCAACTAGACTATGTACTTGTTAAATTGAAGTCCCACCTTGGCAATGCAGGACAAAACCCCTAAAAAAGCATGGAAGAATCAAACACCTTCAGTAGAACATCTAAAGGTGTTTGGGTGAGTTGGGTACGTATATAACACTAACCAGAAAAGGAAGAAATTGGATGAGAAGTGTGTGAAATGTGTTCATTTAGGAATGAGCAAAGAATCAAAAGCCTACCGAATGTACAACCCAATTACTAAGAAGATCCTAGTAAGTAGGGATGTGGTGTTTGATTAAAACTCAAGATGGGACTGGAACAACTATGAAACAAAAACAAGGGAAAGTGTACTGGAATGGGGAGATGAAGGAACAACAAAGATTGATGACAGTGTTGAAAGTGCAACATCTGGGGATGAGTTGGGAAAAGCATCTGAATCTGCTAATGAGGTGGCTGAAGCCTCTAAAACAGGGAATATTGAAGATGATACTGGGGTTGTTGAAGACCAAGAAGAGCCCCAAGGAGACTCAAGTAATCAGAATGATGTAACTGTCAGCAGAACACAAGGAAGGATGAGCAGAAGACCAACATGGATGTAGGATCATCTAACTAGGGAGGGTTTGTTTGAGGATGATGAGTTAGTCATGTATACTGAAATAAGGGAGCCAAGGACTTATGAAGAGGTAGCAGGGAACCCCACATTGAAGAGAGCAATGGAGAATGAAATCCAAGCCATTGAGAAAAACAAAACCTAGGTCTTGATTGATCTCCCAATAGGAGCAAAGGCCATAGGGGTAAAGTGGATATACAAGATAAAGTTGAATGAACGAGGAGAAATTGACAAGCACAAGGCAAGATTGGTGGCCTTGGGATATGCTCAGAAATAGGGCATTGACTATAAAGAGTAGGGGTGAGCAAAAAAACTAAACAACCGATTAAACCGAGCAAACCGAGCAAACCGAACCGAAAAAAACCGATTAAACCGAGTATATAATTTTGAAAAAAAATCTGGTTCAGTTCGGTATTGGTTTTGTACGGACATAACCGATTTACTGAACCGAACCTGTTTGGTTCGGTTGACAATGTTAGTATAAATAGAAACTTAAAAAAGCCTAGATCTACTTCGTCTGCCTCTCGCCTCCCCTCCTCTCTTCTGCATCTAAGCCTCTCGCTCGCTTCCTCTGTAAAAGCCAAAAACAATCTCCTTCCCTCTCACCTCCCACCTCCCACTGCAAGACTGCACCTTATAACAGCATCTCGCTTGCCTCCTTTGTCAAAAAAATTTCCTTCCCTCTCGCCTCTTGCAACTTAAATCTCCCTCCCTCTCACCTCCCTTTACAACTAAAATCACCCTCTCGCCTCTCGGAAAGGTTCATCGTCCCCATCCAACACAGTTGCAGCTTACAAAAGGTAATTAAAATTAACCTCTATTTTATTTCTTGTTATCTCTTATAGATCATCTATTCTTCCTTTTCTAATTGAATCATATATTAAATTGGACCTTGAGTTTCTGTTTCTGGGCACAAAGCACGGGATAATGTTGAAATTGACCATGGGTAATTCATGGTTACTTGAGGTCTGTGTAAATTTAATTGCTAATGGTTTTTAATAGTTCGTATTTGCTTATGTTTATGATTATATGTTTTTATGTTTAAGTAGTAATTAATTGATGTTGCTGGTATTTGAGATTATATGTTCATATCATGTCGTTAGTAAATTGGTATGAGTTATTGTTTCTTTTGCTATTCTTGTTTCGTTTCTAGTCATTGATTGATGATTCTGGGGTTTGTGTGGACGTTTATGTTATTATAATGTGTTTAGAAAAAATATCAGTGTTATTCTTTGATTAATTGATACCATGGTTCAGTTTCATCTCAGCACTCAGCATGACTATCATCTTGTAGCTATTTTTTAGTAATTATAAGAGAGGGTGATGCCTGCATTTTGTTATTTGTTCAATTGATTGTGTCTTGGAGTAGCGTTGTTAATTGGGATAATAATTAGTTGGTTAGTGTATATTGTATATTAGCTTGCATGCTTTTTCTTTATAGAATATAAATAATCAAATAGGATTTAGGTTCATGGTTCAAGAGGATAGACAAGTGGAGAGTGAAAGACTGAATCCCTACAGGATCTGTCACAAATGATAAAGGTACACAACATGAAGCCCTTACATTAAGAAAAAGAAATGTTAATGATAGGAAAAAGTCACAAATTTGGGATCATTTTACAAGACTTGATGGTGACTCTAAGAGTCCTAAAACTGAATCTAATTATTGTAAAAAGACTTATGCATGGCATACTATTCTGAATGGAACCAGTAATATATTGAGTTATTTGAACGTGTGGAAAAAATTTCCTTTTGTGGTTGATAAGAAGCAAAAACTTTTGGTATTAGAACCTAAGAAAGAGAGCGATGAATCGAAAGACAAAAATATGGGCACTCTAAGAGTAATAGCTTATAATTATGAAGAGAGTAGACTAGCGTTATCAAAAATGATTATAATTGATGTGTTTCCTTTAATTTTTTGGAGGGTAGGGGATTTAGATTATTTTGAGGACAATACAACCTAGATTTGATAGTCCTTTTTTTTTTTATTATGAAAGATTGTTTGAAAATTTATGTTGACGAGAAGGAAAAATTGAAGATAGCACTTAGGGGACAACAGACACATGGACATCAATCCAAAACATTATATGTCTTTACAGCTCATTGGATTGATAGTGAGTGGAAATTGCATAAAAGAATTCTCAATTTCTGTCAAGTTTCAAATCATAAGAGCGAGAGAATTGGTCAAGTGATTGAGAATTGTTTGTTGGAGTGGGGTATTGATAAACTTTTAACTATCACAGTAGACAATGCAAGCTCTAATAATGTGACTATTTCATATTTTAAGAATGTGATGATAGATTGGTCATCTAATATGTTGTTAAATGATCATTTGCATGTAAGATGTTGTGCACATATTGTAAACCTTATCGTGAGTGATGGTTTGAAAGAGATTAATGCTTCAGTTATTAAGATTAGAAATGCAATAAGGTTTGCGAGATCTTCACCTGCGAGGCAACTTGCATTTAAAAAATATGCAAAAAAAATTGCATATAAGGTGTAAGAAGGCATTATGTTTGGATGTTGTAACCTGATGGAATTCAACTTATCTTATGTTGGATGCTGCTGAAAGATTTGAAAACGTGTTTGTGAGGTTAGGTGAGAGTGAACCTAGGTATATGGGTTATTTTTTAGAGGTTGATCAAAAAGGGAATAAAAAAAATATAGGGCCACCTGGTTCGAAGGATTGGAAAAATGGTAGAATTTTGGTCAAGTTTTTAAAGATCTTTTACACAGTTACATTAAAATTTTCAGGCTCATTACATGTGACATCAAATTCTTTCTTCAATGAATTGATTTACATGCATACAAAGCTATTGAAATTGTGTAAAAGTAGAGATAATGTTTTAAGTGGAATGGTGATAAAAATGATGTTGAAGTTTGAGAAGTATTGGGGTTATGATGCAAATCAGAATTTCATATTGTATGTGGCTAATGTTTTAGATCCACGTTTTAAGTTGAAATATATTAAATTTTGTTTTGGCGAGTTGTATAATTATCACAAAGCACAAGATTTAACATCAAAGGTGAAAGAACATTTAGTAAGACTATATGAGTTTTATTTAAGAGCTAATGAAGTGGAGGATGATAATAGACATATTCATGATGATAATGATATGGATTGCAATGAAATTGAGGTTGGTGATAATACTTTTGCTCGAAATATAAAATACTTTCGAAGGTTGCATAACATGTTTTAGTTATTCCTATATCCACAGTAGCTTCTGAATCAACTTTTAGCACAGGCTGTCGTATACTCGACCAATTCCAAAGTTCTTTATCTCCAGCAACTGTTCAAGCACTTGTTTGTTGTAAAAATTGGTTGCAACATGGATCAATCTCGATTGACACTACAACATTGATGAATGATTATGAAAAATAAGAAAATCTTGAATCAGGTTACTTTTCTTATACACTTGTCTTTTTTTTATTATTTATTAATCAACTTATTTTCAATCTAACATTTCCAAATTCTTTTGTAGAATTTGGTGGACAACTAAATCTAGCAACGAATGATAATTAATTCAAACCAGATGTACTTCTTGACGTTTTTTATGTTATTGTTTCTATTTCTTTATTTTGAAGCCCTTTAAAGGCATGTCTTGTAAATTAAATTTAAATTTGTTCACTTGTGTAGTTTTAATTATTTCGTCTCATGCTAAATTAAACAAAACAAAAGTATTAGAAAGGATAACAAAAATTAATAAACATTATATTAACAATTTAATACATTAATATTTTTTAGTAGTTGCCAAAAAATTAAAAATTCTCCTCTATCTCTCGTGCAAAAGCTGTACAACTTCGAACTCAGCTTGCGACTTCAAAGAAAGGATCTTTATCTTCCAAAGATTATTTTATGTCCATTAAACACATGACTGATGAACTTGCCCTTGCTGGTCAGCCTCTCAAATCTGATGAAACTTTGACCTATATTCTTGGTCAAGAATATGATTGTTTGGTCTCTACCAGTACCTCTCGTCCTGAAGCTATCACCTTGGAAGAACTTTATTCCTTATTACTTATCACTGAATGAAGAATCAATCAGAACCATGATTCCATTCACGTCACTGCTTCAGTCAACATGGCCACCAGGCATTCTTCTTCTTTTTCCCATCCTGTTTCCAACTGGTGCTCTAATCGGGGTCGTGGTAATCATTCATCTTCCAAATGATGACTGTGTTGGTAATGACCGAATTCAAGTGGCTAATGGTGCAGGTTTGGAAATTACTCACAGTGGAAAATCCAATTTGTCTTCTGCCTGTAACTCTTTGTTCTAAACCAAATCCTGCTCGTTCCCAAAATTACAAAAAATCTTCTTTTAGTTCATCGGTTTTGTCTTGATGACAATGTTTTTTTTTAGTTTCATGCTTCTTATTTTCTTCTAAAGGATTACTTGGGGAACATCCTGCATCGTGGACCACTTCATAATGGCCTTTACAGTTTCTCCATGTCGCTAGCTCGTCTTCAACCCCGTTCTTTTTCCAGTGTTCATGTCTCTACTGCCCTGTGGCATCAACGCCTTGGTCATGCGTCTTTTGCGGTCATTCATATAACTCTATCTCTTCCCTGTTCATGTAATAAAGTTTTTGTATGCTCTCATTGTCAAATGGCTAAAAGTCATGCCCTACCTTTTACTCATTCCCATGTTTCTATTTTAAAACCATTAGAACTCTTATATTCGGATGTTTGGGGGCCAGCACCCATTTTATCAACCACTGGTGCACGTTATTACATCAGTTTTTTAGATGACTCTACCAAATTTTTATGGCTTTTCCCATTAAAACAAAAATCAGAGGCCTTAAATATTTTTCAAAAATTTTAGGCTACTATTGAACGCCAATTTAACACAAAAATTAAAGCCATCCAAACTGACTGGGGTGGTGAATTTTGCAGGCTAAATCAATTTTTACAAACTCAAGGTATTACTCATCGTATCACTTGCCCTTACACTCACTAGCAAGCTGGTGCAATTGAACGTCGTCATCATCAAATTGTTGAAGTTCACCTATCTTTGCTTGCTCACTCTAATCTACATCAATTTTTTTGGGAAGATGCCTTTTTAACGACAATTTATATCATTAATAGTTTACCCACTCCAGTTTTACATCACAAATCGCCATATGAAATGGTAAACAATTCCAAATCAGATTATAATTTCTTAAAAGTTTTTGGTTGTGCGTGCTAGCCCTTTTTACACCCATATAATAGACATAAAATGGATTTTATTTCCAAAACATGTATTTATATTGGGTACAGTATTGGTCATAAGGGGTATAAATGTCTAGATTTTTTCCACAGGTAAAATATTTGTCTCCTGTCATGTTGTTTTTGATGAGTCTTATTTTTGTTATACTACACCCAGTCATTCAACATCTGTCACTCCCATCCCTCCTGTTCTTCTTCCCCCAAATCGTCAACAGTCTTCTGTTACTTCTAATCTTTTTGCAGATAATCACATTCCAGTTGCACCGTTTCCACCGATTTAGTCTTCACCAACAGAGCTTCCATTGGCACTTGAAATCCCTTCATCTACACCTGTTACAAACTCAAATTCCACTCAACCTGCAAATTATAGTCAATTGTTAATTAGTGTTCCTCCCGCACCACCTCAAAACACTCACCCAATGACCACTTGTAGCAATAACAACATCTATAAACCCAAATTGCCCTCTGATAGCCACATCAGGTACCCTCTACCACAAGCTCTTATGGCGACTGTCAACTCCCACATAACTGAACCGACATGTCACTCTGAAGCTGTTAAGCATCCCCAATAGAGAGATGCAATGAATGTGGAATTGGATGCTTTATTAAGCAATGGTACCTGGTCTTTGTGTCAACCTCCCCCCTATGCAAATGTAATTGGTTCAAAGTGGGTATACAAAATTAAAAGGAAGGCTGATGGCAGTATAGAACGATTCAAAACTCGCCTCGTCGCCATAGATTTTCATCAACAAGAAGGGGCTACTTTTTTGGAAACTTTTAGCCCTATTGTAAAACCTACAACAGTTCGTTTGGTTCTATCTATTGCAGTTTCCCGTGTTTGGCATATTTGTCAACTTGATATGTAAAATGCATTTTGCATGGTTTTTTAAATGAAGATGTATATATGGATCAGCCTACAGGTTTTCTTCATCCTTAATACCCCCATCATGTGTGTAAACTTCATAAATCCATCTATGGACTTCATCAGGCACCACGGGAGTGGTTCTCTCGCCTCACTAATAAATTACAGACTATTGGGTTCAAAAGCAGTCAAGCAGATCATTCACTATATGTGTAACAACATGGTTCCACTCTTCTTTATTTTCTCATATATGTTGATGATATTATCATGGCAGGTGTTGATAAAAACTTTATTGATCATGTGATAATCCTCTTACAACCTATTTTTTCAGTCCAAAATAAGGGTGATCATAGCTTCTTTCTTGGCGAAGAAGCTCTTCAAACTGATGATGGGCTTTATTTGTCTCAACGCCGCTATATTCTTGATCTTCTCCTTCGCAACAAGATGGAAAAATCTAGGCCATGAGTTACACCTATGTCCACATCTCAAACATTGAAGAAAACTGATGGTGTTCCATTTCATGATCCTCAGTTGTATCGAAGTATAGTGGGAGGGCTTCATTTACACGGCCAGAACTGGCATTTGCTATTCACACGGTAAGCAAATACATGCATGCCCCAAAGGAACCTCATTGGGTAGAAGTGAAAAGAATTCTTTGTTACCTCAAAGACAATATCTCACATGCACTTTTTATTCAACGTGATCATCTTCTGCAGCTTCAAACCTTTAGTGATTCGAATTGGGCATCTGATCCTGATGACAGATGATCAATTGGTGCATACTGTGTATATCTTGGCAAAAACTTGATCTCGTGGAATTATAAATAGCAGCCCACTATTGCTCGTAGCAAGATCAGCTGCGAAGCAGCAGTACAAAGCCTCCTATTCTTTGGTGTGATAATATTGGAGCTACTTATCTTACTAGTAATCTACTCTTCCATGCACGCAGGAAACATAATGAAATCGATTTTCATTATGTCCGTGATTAAGTGCTCAATAGTCACTTAACTGTAAAATTGATTTCTACTAAAGATCAAACAGTAGATGCCCTGCCAAAACCCTTGTCTTCTCAACGTTTCAAACTCTTATGTGACAATCTAAGGGTTCACTCTTTACCCCTTAGATTGCAAGGGCATACTGAAGATCATATCACCATTAGCTCAGAATTGAATTCAAATGAAGAATCCACGTCTGCAGCAGATCCCTCATCCGCAATCATATCTGCAATCTAGTTTAAATTCAAAATCAAATTATGTATAGGATTTCTAGCCAAAGTTGTTCTTGTGTAATGTATTTAAACAAAGTTCAACATCCAATTAACACAAGTGAAATACATATTATTCAAATCACAGAATCTCTAAAATTTATAATTGGTTCCTCTATTATTCAAAGAATCCAAAAATCTAGTTTATTTTCAATATATCCTCTTAAACTTGATTTCTTATAACTTCCAACATATCTCTCATCTTGGCAAAAACATTATGTTTGAGCGGTTTTGTGGAAACATCCATTACTTGATCTTGAGTCTTTACATACTTGACTTCAACTTCATTATTTGTAATTCAATCTTGTAGGGAATTAAATCTTGTGTTAATGTGCTTACTCTTATCATCTAATACTAGATTTTACACTAAGATTATAATTTTTAAGTTGTTTATATTTTGTTTTATAGGCTTCTCTTATGCCATTTGCAATTTTTTCAATAATCTTCATAGGCATATGGAATAACAAACACATGTTGTAGTAGTTACATATTCAACTCCACCAGTTGATAATATGACTTTGAATTACTTCTTCCAACCCCATATGAATGTTCTGTCTCCTATGTAAAAGAAAAAAATTTATTGTGTTTTTTGTTCATTCATATCTTCAACCCAATCACCATCATTATAACCCACAGGATTAAATTTGTTAGAGTGACCTACCTAGAATTTATGGTCTTTTTAATATATCAAAGAACTTGTTACAATGCTTCGAGATGTGTCATAGTTGTTGTCTCTATAAACCTACTTATAAGCTTTACTCCAAAAAATTTTTTTTGAATGAGTGCATGTCAAATATCTCAAACTCCCAACTAGGCTTTTAAATGTAGTAGAGTTTATCTTCTCTCAATCATTGCTATTTGATAACTTCACTCTATACTCTATTGGATTATTCACTTTTCTCAATCCTCCATCTAAAGTTCTTGAGAATCATCATTGCAATTTTTTTTACTCGTAAAAAGATCAAGTTCATTACATCCTTATTTGATAACAATCTATAGGTAATGTCATTACACTAATATTTATCATATTAAACTCCTTGATCATTGGTTTGCTCAAAGTCTCCACACATTTTGTGCTTATTTCTCGTAGAGATCAAGTCTTCAACATACAAGCACACAATAATAGTATAATCGTTTTGTTCATAACCTATAAAGATTTTTATTTTTATTTTCATTACATTTGATCATTTATATGCATATATTCAATCCTTATAAGAACCTTAAAATGAGTAGCATTTCCATATCTTTCATTCCATGCCTCTTGTGTAGACATTTCATTCAAGCCTTTCGTAACAAATCTATTTGACAAGTAAACAAAGCACGCTACAACTTCAACCCAAGAAAATAGATCATTTTTTTAATTGGTTGATCACCAAGTTGCCCAAGAAAATAGACTGGTTGTTTTAGAAAAGGAGGTTCACTTGAGAGAATATATTAGTTTTTGAAATGCCAAGTTGCTCAAGAAAATAGACCAGTTTTATTTAAAATGGGCAAGTCGCCAAAGAATAGAAACTTGTTTATTTAAAATGGGTAGGTTAGTTGAGAAAATAGACTAGTATGTTTTAAATAGATCAATCACCCAAGAAAATATATTGGTTTTGAAAATGGGCTGGTCGCTCGAGAAAATATACCAATGTTTTTAAAAGGGCAGGACACCTAAGCAAACATGATCTTCTTTACAAAGCTCACTACATAAAATGTTGACGACATTCTATGTTGTCAGCATTGAAAATAGAAGGTATACATTCCACTCAAAATAATAATAATAATAATAATAATAATAATAATAATAATAATAATAATAAGAAGAAGAAGAAGAAGAAGAAGAAGAAGAAGAAAAACAAGAAGAACAAGAAAAATGTTTTTGTTCTTTAAATACTCTTTTATGTGATGCATATAACCAAATATTTCAAAAAATAAAACCATATTTTATATATAAAAATGTATTTACATTGTTTTTTATTTTCCTTAGACCAATAGATGTTTGCATGCATTTTAAGATTTTAATAACAAGTTTATCAAATCCATATATATTTGTCCAATATTTCATAAAAATCATTTTTTTAATTCATGAGAATAAACGGTAAATATTTTATATAATACTTAAAATATTAGTAATTCAACTAAAAATTATCAGAATTATCCTAAATATTCACTAATTGTAATTGGAAGTATTTTATAATGATATGCAAAAAAATCTTTTATCCAAGATAGGTAAATCATGTCAACGTACCTACATGCATTTTTCTGAGATAAGAATTTGTTTGGATATTCGAACTTATAACAAATTAAAAAAAAAAGTATTTATTCATACAAATAAATTCTAAACTAAAATACCCGCTAGGAAACTATGAAATCTTTAGAACACATTAAAAACACATTAACAAAAAACCTAAAAGGCATCGCACAATTACTGTTCATTACTGTAGCACCAAACTCGCGCGGATTGTGGACTCGCAATTTGATCCGGTGTTGCGCGCAAGTTCGTCCGCCTTATTTTTTTGTTTTTTCTATTTATAAACAGTGTAATGGCGCTTCTGTCCCTCGATAAGGACAAAACACGGTTCAGGGCTTGAGGGGTGCGGAGGTAACTGTACGCGTACGGACCGGTCCGGTTCGGTCCGCCCCGGTCTGGTTCGCCACACTTTTTTTATTTTAATATATTTTTTAAAATGGCTAAATACGGATATAACCCCGCATAAGACAAAAGTGGTGAATAATGCGCAGTGGTGTTCCGGTAATTCACAACTGTTTTTTATTATTTTTTTCGAAATGTTGTCGTCGCATGTGGGACACGCGACCGACGGTATTCCACTCACGCTCTGTTCAACGCGTGCGTGCGGCGTCATGTGGTGGCCAAAAATGAGCTACCAGCGCCCAGATCGCTTCGCCACCGACTGGTCTGTCTCCTAGTGAAGCGCGCTGTGTCACCCGGTGTCCGTGTACACGACGGTGGACGGTTAAAGTTGTTTGTTCTGTTTCTCTCTCATTTGGACACAAACGTACAGGATAGGCCCCCATGTTTGTTGACTTTACACGTTAGTCCCTGAACTTCGAATGTGCTGTGTGTTGCAGATCGGTCCCTTATGTTTTAATTGAGTCCTTCGATTGAAATTAATTAAATGTTAATGTTTCACTTCGGTCCTCCTTCTTTTAATTTCCAGATTGAGTTTAAAAACCTTAATATATTTGGTCCGGAATTTGTGATTTGTTTAGTTTTGTCCTTTGATTAAAATTGATAATATATTTGATTTTCATTTCGACCCTTATACTTTTAATCTTTGATTTTAATCCCTATATTTTTTTATATTTATAGAATAGTCTCTGTTTTTGGTCATGTATATATAAATATGCTCTTAGCTTTGGTTTTTAATTTTATTTTTTGCTTATAATCATTTGAAAATTCATAATTTTTTCCTACCTTTGCTCTTTAATATTTTTCACCTAATAATTTTTGTTTCTATTTTATTTTTTTATTTGATCTTTTGTTAAAGTTTTTACAATTTTTTAGTCTTTCATTTATTTTTGTTTCAATCATTATTAACATAATAATAATAATATAATAATAATAATAATTTAATAAAAAAAAATTCTTGCTCATATGACAATTTTTTTATAATAATAATGATAAAAATTTAATTTTTTTCTTGCTTAGTCTTTTGCTGATGTTTTTTTTTCTTTTCATAATAATTTAAGGTTTTTTATTTTGTTGGCAATAATAACAATGATAATTGTTTTTTAATTTAAGTTTTTTTGTTTGGTCTTTTGTTAAACAATTTAAGATTTTTTTAGTCTTTCATTTAGTTTTGTTTCTTTCATTATTGACACAATAATAATAGTAGTAGTAGTAGTAGTAGTAGTAATAGTAATAATAATCATAGTAATAATAATCAATAATAATAATAATCATGGTAATAATCATAATTTAATTGTTTGAATATTTATTTAATATTCATAATGTGTGAGATCTAATATTACTGGGGAAAAATTCAACTCATACAAAAAATAAAATGACAAATTTACCTAGGTTATCTACAATTAAAACATATATGAATCACTTTTTATTTTGATTGTTTTATAAAGTATGTTAGACTAATTATATGTTTTAATATTTATTGAATATTATCACCTAAATATATATATATATATAGAGAGAGAGAGAGAGAAATGACCTAGGATTTGTTTTTCAAAAAAAAAATATCAATATGCTTAAATACATTTAATATAATAATATGATGAATAAATTATAATTCAAGGATTAAGGCAACTATGCACCTAAGGGGGATGGATTAGGTGTAAATACAATAAATAATACAATTTTAAAATTAATTACTTTAAAGTAAAGAGATAAGAGAGAGAGATTGCTAACTCGGTTTTTAACGTGGTTCGGCAAGCCTACATCCACATCTCAAGTACCAACCCGTACTTGAGTATTGTATTCTCTTACTAGTCCAAGTAACAAAATTACAATTCCCGCTTGATGAATCCACACCAAGACTTTTACACCACTTGAAGATATGCCCTCTTCAAGATTTTTCCTTGGTGATGTTCCCTCACTAATATCAAAAGTTTTATACTCAACTCTCAAGAGTTTCTTTATCTCACTTAATAGCACTTAGAATATTTGAAGGTATTTAAGTGTAGTGAGAATGAGATTTAATAATCTTTGTGTTAGGATATGAAGATTTAAACACAAATATGAGTATTAATGAGGATTGATGATTTGAAGGTGTTTATGCACTACTAATTGCCTCACTATCAGATATGGAAGTTGTGTCTTCTTAATTTTGCAATTAAGAGGCCTATTTATAAGTTTCAAAGAGAAATTAGCCGTTTTAGTGCAACTGTCATATCAAGCGGTCGACCGGTTCACAACAGATAAATCAAGTGGTCGACCGGTTCAGTTCGAAAGGCAATTTGTCTTCAAGCGGTCGATCGATTCACAACGGATAACCCAAGAAGTCGACCGGTTCAGCTCGAAGGCAATTTGTCTTCCAAGCGGTCGACCGGTTCAACTCGAAAGGCAATTTGACTTGAAAGGCAATTTGTCTTCCAAGCGGTCGACCGGTTCACTTTGTATCCCAAGCGGTCGACCGGTTCACAACGGATAACCCAAGCGGTCGACCGGTTCAACTCGAAAGACAATGTCTTCCAAGCGGTCGACCGGTTCATGCAGAAAGGCAATTTTGACAAATTATCTTTTCTGAATTTCTTGAACCGATTGATTATGACTTAATCCTATAATCATCAAAACCTTTTTAATGCATGCAATGTGAAGTGTGTGAGTTCATTTTAATTTGTGCTATCAAGTTAGAAATTGAGATTTACATAAAGCACTAAAATGAAAACTTCTTCTATGTCTTCACTTGCTTGCATCTTGGACTTCTTGGAGTGATTTCTTCGTGTAATCCATTATGCTTGTTGATGTATTCTTTGTATAATACCTGTTTATAACTTAATCTCATCCAAGCATATTATTAGTCCATTTTCTTTTTATTGTTATCATCAAAATATATTAAAGCATACAAATATGACATTATATATCAACATAAATCTTGTAAAAAAATATTGGCTTTGAATTTAAATTTTATATTCTTTTGTTTAAGTTTATTTCTTAATTTGTTTTTAATATTTTCATTTCTAATATTTCAAATCTAATATTACTAAGGAAAAAATACAACTCAAAAATACAAAAGGTTAACAACTTTACCTACATTATCAACTCAATTTTTTTATTTTGACAAATTTATCTAGATTATCTACAATTTAAAAAATGTGCGAATCATTTCCCGTTTCGACTACACTGTTCCTTTTAGACGACAAATGAGTCATTATACAACGAAAAAAAATTATTTCTTAAACAATTTACACTTTTTTTATTTATAATGTGTCATATCTAATATTAATGGGGAGAAAAGGCAACTCAATTTATTTTTTTTACAAATTTACCTAAGTTATTTTCAATTAAAAAATATACAAACCAATTCCCATTTAGATTATACTATTCCTTCTAGGTGGGAAAAAAAATTATTTGTTAAATATGTTATCTATTATAATTTTACTAATTAAATATTTAAACAACTAATTACAACATGTAAAAAAAACCATTAGTTTTCTACATAGAAAAAATTCTAGTGTGATATGCGGGCAAGCATACTAATTATACCACGCAAAATACTCATTTCTAACATATTTTATCTATTGTAATTTTAGTGATTAAACATTGAAATAACTAATTATAGCACGCAAAAAATGTAAGTTTATTTCTGGAAAAACAAATTCAATATATTTATTTTATAATATGTCCGATCTAATATTACTGGGGAAAAAATACAACTCATAAAAAAGATTACCTACATTATCTGCGATTAAAAAATATGCAAACCACTTTCCATTTTGATTATATAAATTTTATCAATTATAATTTTATTAATTAAATATTAAAGTAGCAAAATACAATACATATAAAAACAATCCATTTTCTACATAGATAAAAAAAACCCGACATATCGCTAGTAAATTAGCTATGGTGCCTTAGGAGTGATAAAATCCTTCCTAATCACAACCGCTCATTTATCTTTTGAATATTTGATAAGACAAATATATTCAAGTGTTTGAGAACTGTAAATCAAATAATTAGATAAAAACTCTAAACTTCAACATCTCGACCACAGATTGGATCGTTGGAGTCAACCATGAATATCTTGTAGCTAACAAAGTAGTAGATTGGCTAGCAAATTTTTACCTTATTTATATTGGATTAATACTAATCCTCTAAAAGGTTAATACCTGATTTTGTATCATGATCTTATTGGTTCTGCTTTACCTTATTTAATTTAGTTTGGACGTGAGCCTGAATTTCATAAATAATAATAAAAAAAACAATTATACTATAGTGACCAATAGAATTTCTCTCTTTTTTATATGGTCATGTTGAGTTTTTTTAAGCGGTTGACTGCCGAACCAAACCAACTGATTTCCATTTCGTAAAACTCACAATAAAATAAATGAAAAACAGTACAATCACACCGAGAAATAGACAACCAATCCTAGATCATGATGCTAGCTAGAAGGATTGGGGATTAGGATTGGAAGAGGATTACTCATGCTCCCAATATATATATATATATCATATCATATAAAAAAAAGGACTATATCACCGGGGAACTAGTCTTGTTTGAGAAAGGAAACAAACTTATGTATCAATTCAGCAGCCTTCTCAGAATTCAGATTATGCAGATAGAAGCAGTGCACTTGATTTTCATTCTCAACAATTTCAACGCTTCCTTTCCATCCACTCTTCTTCAACTTCTCGTAATAGTTCTTGCCTACAACACGCAAGTCGTCTTTCTCAGCCACAAAGATCAGCACCCTTTCACACCCAAGCCTAGCGAGATCTTCCAGACCTGGATTTAGCCTAGGATCATCCGGCCCACTATTAGTTGGGCACATGTATAACCACATTTTGTCATCCTCGGTGCCGCCAAAAAATGGATGCACCAAAATCATTCCAACTACCTTCACTCCGGGTAACCCAATTGACCCGACCCGGAATGATAGAGTATGTGATATGTTACCCCCACCACTGTCTCCGCCCAAAAACACTTTACCAAAATCAGCATGATTGCTCAGCCACGGCTCAGATCCACTCCCATCAGCATGTGAGGCCACCCACTGGAGCGCTTTCCACGAGTCCTCGTAGCATGCCGGTATCGGTCTGGCAGGGAAGAGACCATACTCCACGGAGACAACAATAACGCCAGCGTCAGCTGCTACTTTGCTGCATAAAACGTGGTAGGGAATAGCTGAGGATGAAAACATTACAAAGCCACCCCCATGCACGAAAAGTAGGAGAGGGAGTTTTTGGTTAGGGGTTTTGAGTTCTGGCAAGAAAATACGGACAGACACTTGGGGTTCATTTGAGATGATCACATCTTTGGACTGAACCCCAGTAACCAGGTCGGTGGATGGTGGCGTTTTGGGGCATTCAGGCCAGACTAATTCGACCCGGCTGTCTTTGTAGACTTTGAAGAACGGAAACTCATGGACAACTTCATTAACAGCTGATGGTTCCATTGATGAAAGAAGGAGGTTTGACTTATTGTAGCCAGTTCTCTCAATGTTCTCCTTCCATTGAGATCTAATATAGAAGAATACGGTGCCCATCAAGACTTTGAAGGAGCTCGTCATTGTTTTTACATAATAATCAATGAAGTGGTTGGCCAGCTAGTGGACTTGCAATTACTTTAATGTTGGCGGATCGTAGGGTTGGAAGTGGATCGATCGGTAACAGTCCATGGCGAACACGTATTTAAATATGATGAATGAGTGAGTGTATCGGAGATTCATAAATAAGATCATATGCAGTCCATGGCGAACACGTATTTCGGATATAGATATATTCGTTAAATAAAAAATAATAATTGTTGTAGTAGAACTTGTTTTCAAAAAAAAATGAGATAGTGACTATAATTATATAGATAACACAAATATTTTGAGAAATTAATTATTAGAAAGAACTGGTTTAAGTGTCTATGCTGCATAAAAAAAAATAGTGATAAAAAGGATTCTTACGCATAAACTTATTTTATATAAAAAGATTATCACAATGAACAAAAATCAAATTATAATTTTGATAGAAAACATAATATCAACCTATCTAGCCTTTAAAAAAGCCCTAAAACATTTGGGTTTTGTAAGCAAGACTCATATACAAGGTTTGAGTTTCTGGATCTCAAAACTTATTTTCCGATGTATCCTTAAAACAACAATAACCTCATTTTTCAGTCAATGATCACAATTTAATTAGTTTAAAATATAAAATCAAATCAAACTTTCTAAAATTTGATACATAGTTTTTGGCACAATTACATATCCTAACAATCTTCATTGAATTTCACATGTCATATCCTAATTTATTTTTTCCTTAAAGTCATCTCTCTCTTTTAAAATATATATAAAAAAATTAAATATAAAAAAAACTAGTAGCTTGGTAATAGTAGGTTGAGAAGAGTTTTATTTGCAATTTCATGATTAAATCAAATAATTATTGATTGAATTTGCATAGAAAAATTAAATCTAGGGGCTTAACTATATTTTTAGTTGGCCAAATTGATTTGATCATAGACCCAATAAAAGGTTTAGTTAAGTCTAATAGTTTAATTGGGTAAAATGAAGAACAAGGTCTTAATTACGCTTTTAAGAGATCATTTTAATTTTATTAAGGACTTAACTAGAAAAAAAATAAAAGCCAAATTAAGGACTTAACTGGAAAAAAAATGAAAGCCAAAATTAGGCCTAGGTGAGAAAAATAGATTTTAAAAAGACTAGATTTAATTTTTATGAACTTGACTGATTAAAATCAAGGACACAATTGTAAGAAAATCAAAGTTTGAAGGTCACATAGTGTTTGCAAAATACACATGCATTCAATGATTCAGTTTCGTTGAAAATAGAGATGAAATTAAAAATATTAGAAGTGTCAAGATCATTTGAGGAACAAATTGAAAATATCCAAAATTATTGACCAAAATAAAAGGGTTAGTTTAAAACATTTTAAGGGCCAAATTGAACTAATTGAGTAATGGTTAGATCAAAATTAAGAATCTAATTTAATAATTTAATATATTCGGGGATGAAACACCAAAAGAACACTATTTTATTTCATTTAAACAACTTGTTTTAGTCATGTTTTGACCATGACAACTATTTTGCTTCAAAATGTTGTCTTTTTGGTTAATGCCCTATAAAAATAAAATAAAAATTTGAACATGTTGTCTAATACTTGGACCTATAAAAGTTTATTGGGAAGCTTGTATTGAAGGTCATTTAATGCCCACCCACACTCTAAATAAGACAAAAAAAAACAAATCTTCTGATAGAACTAAAATTGTACTGCACCATTAGTCATATTTTCATCAATGTTCAACATAATAAAGCACTAAAAAGCCAAACCAAAAAGGTTGATGCACAATAAAAGGGGTGTTTCTAATCGTAAAATTATGAATATAATTCTTAGAAGTTGGCACTTAGTATTAATTTCACTAGGAAACCTAATGATTAGCAAGAGGCTTAGTAAGAGGACTTGTTGTTCAAAGAAAAGATGTATCACCCCCAGTGTATCCTACCTAAGGTAAGCTACATTGTTGTTTGATTTTTTTTTGTAAGCTAATTTTTTATTCAGTGGTCTTTCTAAAGCTCAAAGTAGATCTCTTCATGAGGGAGTTTCTACCCTGTTGGAAGTCAAAAATTTAATCATTCTTAAGTGTGAAAATTTTTCACACTGCATTTAAAATCTCTTTTTTTTCACTATCTGGTGTACTATATATTGTAATTTTACACTTTGATAACTAAAAAAAAATATTTTGTCAAAATTTCAAGGAATAATCATAAAATTGGTTACAATATCCAATTTTTATTCAAAACATGTTAAAGATGCAAAAATATAATTGTTTTACATAAAATATGCTTGGAAACAAAACCTTGCAAGAAAACAAAAAATATTTTGTTTGTTTTTTTAAAAGCATGATTTTTATATATTATATTTTCTTAAGAAAAGTTGATTGGGTCTAGCCCAACTACATGGGTCACCCCAACCAAGTTGATCCAAAAGACCTAACTCAGCCAACTAGACTAAGTTAAGAACAGTCCGTCCCAAGACCAAAAAAATGTGTGCACATTGAATCAATTCATTGTGCATTGTTGATCTATTATATGAACAACAGTGTTCACGTATTACATGAATAGTAGGAGGGCTGGTTGAGATAGACGAGAGGCTCATCTACAGCTATCACTGGGTAAAGGAGGCCGAGATGGTTATGTTGGTGGCGGTAACATCGTAAATGGTGGGTTGTTCTTGTCGGGAGAGTTGCAAAAAAATGTCTCTCTTGTGTAGGGGTTGTTGTTGCTCGTTGTCGCAATGACAACTTTTGAACGCGCTTTGCGCTCCTCCATCCGTCTGTGGGGGTTAGTCTATCCGGGTGTGAAACAAAAGTAGACTTGATTCCCTTAGAGCTGCATGATTTTGACATAATCCTAGGCATGAATTGGTTGAACAAATACAAGGCTCTAATAGATTGTTATGCTAAAACTGTTACTTTCCGAATCCCTAGGGGTGAGAAAATGATTTTTAAAGGAAAGAGAATGCTCAAACCGATTGCCTTGGTATCGGTGGTAACAACCCAAAAACTTTTAAGAAAGGGATGTATAGGATACCTCGCATATATCTTAAACTCTGATGATGAATGTCCACGACTGAAGGATATTCCTATGATGAAGGAATTCCTAGATGTTTTTCCCCAGGAATTACCGGGACTACCCCAAGAGAGAGGTAGAGGTGTCCATAGACACTTTTCCTGGAGTCCCACCTATAGCCCAATAACCTTACCAGATGGATCCAACAGAACTAAACGAGTTAAAGACTCAACTATAAGAATTGTTTGACAAAGGGTTCATACGGCTTACTAATTCTCTGGGGAGAACCATTCCTATTTGTAAGAAAGAAAGATGGAACCCATAAGTTTTGTATTGACAATCGATAGTTGAACAAACTAACAATGAAGAACAAGTATCTATTACTACGAATAGATGATTTGTTAGATCAACTAAAGGGAGCGAGGGCATTTTCAAAGATAGATGTAAGATTATAGTACTATCAGATGAAGATTAAAGAAGCGGACGTAGCAAAGACCGCATTTAGAACTCATTATAGACATTATGAGTCTTTGGTGCTACCGTTCGGGTTGACAAACACCCAAGCCCTCTTCATGGACTTGATGAATCGGGTTTTCCAACCATACCTTGATAAGTTTATGGTGGTATTCATTAATGATATACTGGTGTACTCGAATTCTTTGAGGACCAGAGAGAGCACTTGAGGAAACCTTACAAACCTTGAGAGATCACCAATTATATGCACAATTGAGTAAATGTGAATTTTGGCTGAAGAGAGCAACATTTTTAGGACACGTCATTTCAGCCGAAGGTGTTTTTGTGGACCCCCAAAAAAGTCAAAGCAGTCTTGAAATGGGAAAGACCAACTTCTGTCACCGAAACACATAGCTTCCTAGGGCTTACAGGATACTATCAAAGGTTTATCGAAGGTTTTTCCCTGATTGCAACTCCTTTAACCGAGCTAACTAGGAAGAATAAGAAATGGGTGTGGTCGGAAGAATATGAGAAAAGCTTCCAAGAATTGAAGAGGAGGCTCACCACAGCTCGAGTGTTAACCCTTCCCTTAGGAACTGAAGGTTTTATGGTATATAATGATGCTTCGGGGAAGGGATTGGGGTGTGTCATGCAACATGGGAAGGTTGTTATTCAAGGATTAAGGCAACTATGCACCTAAGGGAGGGGATTAGGTGTAAATACAATAAATAATGCAATTTTAAAATTAATTACTTTAAAGTAAAGAGATAAGAGAGAGAGATTGCTAACTCGGTTTTTAAAGTGGTTCGACAAGCCTACATCCACAGCTCAAGTACCAACCCGTACTTGAGTATTGTATTCTCTTACTAGTCCAAGTAACAAGATTACAATTCCCGCTTGATGAATCCACACCAAGACTTTTACACCACTTGAAGATATGCCCTCTTCAAGATTTTCCTTTTTCCCACTTGAAGATGTACCCTCTTCAAGATTTTTGCTTGGTGATGTTCCCTCACCAATATCAAGAGTTTTATACTCAACTCTCAAGAGTTTTACAGGGATTGTTTTTGTAAAACAACAATACACTCTCAATAGTGTGGATATTACAAATCAAGATCTATGATCTCTTTATCTCACTTAATAGCACTTAGAATATTTGAAGGTGTTTAAGTGTAGTGAGAATGAGAAATACTCTTTGTGTTAGGATATGAAGATTTAAACACAAATTTGAGTATTAATGAGGATTGATGATATGAAGATGTTTATGCACTACTAATTGCCTCACTATCAGATATAAAAGTTGTGTCTTCTTAATTTTGCAATTAAGAGGCCTATTTATAAGTTTCAAAGAGAAACTAGCCGTTTCTAGCCCTTTTAGTGCAACTGTCATCGCAAGCGGTCGATCGGTTCACAACGGATAACCCAAGCGGTCGACCAGTTCACAACGGATAACCCAAGCGGTCGACCGGTTCAGCTCGAAAGGCAATTTGTCTTCCAAGCGGTCGACTGGTTCCCTTGGTAACCCAAGCGGTCGACCGGTTCATGCAGAAACTCTATTTTGACAAATTATCTTTTCTGAATTTCTTGAACCGATTCATGATGACTTAAACCTATAATCATCAAACTCTTTTAATGCATGCAATGTGAAGTGTGTGAGTTCATTTTAATTTGTGCTATCAAGTTAGAAATTGAGATTTACATAAAGCACTAAAATGAAAACTTATTCTAAGTCTTCACTTGCTTGCATCTTGGACTTTCTGGATTGATTTCTTCGTGTACTCCATTATGCTTGTTGATGTATTCTTTGTATAATACCTGTTTATAACTTAATCTCATCCAAGCATATTATTAGTCCATTTTCTTTTTATTGTTATCATCAAAATATATAAAGCATACAAGTATGACATTATATATCAACAATCTCCCCCTTTTTGATGATGACAATAAACAAAAAAAAAACTTTGATAAAAAATTGAGTCTCCCCCTATATTTTGTAATGCAATATATAAGAGGTATTGAACATTTTTAGCAATTTAATCTAAGTAAAAATATCATATGCAATTTCAAGAAAAAATCATTTTTCTCCTCCTAAATATATGCATATAAATTTTTCATATTCTCATATTTTTCTCCCCCATTATTGATGCATTTGATATTTTCATATTCTCTCCCCCTTTTGCATCAACAAAAAGAAAATTTACATTTTAGATAAATAAAAACATAAAATTTAATAACATATATCCAAAATGAAAAGCATAAACACACTAAAATGAGATGCATGATACAAAATCTCTAAGGAGGTGGGTATCGTGAGAGAAGTGAAGTCATCATCTCCTGTATATCAGCCCACATCTCTGTCTGAGAATCTCTCATGGATCGCATATCTGCCTCAATATGCGTGAGACGACTCTCTATCTTATGCGATCAGCCACTCACAGATGGCTCCTCTAGTGAGGAAGCCGGAGGTGGTGACTCAAATAAATTTATGAACTCATCTTCACCCTCATCCTCAACCACATTCTCCTCCTCTTCAGCACTTACATGCTCTTCCTCAGCATGTGCACCCTCTTGGTGCCCTTGAATCTACTCACCATTCTCATTAAGCATATATTTCATTCTAGTGAGAGTGGTGTTATTAATCTTCGTCTTATTCGAGTCGGTTTCTTATCCGTACCCGTCAGCAAGATCTCAAAATGCTCAAAAATAGTGGTAAACACTTGATCATATGGTAGAGCCTTTTGTTTTTTATCGTATGCTAAGATCATATTCCTAATCATAATATATGGAAGGTTTATTGGCCTTCTCTGAATCATACAATCAATTAAGCATAACTCCATAAAGGTAACTTCATCATAATGCCCCTTTTTGGGCAAGATATTGTGAGCAATAATCCTATGGAGTAGTCTAGGTCTTAACAGAAGATCCTGACTCTTTATCTTAGCACCTGGAGCAAATCCGGTATTTCTAGTGTGCAATGCAACAGCATAATCATAACTAAATCCCTCAATGGTCGGAATTACTTTAATGTCGAAAACTCTTGGACCATTATTAGATATACCCAATATATCTGCTAATTCAGCACAATTAAACTCAATGGGATTTCCTTGAAGAGTACTCATTATCCTTCGTTCTACATTAACCCTCATATTTGCAAAGAACATCCTCATCAACTTAGGGTATGTAGGTTTCTTATATTCATATAAGGGGAACCAACCCATTTCAGCAAATAGAGTATCGATACCTAAAGCAGACAAATCATTGCCTAAACCTCTTTCTACACAAATAGCTCTATTTGAGAAATTACTCAAAAACCTTTGAACATTGTCACCTGATGAGGAAGCAGGATCATTGGCTCGTTTGCTCCTTGATTCAGTCCTCCTTAAGCGTTTCTAGGGTGCCATTGACTTCAATTAGGCTTTGGGTGTTTTGATTTTGAGTGATTTTTGAGAGGATTTGAGTTAGGGTTTTCGGAATTTTGATTTTTTTTGTTTGATGTGTTCTGAAACCCTGGATAGTATTTATACTATCGAGCAACCGGTCGACCGGTTGCCTTGGGATAATTTCAACCGGTCGACCGGTTGACTCCCAAGATGAGAATTTCCCAAATTTCTCTTTTGAACCTTTCTTTGCACTCAAAATATAGCCTTTTCATGTAAAAATTATGTCTAAAAGGCAAAGAAATCAAGGGGCTAAAAGTGCTAATTTTCGGCAGTAGCCAAGGCTACTGTTCCTCTGGCTCAACCGGTCGACCGGTTGATCCAGATGCATGCACCGGTCGACCGGTCCATGCAAAAATGGAAATTTTGCACTTGGACTTTAAAATCTTGATTTAAACTCCCTAAAATTTGTTTTGAACAATTTCTTATGCTTCAAGTGTATACATTTTAACATCAAATAAATCCAACTTATAACCATTGATGTATACATAATTCAAACATCATTTGCATGGATAAACCCTAGATTCCTTCTTATTTCACAAAAACGATCTTTTCCTAAGGGTTTTGTAAAAATATCTACAAGTTGATGTTCTGTACCTATAAACTCAAGTACAATATCTCATTTTACAATATGATCCCTTAAGAAGTGATGTCTTACTTCCATGTGTTTTGTACGAGAGTGTTGAATAGGATTTTTAGATAGGCAAATTGCACTTGTATTATCACATTTAATAGGAGTATTTTCAAACCTAAGTCTATAATCCTCCAGAGTTTGTTTCATCCATAATACTTGTGCACAACAACTACCTGCCGCGATATATTCTGCTTCAGTTGTTGATAGGGCTACCGAGTTTTGTTTCTTACTTACCCACGATACTAGTGATGATCCTAGAAAATGACAAGTTCCACTAGTACTTTTCCTATCAATTTTACAACCCGCAAAATCTGCATCTGAATAACTGATTAAACTCATTTCACTTCCCTTCGGATACCACAACCCTAAATCAATTGTACCATGCAATAATATCGGGATTGTTTTTACTACACTAACATGGGATTCTTTTGGACATGCTTGAAATCGTGCACATAAACATACACTAAACATAATATCGGGTCTACTTGCGGTTAAATATAAAAGAGAACCGATCATACCTCGATATTTGGTGATGTCTACAGTTTTACCTTTTTCGTCCATATCAAGCTTAATAGATGTCCCCATGGGTGTGTCAGCATCTTTGACATGTTCCATCCCAAATCTTTTTAGAAGATCCTTGGTGTACTTGCTTTGGTTGATGAAGATGCCATCTCTTGTTTGCTTAATTTGCAATCCAAGGAAGAAATTTAATTCTCCCATCATGCTCATTTCAAATTCCTCTTGCATGCATTTTGCAAATTCCTTAAAGAGAGATTCGTTAGTAGCACCAAAAATTATATCATCAACATAGATTTGTACAATAAGGATATCTTTTTCTTTTGTTTTCGTAAAAAGGGTGGAGTCAATTTTGCCAATGTTAAAATCATTTTCAATAAGAAATGTTTTTAATCTATCATACCATGCCCTAGGTGCTTGTTTTAAACCATACAAGGCCTTTTTGAGTTGAAAAACATGATTAGGAAATTCAAAATTTTTAAAGCCTTGAGGTTGTTCAACATATACTTCTTCCATTATAAAGCCATTTAAAAAAGCACTTTTAACATTCATTTGGAAGAGCGTAAAATTTGCATGACATGCATAGGCTAATAACATTCTTATAGATTCAAGTCTAGCCACTGGTGCAAAGGTTTCTTCATAATCTATTGCTTCTTCTTGATTATAACCTTTAGCAACTAGGGTTTGTTCATAATCTGTTCCTTCTTCTTGATTATAACCTTTAGCAACTAGTCTTGCTTTGTTTCTAACAATAGTCCCATGTTCATCAATTTTGTTTCTAAAGACCCATTTAGTACCAATTATTAATAAATCTTTTGGCCTAGGGACTAGTTCCAAAACATCATTTCTCTCAAACTGATTTAGCTCATCTTGCATGGCTAAAATCCATTTTTCATCCTTTTCGCCTTCAAGAAAGGTTTTAGGTTCTATTTGAGAAACTAATGCATAATGCCCACTAATGTTTCTAAGGGATGCTCTAGTTTTAGTTCCCTCAAAAGGATTACCAATAATTAAATCTGGAGGATGAGAACTTACATACCTTAGCTCCTTTGGCGGCTCAAAGGAGTTACTTACCAACTCTTGTTGATTGCTTGAGCTTGGTTGGTCCGTGTTCATGTCTTCATTTGATTACTCCTTTGGGTTTTTATCATTAAGATTCAAATTTTGAACACTTTCATTTAAGTCATCTAGAATCTCAACAATTTTTTCATTTTGAGTTTCCTCAAAAGCGACATGCATGGATTCCTCAAGACAAAGTGTTCTATTATTGTATACTCTGTAAGCCTTGCTAGAGGAGGAGTATCCAAGAAAAATTCCAACATCGGATTTTGAATCAAATTTATCAAGGTTGTCTTTAGTGTTTAGAATAAAACATTTTGAACCAAAGACTTTAAAATAAGAGATGTTGGGCTTCCTCCCTTTCCAAAGCTCATAAGGAGTCTTTTTCAACTCAGGTCTTAAAGTAACACGGTTTAAAACATAGCAAGAAGTGTTTACGGCTTCCACCCAAAAATATTTCTGGGTGTTAAATTCATTTATCATTGTTCTTGCCATTTCTTGAAGAGACCGATTTTTCCTTTCCACAACCCCATTTTGTTGGGGAGTTCTAGGCGTTGAAAAATTGTGGTGGTATCCTTTTTCTTCACAAAACGTTGCAAATAAATCAGTTATGAATTCACCACCATGATCGCTCCTTATGTTAATTATAGAAAATCCTTTCTCGTTTTCGATTTTCTTTGAAAACTTTACAAATTCATAAATGGTTTCATCTTTTGATTTCAAAAATATAACCCATGTATACCTAGTAAAGTCATCAACTATTACAAACACATATCTATTACCACTTAAACTTCTTGTTCTAGTTGGTCCAAATAGATCTATATGAAGTAATTCTAAAGGTCTTTCGGTTGATATGTGATTCTTACTTTTAAAAGATGTTTTAACTTGTTTACCTTTTTATATGCAATATGAGGAAGACCTTTAACTAAGTCATCAACTATTACAAACACATATCTATTACCACTTAAACTTCTTGTTCTAGTTGGTCCAAATAGATCTATATGAAGTAATTCTAAAGGTCTTTCGGTTGATATGTGATTCTTACTTTTAAAAGATGTTTTAACTTGTTTACCTTTTTATATGCAATATGAGGAAGACCTTTAACTAAATCATTTTTAGCTAATTTTGAAAGGATGTCCATGCTTATGTGACCTAGTCTTCTATGTCATAGAAAACTATCATTTATACTAGCAACAAGACAACTTTCAATACTCATACATGTATCTATTTTGATTTTATAGATGTTTCCAATTCTATTACCGATAAAAATAATTTTATCATTTTCAAGTATTAAGCAACATGTATGATCAAAAATGATTTTATAGCCTTTGTCACATAATTGACTTAAACTAAGCAAGTTATGTTTAAGACTATCAACAAGAAATACATTTTCAATGGAGGTTGAAGACATACCTCCAATGTTGCCAATTCCAATAATTTTTCCTTTTGAGTTGTCCCCAAAAGTCATTTTTCCTCCTTTAGTTTTGGTAAGGCTTGAGAAAAGAGTGTCGTCTCCGGTCATGTGTCTTGAACAAGCACTGTCCAAAAACCACTCCCCATGTTCCCTTGGTTCCTACAAAACAGAATCAAGATGAGGATTTTGGTACCCATACCTTCTTGGGTCCTTTTTGGTTAGGGGTGGCTCCTTTTGGAACCCAAATCATTTTAGTAGTCTTATTTTTCTTCATAGGACATGCATAAATCAAATGTCCTGATTTTCTACAGTAATTGCATGTATGACTTGGATCATAAGACTATTTAGCTTTAACAAAGTAGTTCTTTAAGTATTTTTGGTTTTTATTAGGTTTATAACCTAACCTTCTTTGTTAAACACACTTCTCTGGCTTGAAAGCATTTTCTCAAAAAAAAAATTGAGCCTTGTGTAAATTTTGCGATAATTACATTTAACTCATCAACTTTTTCTTTTAAGAATTTATTATCTTCTTCAAGTTAATTGGTCTTACTACTCTTGTCATTTAAATCACATACTTTCTTTTCTAGTAATTTTTTTTCTTCAATTATGCATACATGATTTCTTTTTAGGGTACTATATTTTGAACCTAATTTCTTATATTCTACATATAGATTTTCAAGTTGTTCATGTAATTCAATATAAGAAGGATCGGATTCATCATCCGAAGATAGTACCTCATTTTCACTTTCGATTGCCATGAAACACATGTTAGCCACATGTTCTTCTTCATCATTGGAGTTTGAGTCTGAGTCATCGCTCCATGTTGCTTTCAAAGCTTTCTTTTGAAAGCAATTTTTCTTCTTCGTTTGAAGAAGGGGACAATCGGTTTTGATATGTCCCAACTTGTTGCATTTGTAGCATCTTGGAGTTTCTTTACTTGATTCTCCCTCCTTTTTGTAGTTCGAGAACTTTCTCTTGTCATTTTTCTTTCTAAGGAAGTTTCGAAACTGTCTTGTGATCAATGCTACATCTTCTTCAAGATCGTCGTAACTGTCTTCATCATCATCATTATCCTCGCTTTCAATTTGATGAACAGTTTTAAATGCCAAGTTTTTCTTTGGCCTTTCTTCTTGATCTTGTTTATCCATAGTTATCTCGTGAGTCATTAGAGAACCGATGAGCTCCTCTAATGGTAATTTTGTGAGATCTTTGGCTTCTCGTATTGCTGTCACTTTAGCTTCCCAAGCTTTCGGTAGAGATCTGAGAATCTTACTTACAATATCTGCATTTGTGTAAGTTCTACCAAGAGCATGTAAACTATTTGTAATGCTAGTCATACGAGTAAACATACTTGTTATGGATTCATTTTGCAACATTTTGAATAACTCATACTGATGAACTAACATATCAATTTTTGATTCTTTAACTTGATTAGTTCCTTCGTGAGTTACTTCTAAAGCATGCCATATATCCCTAGCATTTTTACAAGAAGATATTCTATTAAATTCACTTCTATTTAATGCACAATATAAAGTGTTCATTGCTTTAGCATTTATAGAAAGTAATCTTTTATCTAGGTCAATATATTCTATCGTGCTTTTCGGAATCTCAATACCATTTTTGGTTTTAAGTGGTCTATGAGGTCCATTTTCAATAGAAAGCCATAAATCGAAATTTATAAATTGAAGATATATTGTCATTCTAGCTTTCCAATAGGCATAATCATTACCATCAAAAAATGGTGGTCTAGATGTTGAAGCACCTTCATTTTAGAGATTATAGCTTGTAGTTGCCATTCTACTCAAAGTCTAAGCAAACTTAATAACTGAGAACTAAGCTCTGATACCAATTGTTATTCAAGGATTAAGGCAACTATGCACCTAAGGGGGGGATTAGGTGTAAATACAATAAATAATGCAATTTTAAAATTAATTATTTTAAAGTAAAGAGATAAGAGAGAGAGATTGCTAACTCGGTTTTTAACGTGGTTCGGCAAGCCTACATCCACAGTTCAAGTACCAACCCGTACTTGAGTATTGTATTCTCTTACTAGTCCAAGTAACAAGATTATAATTCCCTCTTGATGAATCCACACCAAGACTTTTACACCACTTGAAGATATGCCCTCTTCAAGATTTTCCTTTTTCCCACTTGAAGATGTACCCTCTTCAAGATTTTTGCTTGGTGATGTTCCCTCACCAATATCAAGAGTTTTATACTCAACTCTCAAGAGTTTTACAGGGATTGTTTTTGTAAAACAACAATACACTCTCAATAGTGTGGATATTACAAATCAAGATCTATGATCTCTTTATCTCACTTAATAGCACTTAGAATATTTGAAGGTGTTTAAGTGTAGTGAGAATGAGAAATACTCTTTGTGTTAGGATATGAAGATTTAAACACAAATTTGAGTATTAATGAGGATTGATGATATGAAGATGTTTATGCACTACTAATTGCCTCACTATCAGATATAAAAGTTGTGTCTTCTTAATTTTGCAATTAAGAGGCCTATTAATAAGTTTCAAAGAGAAACTAGCCGTTTCTAGCCCTTTTAGTGCAACTGTCATCTCAAGCGGTCGACCAGTTCAGTTCGAAAGGCAATTTGTCTTCAAGCGGTCGACCAGTTCACAACGGATAACCCAAGCGGTCGACCGGTTCAGCTCGAAAGGCAATTTGTCTTCCAAGCGGTCGACTGGTTCCCTTGGTAACCCAAGCGGTCGACCGGTTCATGCAGAAACTCTATTTTGACAAATTATCTTTTCTGAATTTCTTGAACCGATTCATGATGACTTAAACCTATAATCATCAAACTCTTTTAATGCATGCAATGTGAAGTGTGTGAGTTCATTTTAATTTGTGCTATCAAGTTAGAAATTGAGATTTACATAAAGCACTAAAATGAAAACTTATTCTAAGTCTTCACTTGCTTGCATCTTGGACTTTCTGGATTGATTTCTTCGTGTACTCCATTATGCTTGTTGATGTATTCTTTGTATAATACCTGTTTATAACTTAATCTCATCCAAGCATATTATTAGTCCATTTTCTTTTTATTGTTATCATCAAAATATATAAAGCATACAAGTATGACATTATATGTCAACAAAGGTGATCGCCAATGCATCAAGACAGTTAAAGACTCATGAAGTGAACTACCCGGTACACGACTTGGAGTTACATGCTGTAGTATTTTCTTTGAGGATATGGAGACACTATTTGTATAGGTCCCTAACCCAAATTTTTACTGATCATAAGAGATTGAGGCATTTTATGTCACAAAAGGAGTTGAACATGCGATAAAGAAGGTGGATAGAGCTCATTAAGGATTATGATTGCACCATAGAATACCACTTGGGGAAAGCAAACGTGGTGGCAGATGCCCTCACTTGAAAAACTAAAGCCGCCTTGGAAGGGCTAACAGTTGGAAAGGAGAGGCAATTGGCTGAATTGAAAGCAATGTGTGCAGATTTGGACAGTAATGCCGGAGCAAATACTACAAGCCCAATTCCATGACTAGGTTGGGTCCATGATTAGGAAGAATGTGGAGGCATGATGATAGGATAGCAGTTGTACGTGCCTAATGACGAAATAGTCAAGCAAATGGTTCTACGAGAAGCACATGAGTCTAAGTTCTCCCTACATCCTGGCAGCACTAAGATGTATTGAGACCTGAAACACCTCTATTGGTGGCCTAATATGAAAAGAGAAATAGTTGAGCATGTGTCAAAGTGTGGGATATGTCAACAAGTCAAGGTTGAACACCAAGGCTCGCGGGACCATTACAACCATTACAAATTCTGGAATGGAAGTGGGAGATGATCACCATAGACTTCATGTCAGGATTTCCCAAAGGGAGGAAAGGAAATAATGCGATATGGTTCATTGTAGGTCGGTGGACAAAATCGACACTATTCTTGCCTATATAGATGATCGACTTGGTGCACAAGCTTGCTAAGATTTACATAAATGAGGTAGTACGGCTTTATGGGATTCCAATGTCCATTGTATCGGATCAACATCCCATGTTCACCTCTCGACTTTGGCCGAGCATACAACATGCCTTGGGGACCATAGTAGAATGAGGTTGTAATTTCAAAAGGAGAAAAATAGGTCAGCCAGTCTCAACATTGAGGAAGAAAAAAGTTTAATAGCTTGGTAAAAAGCCTAAACTAATGATGAAAGATGAGGTAAAACAATAATCAAATCATACATGATGGAGTATCAAGATATAGAAAATGCCTTAAGAGAACAAGTCTCTATAATATATTCCAAGCTAGAAATTTGGGAGGAGGAATTTAAAAGGTTGAAAGACTAATATCAAAGGCTAAGAGAGAGTCAGGAATGGCAAGATCACATTAGCAACTTCAATGTGCAAATAAAAATGAAAATAATTAAGCTTGATATTGAATAAGAAGTTCAAAGGTTAGAGGCTATATACAAAACTTGAAAGGATAGTTTAGATGCTAATTAAGAATAATAAGTCACTAGTCACAAGCAACAATGTGTTGTTTAAGGACAACATTTTGTTCTACTATAAGATTGGGCAAACCAATAAGTTGTATGATAGGGTGGCTCGAAAAGAATATAAATTGCAAGTAAAATCCTCTTTGATCCTTAATAGTGCTAGCAAATCCAAGTGTTCGAATAAGGCTTTAGCTTTCATCAGGAATGAAGACTATAAGGGGTTTGCTTTTGAGTATGAATAAAGATGTATAAGAGTTTTATCCCTATAAGTAAAAACTTCTTGTATAAATTATTTTATTTTGTTAATTAAAAAGGGCTTAGAACCATTTTATATCATACTTTCAATTGTATGAAATTTAACTAAGACAAGAGCTTGGGAAGGATCATTTTGGATTCATTATACAATAAATTTTACTTATATTCAATAAAAAGTCATAAATTAGCTCTATGAGCAATTTAATCCATATTCAATGTACATGTGTATACATTTTCATTTGTAAGCATACATGTATTCATGTTTTAGGTTTTAAATGTCATGTAAATTTCTAGGTTGAAATATAAATACTAAGAAAGTCTAACTTAGTAGAGTTTAGAGCACCCAACTTCAAAATAGAAACATGGAAAATAAGACCATGCTCACCATGATATGCAATTTCAAGAGGAGTTAAACTCTAATGATATTAACAGGGCTTGCACCACTGAACTAATCTAGCAAGCACTAAAAAATTTCTAGTGAAAGACCATTTAATCATCCTATAACCTTTACCTAAACAAGGGTAATAATTTATCCTAAAAAAGCGTCAATGGATACAGTCTAGAACCCCATTGCAATACAATATTTTACAATCAATAATGGTACAAATACTGACTCTAAAAATCATAGATGTATAAACTAATAAATTCTATAAAACAAAGTCTCCTAAGGATAATGCTTACAATATGATAGCTGCAATATAAGCAAGAGTAAGAGTTATCAATGGTATAGAGCAATATAATCAATAGTGGATGATTTTATCAAATACTACACTTATAATATGAATATCACCCCTTATATATCCATCATATATTTTATACATGATAAGCGAGTACGCTCAATGATGGAGGGGTTTGACTGCACAGATAGATCCCTCACTTCTAGATAAATATGTAGTTATATTATTTGTAAATACTTTTAAGGTGTCAAACTAAAAGCTTGTGATGGGTAGCTTGGCTTGATAATTTACTAATGTTATTATCATGGTTGAGCATATAGAGCAAGGAATAAAGAGTCGCATAATTTACACAATTATAAGACAAAAAGGCTTTAGAGGGTTAAAAAAGGATGTTGATCATATCAAGAGTAACTTTAAAAGCAAGAAAACCCATTTCTAAAACTAAAACACTCTATCTCCTTCAACCTAAATCGCCAACATCAATCTTAACCTTTTTTCTTTATCAAAATACGTAAAAGCAAAATAACAAAGTAAAAAATAGATAAAAAAATTATCAAAAAAATCTATGAGTAGCAACCCCCACAATCACTACCTTAGAGTGAGATGTGCCATAAACTACTAAACATTTGACAAGTAGCTTTAGTACCTCTTATGTCACTACAATCACCCTATCCTAAATGGTAAAAACCAAAACTCATATATGAGTATTATTTTGGTATCGTTGAACATAATATCAATACATATAATTGCATCAATAAAAAGCTTTTGATGTTAATCAAAGTTAGGTGGATAATGTTTAAGGAGGCTTTGAATGTAAACGCAAATCATCTATCTAATCATGTCATGAACATTTAATTAGTAAATGCATTAGAGATAAAAGGACTAGGAGTTTAAGTGTGTAGTTGGATAGGGTTTACAAAATATTGGTAGAATTTGGTTACATGAAAGGTAGTTTTGAAAACTTAAGGTTATACAAATGCTAACTTAAGGCACATTTTAATGGGTAACAAGCACAAAGGTGTCTATGGTAGATCAACCTATCCACAACAAGGAAGTCTACCAAGTATAGTTCAAAATAGAGAAGTTATCCAAACGGATTATATTTATACCCTTAGTGGGAAATAAAGTGAACTATAAAACCTTATTATATAGCTATAGGTATTCCTTCTAGAAAACATAACCAACACCTATTTTCCAAGAAAACGTTAAAGGCTTAACTTGTAATAGATGATACTTTACCCCAAAAAAGGTATGAGAAACAAAACAAGGCTATATATAAAAAGTAGTTAACCTGACAGAGGAAATGAGCAAACTTGTCACTAAAAAAGAGACCAATGAGTTCTTAAAGTTTATATAACAACTTTCATATTCAATTTATTCATTTAGATAACTCACCATTAATGCAATATTATAGTTTTTTGTGAGACTAATGAAATTTGAGCCTCAAGAATCACATGATCTTGTAGTGTGAAAGTTTTGATCTTTCAACTATCAAACCAAATTCAACAGTGTTTTGTCATGTCTTGAGACTTGGAGTTTTCCTACTGTTTGATAATAGGGTTACACATATAATAGCATGGTTTATTGTACGCGTTGTAGAGTAAACCTTCATCATTTGTCAATGCCACCATATTCACCTGGTCAAGAAGGATATTAAATTCTATTTTTATTATGGCTTTTGAGGTATAAATTGAAACAAAGGAAGTATGATATTAACTTTTTATCATTCTTAGTATAAAGTACTTGGAGATAGTGTTGGTTGTTTGACGATATAACTTTATAAAAGTGAGTTCACACATGAACTTGTTGCACTCTTTTAAAAGAATCCTAAATCTCCCCATTTTCTTCATTGATGAATACAATTAGAACTTCATAGATGACATTTGAGTATAGGTTCAAACTAAGTTCATGGTAAGGCAGAGTCCTTTGTTACCAACTTGTAGAAAGCCATAAGCAATGTCTCTAGATTGTAGTGAATGTTTTTTACCATCATCAAATGTTGATGGCTCTTAATTCCTTAAAGGAAGATAAATTTGAGTGATCTTTAATTTAAACTATAGGCATGCATATTTAAATGTACAATCAATGTTTCAAAAACCATATAAAAGAAGAAAAAAAAGTCACAACTAATAATGGTTTGGGTTATAAAAAAACAAACCTTTGGTTCTCACAATTGGATGGATAACCTTTCATATCATCAAATATGTTAAAAATTCACTCAAATACTACATTGAAAGACACAAGTCATTTTATTTACCTAGAAACACCTTGCTATAATGATAACAAGTCACCTAGACTTGAAGATCCCTATAGTTTTAAGTGGGGCACATAAAATCTTACAAGGAGAGTAAAAAGAGTCTAATTTGTTGGTACCAAAAAATGCTTAAAAATCTTTGCATATAAAACCCAGAGTTTTGGGTGACTATTGATGAATTAGCATTTATTGTTTTTGTGTGGATCTTTTCTTCATAAGAATGATCAAATATAGAGTAATAATTCATCATCTAGGTTCATCCAACACATGCATATGTGGGTCTAGCGAGTTTTGAGACCCATCACTTAAACTCAACCAAGTGCTAAGCTTTGATAAATCAAGATAATTAATCTTGATGATTGAGAGATATTTTATCTTGGTAATTTTGATATATTTTGCTAATACTTTAACTTTTTCACTTTGATAAAGAGTGTGGAGGGACTATAAAAAAAGAAAAAGAGATATCCTTTAAAAGAGGTTGAGTTTTTCTCCACTAGAAGTAACTTATTTATTTTAGGGTTTCTTCTTATTTATAAATGTGTATTCTCTCTCAAATAAATAAATGTGTTTTCTCTCTCGAATAATCTCATTTGATAATAGAAGAGTATCCAAAAATATAAAAGAAAACATTTTACAAATATCAAACATGATCTACTACTTAAAAAGACAGATTAGATTAACGGTAACCAAATATTTAATTAAATATCAGTATACATAAATAATGGAATAAATTAGTACCTCATTACCTTCTAACATTGATTTAACTCGTCAAGTTATAACGTCTCGAAGGAATGATATTAAACAAAACTTATTACTCTGTAAAAGTAAAAAATACTTTGATCCAATAAAACAATTTACACACTAATAAAGTAACAATATTTATCGAAAGGGTTAATAGACTACAGCCTTCATTTTCCTTATGCCGTGGACTGGTTGGTCCATTATGCTATTCATGTTTATTAAAATTATTTTTAAATTTAAAATAATATTTTTTTAATAATTTGATATTTTGTCCAATTTAAAATCACTAAATTTTTTTTTGATATAAAATAAAAATTAAAAAAAAAAAATTTTCAAAAATATTTTTCTAATACATGCCCGAATTATTGAGAGGTGGAACCAATATAAAATGACAGAATAATTCACATCATTACACGACAACAATGTTTTGCCATGCCTGATTTGATGATTGAATCACAATTATTAAAACTTGTCGGGCTGGCCGGTGTTCTAAGACGTGACGTGATTGACCAGCTTTCTCATCTTTTTAGTATAAAGAAATAAAATAATTTCTTTTTTAAATTGGTTTTTCATATGTTATTGTGTTTTAAAAGTAATTTTAAAAAATAAAAAAATTTAATTTTTAATTTAAATAAAAAATATTTTTAGATATTTTTATATATGCTATGTAAAAAATATTTTTTATTTTTAAAAAAATATTATTTTTAAATAAAAAATATTTTAAAAAACAACTTAATCAACCGTGTATGTTTTATAACTTTGGACCGAATAACGGGCATCAATAAGCGACGACAAGGTTTTGCCGTTCCCCACATGATGACCGAAAATTCTCCTGTACTTAAAGAATATACATAGCTTACACGGACCACAAGTAGACACCGCAAACTCATTTTTCTCCTCCTTGCTCACCAACTCTTCTTCAACAAGTCAAGCTTCGCTCTCTGAGCAATGACGTTGTCAGGTGATAACGAGGTTGCCATCCAGTTCCCATTCTTCAACGTATTCAAAGACGGTCGGGTCGAATTATTGTGGCCGGATTTATTCCCGAAAACGTCACCGTCCCATGATCTGATTACAGGGGTCCGGTCCAAGGATGTGATCATCTCAACTGAACCTCAAGTCTCTACACGTATCTTCTTGCCAGAACTCAAAACCCCTGACCAAAAGTTCCCTCTCTTACTTTATATTCATGGGGGTGGCTTTGTAATGTTTTCTGCCTTCGATGCACCTTACCACCTTCTGTGCAACAAAATAGCTGCTGAGGCTAACGTTATTGTGGTCTCTGTGGAGTATGGTCTCTTCCCGGCCCGACCTCTACCTGCATGCTACGAGGACTCGTGGAAGGCACTCCAGTGGGTGGCTTCACATGCTGATGGGGGTGGCTCTGAGCCGTGGCTGAATGACCATACTGATTTCGGTGAAGTTTTTGTGGGGGGAGACAGTGCTGGAGGTAACATTTCACACACTCTTGCATTCCGGGTGGGGTCAATTGGGTTACCAGGAGTGCGGTTGGTTGGAATTATTATGGCACATCCATTTTTTGGTGGCACCGAAGATGATGAAATGTGGCTGTATATGTGCACAAATAATAGTGGATTGGACGATCCAAGGATGAATCCGGGCTTGGAGGAGCTTGCTATGCTTGGTTGTGAGAGGGTGCTGATATTTGTAGCTGAGAAAGACAATTTGAATGTTGTGGGCAGGAACTATTACGAGAAATTGAAGAAGAGTGGATGGAAAGGAAGCGTTGAAATTGTTGAGAACGAAAATGAAGACCATTGCTTCTTTTTGCGTGATTTCAATTGTGAGAAGAGTCTGGAATTGACACAGAAGGTCGTTTCCTTTCTCAAACAAACTTCGTGTTGAGGTGGGGTGCGTGCACCATGGCGTTGCAATGGTAATTCCTGCTCCAAAAAAACTTACTTTACTTGTACTGTTCCCCACACCTCTAATGGAAAAGGGATTTTCTTTGTATTTCTGTATTCCATAGTGGGATGAGAGTAAGATTCGTAAAATCAATAATATTCTTATTTAAGAGAAGGAGTAAATTATGTCAATTATATAATGAATTGTTTTGGAAGTAAAGTAATTCACATTTAAAGTATAAGTATTTTATTTTTAAAGTAAAGCATGACTGAACAAAGCATGATTTTAAAAATAAAAAGCAGTTGTAATTTAAAAGCACATCCATGTTAAATATTTAAATGCTTCAAAGTACCATTGTGCTAGGCTGCAACTCGTTACCTTTTCTATTCCTTTGAAATTAGATATTCTTTCCTCTTTACATGTTAGGTAGCCCATAGGATTTGAAGGTGAAATATGAAGTTATCTATTCTTAAATGCTATCTCGTGATTTCTTTGACTTTTCTTATCCAAGTGCTAAAAAAAATCGAATAATATCAACTTGTCTTCATTATTTTTATTAATTTTACACTTATTTTTCTTTTTCTGTAATTTACTAACCCTAATAAAAATAACTTGAATGAATGAAAAACAAGATGAGTGATGTTATAAAATGTGTGCAACATGGTAACATCCCATGGAAACACATTAATTTTAAAGGGAGAAAACTTGCAATTTATATAGTAGTTAGGATATATATTCTTTTTAAAAATCTAGAATAACTTAAATTTTATTCTTTCTAAGAGATGAATAAACTTGCATTCCAAAAACACCCTAAAATAAGAATATACACACGCTCTAATCTTGTGCCCAGCTAAATCAAAATCACCAACGTCGTTGATGTCAAAGTGCGATCTTGTCCATCTTTACCAAGTCCATTAAATGATTTGCTAGTGAATAAAGATGGACATCAATCAAAATTTTCTAACTCCGGTAAACACTCTCGAAGAATGAAAAATTCGGATTAGAGGAAAAAAGTTTGGGATACCCCAATTACTCGAAATTATGTATAAATTTCATTATTTCTAAGACCTAATTTGTCTAAATTCATAGAACAGAAAATCATATTATATTCATTTTTTCAAAAAAATGAAATAGTATTTGTTTCAGATAAATATTCAATATTCACCCTTACCAAAAACTCATTATGCCATATATTTACCGGGGTGTGTTTTCAATGAACTCTTCCTTTTTTCTCGTCTACCACAAGTTGTGCAAGTAAGTTGCAAATGAAATTGACTTTATAGTTGCGTTTATACTCCAAAGTTTGCTAATTGTTATTTTTTAAATAATATTTTTTTATTTAGAAATATATAAAAAGAAATATTTTTTTATTTAACATATGAAGAAGATTTGGAAACATAAAAAAAAAATTATAAATAAGAAAATTTAAACAAAATAAGATTTTGAAAAACAAAGTAGTTTTTAATTGGATTAGACTTTGCCCATGGATGAATGATCATGTTGATTTTGGGAGTGTTTTAATGGGGAAAGATTGTGCATTAACTTTGACTTTTCAATCGGGTCATTGGGTTGCCCTATGGAGTGAACGTTGTGGGGGTCGTTATGATGATTCAGTTTCAGAGTACCAAGATGATGGAATGTTGTTAGAGCAAGTCCAACGCAGAAGCCATCTGCATTGGCAAAGCTATATTTTTTATATTTTTGTTCTTTTTCAAGTCTCCAACGGGCAAGCCATCATGATAGTCAACATGTATTATCTTTAACTAAGAAGTCATTCCTACACATTTTCACTGCAAAGCCAAAAGGTACATATAGTCGTTGGAATTATACCGTTGAGTTCTGCAAATTAAAACTCAAGAACAACAATAATTAAACAATAGAAGCAATTCAAAAAAACACAAATAAAGAACATTTCTTGTCAGCCAATCAGAACAAGAAAAAACACAGCAATATTTGCAACTTGTTCATTCTCTTGCCAGCCAATCAAAACAAGAAAAAGCACAAGAAACACCTTCATTAAAATCATGTGCCCAGTTGAAGAATAACTTCAGTGATCAAAAGTTCATGTCATCTACAAAGCTTTTGCCCACTACTTCTATTAATTACTTTAAGGTTTGTTTTCTAAACTTATTCTATGTTTTCTTTTCAAACACTTCAAATTTTGGTGTTGAAAATGGGCATGTTTTGGTACTGAAAAGGTTGCCATTTTTAGTTTATCTGGGCTGAAAAGAGGTTGATTTTGGTGCTAAAATGGATGGAATTTTAGGTTGATCTAGGGCTGGAATTTTAGATTTAAATGTTGGGATCATGTGAAGATGTCAGGTGGAAGGCTCCATTGTTGGGTTTGGGAATGGAGTCGAGGTTGCTGGTGGTGTTGTGGTGATGGTGGAGGAAGAGGGAAGAGAGAGAGGATGATCTCAAATGGAATTCTTGGAGGTAGTGTAGCAAAGGCAAATGAGATGGAGATGGCATGGGGAGAGTAGGGTTGGAGGTGGCGTAGCAAGGCAGAGGAGATGGAGGTTTCTTGAGGCGATGGGGATGGCACGGGGAGAGTAGGCTGGAGGCGGCATAGTAGAGGGAGATAACACAAGTATGGGGAGTTAACGGGTTTGGTGGGGGGGGTATGCAAATTATTATTATTATTATTATTATTATTATTATTATTATTAATAATAATAATAATAATAATAATAATAATAGTTAGCATTAAAAAAATAATTATAGAACATTGATAAATTGGGAATTCTTTGTCGGATATAGCTTAATTACATACTTTATATTTACTGTAGATTTATAAACTGTTTAAATTTTGTGTTTATAGTTATTGTGTATTTATTAGTAATTTGTATGTTGATAATGATGTTATTTTCCAATAGATGTTTTTATAAGCTTATTAATACTGTAAGTTTCATAGAATTTGAGTTAGATAGAATATAACATGCGGCAATCACACAATTTGTTTTTTATGCAGATGAACTTAAATTTACCAAACTCATTCACCAACTTTCTTATAAGTAAGTCTGAACAGATTGTTTCTCAACAAAGTGATCCTAATCAACTTTCCTATGACTCCATAGACTCCAATTTAATTGTTCATACAATTAAAAAATCACAAAGAAGTAAGAACATCTCACCGAAGGAAGATTATTTACTTGTATCTGCATGGTTAAATACCAGCGAAGATCCAATCACATGAGTTGAACAACAAACAAGATAATTTTGGGCTCGATTACATGTTTACTTTGTCGAGAATGGAGGAAACTTGAATAATTATTCCCAAATAAACATCCCAAGTAGATGGCAAGAAATAAATAGAGAAGTTGAAAAATTTGTTGGCTTTGTTACCCAAATTGAAAACCATCAACAAAGTGGAACGACTGAAGAATCAAGGGTAATGTTTTTATTTGAACATTTCCATATTAAATCATTTGTTTAACATATTTATTATATAACATAGTTTTATTTATTGAGTTTGTTTTACCAAATTAATGATGTTTGTCAAATGTATGTTTCAGTTGTTGGCAAACGATTCAACTAGAATATTATTGGGTTATCTTAAAAAAAATCAAAATAGCAATTTGAGCATGCAAGTTGTCGCGACGGCGATTTTGGACGCGCTTCGCGCCCTGCCATCCCCCGGGGTTAAGGGAGACAACGAGCGGTGAAAAAAAGGGTTGCTTTGTAGTCGCAAAAATTACGACTATAATTATTAGGTGTCGCCACCTAGTTTTAAGGTTACTAGGAACTTATTAGTCTGCGAGAGTCTAAGGTAAGGAGACTTATTGTGCAAGGGGAAGAGGTATCACCCCCATTGCACCCTACCTAAGGTAAGCTGCATTGTTGTTTGATTGTTTTTGCTAAATCATTTTTATTGGTCCTTTTTAAAAATTTGACGTAGATTTCTCTCCATGAGAGAATCTCTGCCTCGTTGCGGGTTAAAAGACTAACTAAAAATGAATTTTGCACTGTATTTTGAAATTTTCGCTTTAAAAATATGGAAAAATATGCAACATATTTTTTTATGAAAAATACAATGAGAAAAGTTTTGAAATCTGGCCATATGCACGAAAACACATTTTGTGTTTTGTTTTTTTCTTGTTTTTTTTTAAATGCAATTTTTTTATTTTTTTATGTATGCATTTTTTTGTGTTTTTTTTATGCAACTCACACACTCATTCTCTTTTTTCATTATTTTTTTTGGTGTACATTGTACAATTACATAATATGTACAAGAAAAAAAATAACAACAATTTAAATACCTAAAAAAATACAGAAACAACCTAGGAAACACTGTTCACAGCTGAAGCCAAGCGGGAACAGTGGTGGCGCGTTGTCCCACATGCCACCACCACTGAAGGCGCGTGGTTCCACGCGCCACCACTACTGGGACAAAATGACAGGGGGCAGATCAGCCTCTCTCCTTTCTTCTCACCAGTAACAACCTTCAAGGTGACTTGCAACAGAGAAAGCACCACACACACAAACACAAACAATGGCAGTTGGTTTTTTCTTCTCTTCTTCATATTTCAAATTGCTCTTCCTCTTCTTCAGGTGGTTGATCGGTGCTAGAAGAGGAGATGGAGCAAGAGAGAAGAAAAGATGAGGTTGGCCAAGAGAGGGAGACATCGTGGATGGCACCTGAATGTACGATCTGTGAAGGGGGCAGGGTTGTGCAGCAGGCAGTGGTTGTTGATAAAGACTGTGTGGGTGGAGAAAAAAGGGAGTCGCAGGCATAGAGAAGCTGACCACCGACGGATGAAGAGGAGAGATGACGGGGAGAGGGACGAGCCAGTCACCGGAGGGAGTAGCTGAGGCTGTCGAAGGGAGGTGGAGGGGAAGCCTACCATATATGGCAGGGAAAGAGGAGCAGTCCCAGGAACAACGAGTTGACGAGAAGAGAGGAGAAAACAAAGGCTAAGGCTCGTCGGGGAAGGGCTGGACGACAAGGAGAGTGATCAGCCGGAGAAGGGAAAAGTGTAGAGATGGGAAGCAAAGGAATCTAAAAAACGGGGGCTGCAGCCCCATGGGCAAGAGAAAGAGATCCTTTCTAAGGGTTTTTTAGGGTTTTATCTTCTTTTTTTATTTCGGGTCTCTTATTTTTTGGGGTCCCCTGGTTTTAGCCCCTTATTTAAGTTTTTCCGTCCCCCCTTTATAGGCAACCTGCAGCATGGTGAGGGTGTCCAGGTATGGGCTTAGCAATGGTGAGGCATGGGGGAGAGCATGGTCGCGGCAACCCTTTTTTTAAATAAATATATTGTGACAAAAAAAATTGATGGGAAAAACTATGAAGAATGATGTTTTTATATTTAATTTTGGCTTCCAATTTCACCCGAAAAGGTTTCATCACTGAAAATTCCTATCGTCTCAATTTAACCTAAATTAAACTTCTAAACTTAATTTCTCATCAATTAAGCCCTCAATAAAATTAATTTGACCTATTTAAAGTATAATTACGCTATTATGCCTAATTAAATTCTTCAATTAGGCTCTCAATTAATTCTGAAACATACTTTTTAAATTGGTCAACGATAAAATCAAATGAACCCATAAAAATATAATTATGGCGCGCGAATTAATTTCTACACAGATTATCAAATGATAAATTACTTTTTTCCTTAAATCTATATTTCCTCTACAAAAGAGATACGATTAGGCTCTTGAAAACAACTAAAAAATCCACATTGATTTTTCTACCCTCGCTAGCCTTTTTTATTTTATTTTTGTTATTTTTTTGGTATATTTTTGGGAGTCACCCAAAAATTGGGTGATGACACAAGTCTACATCAAAAGTCAACCAAGAAACATAAAAATTATGGAAATGCGTCTAGCTTCTTCAACTCCGTCAACCCCTTATTCTGTTAGTTTAGGAGAACATAGTGAAACATGCAATCAATACTCCTTAACATCCCTAGAAATCCACGATGTTCGCCAATTGATAATAATTAGCCAATATCGGACTAATTTTGAGCTCTTAGATACCAATTCTCAAAAACTTCAACAATTGATTTAATGAAAGCTCTAAGACTTTCTATTGCAGTGCTTTTCCCAATCCGAATATATTCATCAGTAAGATCTGCAAGAATATCATATACACGTATTCTATGAGTAGTAGTTATCTTTTGAAGACAAGATATGCCAAAAACACTAACTAGATCTTTCTTTTGATTGAAAATGGATTGTGAGCTTCTACCACATTTACGAATAAAAAGACGACAACTCATCCTAAATCTCCTTCGAAAATGACTTTCCATGAATTTAGGATTTTCTGCAAAATAATCATTATGCAACCTCAATGCACCTTCCTTTCTATTACGATTGATGATGTTGTGTCTAGAAACAGAGCCACGAACCCCTGTTTTCCACCCTTGATTTATTGATTCTTCTTCAGCAACCACTGCAATAGCAACTTCAAAGGCCAACATGGGAGTCACATAATCAAAATCAAAAGCATCATAAAAATTAAAATGATTCATGATGAACTTTAATGAAATAAAATAAATATTAGAAAGAAGAAAAATGTTCAAGTTTATGCGGATATTTATAGATGAATTTATTTTCCCAAAAAATTGAAATTTTAAAATTTAAAATATTGGTGGGTTTTCTTTTCAAAATTTCAAATCCAAAAAAAATAAAATATTGGCTGTTAATCTTTCATTATTTGAAATTTTAAAATTTTAAAAATTGGTGGGTTTTTTTGTAAAATAAAATTTAAATCTTAAAATGTTGCGGGTTTTTCTATTTAAATAAAAAATAATTAAATAATTTTATTTAAAAATTAAAAAAAAAACTATTTTAGAGATTTATCTCTGTAAAATAGCTTTTGCCACTTGGACATAGTCCAGCTAATAGTTGGCTGAATGACCTAAGATGGACCCGGGTGTAGTGGATGTTGCAAGGCTTGGGTGTGAGAGGATGTTGATCTTTTGACCGTTGCAGCGAAGTTTGACAGGTGTAGATTCGTTGATGACCGTCCTACTTAACACCTGCTCCACACACAAAAGCCATGGAATTATCAACGAAAAACCTACTTCACTGCAACGGGTTGTGCTAATTGTTTGTTGCCAACTGCTGCTAATCTTTCCACTGCAGTTCCGATACCATCGAGTCCTGTATTATTTACTTTACTGAGTTAGGTAGATTTATTATTTAAAAGAGAAATAATAACTTATATTTTTCATCTAGACTGAGATTATTGCAGACTAGAATAATAAAATTATATAATCATATTATTATTATTATTTAAATACTAGGAGACTGAGATTATTGCAGACTGAGATTGGCAAATTAAACAATGATGAATAGTGAATTGGAAACATTGTGGATTACAATAGTAAAATTATTATTTTACACCTTTGTTTACTACTATTTTAGCTTTGGATCCGGTGTATTTTTGATTTTTAACCTTTCTATGCACAATACAATAACCATAACACCCATAAATAAGACAAGAATACACAAGAATCACCGGGGACATTAAGGTTATTGCACATATTTTAAAAAATAGCTAAATATAAATTTACTACCATATAAGACAACACGGAACAATAAACTAAAGGGTCAATAGGGTCATTGCACAATTTTTTAAATGGCCAAATACATAAATATCCCCATATAAGATAAAAATCCAAGAGTTTGGTACAGGGGTGTGGCGGTAATTTACTATTTTTTATTATATTTTCTAGCTAGTTATTGTTGGTGCATCACTGGACGAGCCATCTGTCTCCGTGCTCACGCGGATTTCATACAGTGCTTGTGGCGTATTACAGCGTCCCAAAAGCCCAACAGGCATCTACAATGATTCTCATCCATTTTCTCTTCCTCTTGGTGTGACGTGTGTGGTTCCCTGGTTGCTATAGATCGGTTGATTTTTTTTCCTTTTCTATCTCCTCCCTACGCAAGTACATGTCAGCTTAACTCTTTATAGTGATTTTATTTTAGTCCCTGATCTTTCGATTAATTTATATGGTCCTTATTTTTGTTATATATGTTTTAATTTGTTTCAATTCGGACTTTCAATTGAAATTGATTATATATTGTAGTTTCACTTCGATCCTCATTCTTTTAATTTCTAGATTGGTTTGAAATCCTTAATCTTTTTTTTGCTATCAATGTTATAATTTATTTCAATTTTGTCCTTTAAATAAAATTTATCATATATAAAATTTTCATTTCAGCCCTTAAACTTTTAATCTTGGATTTTATTTTAATTTCGTTATTTGATTTTATATATATATTTCTTACATAGTTTTTATCCATGTTTATATGTACATACTATTAGTTTTTGTTTCCAATTTTTATTATTTCCACTGTTATCAAGGTTTTTTTTTATTGAATGTTTAAATTTTAATTTGTGTCGTTGATCACTTCAAAATTGATATTTATTATTTTTTCTCATTTTTAATTTATTCTTAAAGTCAAATAAATGTTTTAAAATCTTAAAATATTTTTTTTTAATTTATTTTGTTTTTTAATTTCTTTTTTGTTAATATTGTTGGGTGTTTAAATTACCAATTATTATAGATAAGATATTAAAAATAATGATAATGATTATTTATTAGTTTTTTTCTTATAAATATGTGCTACTAATTATATATTTTTATATTTATTCATTATTAGTGCCTTAATATATATATATATATATATGACCTATTTATTTTTAAAATAAATAAATAAATTACTATCAGTTCTCTAAAATACTTTTTAATAAAATAATATGAGGAATAAATCTTATAAATAGATAATTATGATGTCATCGATAGTATGACTAATAATAATTAAAATATTAATTGTGTGTAATAATATTGTTGCGATGTCGCGGTCGTACAAATTCATTACCCTAGCTTAAAAGACACAAGATAGTATAGAGCAAGCAAGGGGTCGATCCCACGAGGAAGTTTCAAGTCAGATTTTTATGTTGTACGTTATGTGATGGGGAGATTTGGTTTGTGATTATCTAAACTATGGCAACAATTAAACTAGCAAACAAAATCAATTAAAACTGAAACTTATAAAGAAAACAAACCTTGGTCACAAGCATACATCCACCTACGGAAAATAGAACTGATCCTTGAAACAAAAAATGCAGTTTATGTTCTGAAATTTTATCTTTTCTTAATGTGATTAATTAACGGATCCGCCGTATAACTAATCCTAACCAACAAACAATCAAAGTGTCTTCACTAATGATTCAATTTAATGGTAGCTTTAAGAACTAAATAATTTCTTCAAGATTAACATACAAGTTGTCCGCAACTTGTGTCAATTTATTCAAATGTTCTCCCAAAGTTCAATAATATAGTTCCGCCATAATTATCAAGCTTAGTTGCTTCACAAGTTCATATATCAAAACTCCAGTTTTGATATTAAACTTAGCAATAGATTGTTCACAACAATAACTTAGAGTCCGCTCTAGCAATCATCAAAAACAATCATAGGAAATATGCATAGGAAAACAATCATAGGAAATTCATAACATAAACTGAAAATAGAAGGAAAAATAAATCTCACGGTTCTTGAAATCTGAAGATTTTGGTTTTCGTGCAACCAAGCAAAATAATCTAGCCTTACATGTTTATTGAACAACTAAATAAAGAGATGGAAGAACACATGATTTAGGGTTTGGAGGAGAAAGATTTTGTGTTTTCTTTTGTGCTGTCCGCCACTTCCTTGCTCCTCTTCTCCTTTATATATGCTTAGAAACCCTAATGTCTATTTTACAAAATAGTCCTTCCTTAAGTTGGGAGAATTTAGTTGTCCCTTATAAAATTCATATCTCCTTTATATGGCATCTTTTTGAGCTGAAATTTGGAGAGTTTATAGCTCTTTGAGACCTGAATCCACGCCAATTGATTTTGCATCAATCAGACTTCTGTAGCTCGAGATATTGAAGTTGGAATGGACAAAAGTTGATATCGGCAGATTGCCAGATTTGACTTTGAAGACTGCGATTTCCATGATCATCCTTATTTTATTTCTTTTTCCTTAGCTTTCCATAAATTTATGGATGCTAGATTTTGAATGTCACTGTAGTCACTTCATTTCGATCTCTAGAGCTTCCACTCTACACAAAACACCGACTAAAGGTCAAATGTGTCAATTACCTCCAATTACTTCCTTTTTGCATATTTAATCCAAAAATGCCTTCAAAACATAAAACAAAGAATATCAAGGCATTTTATACACAAAACATATGCAAAACACTAGGTAAATATGGATAAAACTATCAAATAATATGGTCGCATCAAATACCCCCACACTTAGCTTTTGTTCGTCCTCGAGAAAGGATAGGTAAAAAAACAAAATTTAATAAAAAAAATAACCATGGCCAATCTCTTAATCTCCCATCAATATCCAAGAATTAAAACATTATAAATAAGAATACAATTGAGAAGGATAAAGAACATAAATCTTCATGAATTTGTTTACATGCAAACTTCAAAACTCAATTACTCTTCGGGATTTAAATATGCCATGCCAAAGTGATAGGTCCTCTCATTGATATACACTCCAACACTCATGTGTTTAGGGCTTATGTGTTTAAATTTCTCAAATTCAATCAATGAAGATGTTCTACCATAAGCTTGCTTTTCAATCTCATCTTCATTACTAAAATATTACAAACAATGCATGAATCAAAAGGTCTTATTTTCCGGTTGTAATGGGGCTAAGGTTAAGGTAAGATAAAAGAGAGTATAAGAAAAGGTTCAAACCAAAGAAAGTAGAGCATTCTTAAAAAAAATCAACCAAGATATTCCATCAAAACACATCAATTTTCAATCTTCGAGCACCAATGCTTAGCTTCTTTCGATTTCAAGCTTTTTTCTATTTCTTTCCTTTTATTTTATTCTTTTCTTTTTGTTCTTTTCTTGTTCTTTTTCACCTTTGGCAACTTTGCCCATTTTTTCATCAAGCATCACTTCTTCTTTCTTTTCACATAATTTCCAACCATAATTCCATGAGATATCACAAGTATATGCTCTACTAATCCTTGGCCAGGGGAAAAGAAGAAAACATATAAAAAGTTTACGGCTTATACATGGATAAAGCAAAGAAAAGATAACCAAGCTCAAAAAGGGCTCACTAAAGATAATATGCTTTAGGTTGGCTTTTTGGCTTAAGCAGTTAAAATTTTTAATGCCTTTATCATCTTCATGCATCTATGTAATGTGAATGTAATATCAATAAGATATGAAGTAAGTTCTACAGATACATATCATTGAAAGAACGAACAATCAAAGAATATAATGTTCAAGGCTCAAAAGCTTATATTTGTATAACACTATAAAGTCAACATGACATATTTTCAGAGTCAATCCCTAAACTAATTAAACATTAAAACTTGCATGTACAATCATTCATTCAATTTATATATTCATCTATCTCACTTAATTCTCATACATAATACTCATATTCTCATAAACCAATGGGAGTTCATAATGATCAAACATAATTTTTTCTTTTTTTTTCTTTCTTCTCTTTTTTGGGAAAAATAAATAAAACCAAAATTGGAGAACTAATATTTTCCCAATACCCCCACACTTAAAACACAACATTGTCCTCAATGTTGAAAATAAAAGAAAAGGAATATAGGAGAATGACAAAAATGAAATAAAATGCAAAAAATAAAGGATAAGGGAAAAAAGAAAGCAAATATGATCTTTTTGTGTTGGGTTGCCTCCCAGTAAGCGCTTTTCTTTTGTGTCATTGGCTCGACATGTGGCATGACATGCTCATTCTTTATACAATCGGTGATTTAAGCTATGGTCATTGACCTTAAGTACTTTACTTGTTTCTAAACTTATAATTTAAACATGGGGAACGGTTTGCAAAGCTAATGTTGCTTCGTGCATGTTTTGGGGAACACATGTGTGTCTCTCCATCTCCTCCAATTGGATAAAATAATAGTCATAGCTCAAAGCTACGCTTAATCCATCCACACGATCAAAATCATAAACTTGTTGCACACACTTATCAACTTTTTCATAACATGTGATAGAATAAACATTGCTATAAGGATATTTCATTGCATCATGAAAATTAAATTCAATTTTTTCATCTCCTACCTCCATAGACAAAGTATCCTTAATCCATCCACAATCAATTTTTGTATTGACAGTTTTCAAGAACGGTCTCCCAAACAATATAGGAGTATTGGAATCACAAGAATTATGCTCCATATCAAGAATAGAAAAGTCACATGGAATTGGCAAGCTATCAATCTTGACTAGGACATCTTCTATCACACCAAGTGGGTAAACAAAACTACGATCTGCAAGTTGTATTACAATGTTGGTTTTATTTAAAGGCTCTAAACGAAGAGAATCATAAACATGTTTAGGCATAACACTAATGGATGCACCTAAATCGCATAGAGCCCTTTTAAACTAGCATTGCCAATAACACATGGGATAGTAAACGCACCTGGGTCTTTTTACTTCAAAGGCATATTCTTTTGAACAACAGCATATACGACTTCTCTCATACTTACCATTTCATGACCTTTTAGTTTCAAAACTCTTTTGGTAGTGCACAACTCCTTCAAAAATTTAGTATACTTGGGAATTTGCTTGATAACATCAATCAAAGGAATGTTGAGTTCCACTTTCTTGAAAACCTCTAAGATGTCTTTTTCTTTGTCTTCTTTCGTAGTCCTAGAAGAGCTTATAGGAAAGGGTGAAATTGTTTTAAAATTGGAATTCAATGAGTAAGGAGTTACCTTTGGAGTGGTCGTTGTTGTCTCAGTTTGTGAAGGAGGAGTTGGTTTCTTCTTGCTACTCAATTCATTTTCTATCTCTTCTTCTTCCTCCATCTCAACTTGTTTTGACTTGTTTTCTCTAAGTTCTTTCCCACTTTGCAGCATGATTGTATTAACATTCTTTTTTGGATTTAATGCTTGAGAGGGCAATTTCCCATTCATTTGTGTTTCCAGTTTGCCCACACTTGAAGCTATTTGCCCCATTTGTTTCTCCAAGTTATGAATACTCGACCTTGTTTCTTGTTGAAAAGACATGACATGTTGGTGCAAGGTCACGGTGTTATAAGCCAAAGTTTTCATCATCTCATGAAGATCATCACTCGATGATGTCCCAATAACATTGGAGTTGGTGAATGGAGGGGGTTGTCTTGCATGATAATTTTGCTGGGGCTTTGGTTGAAATCCATGGGAATGGATTTGTCTCCCTTGATTGCCTTGTTGAGGTGGGTTCCCATAGCGGAAGTTGGGATGATCTCTCAATCCAGGATTGTACGTGTTAGAAAAGGGATCATACTTATGTTGGGGTTGTCCATTGAATGTTCCATCAACTGCATTTGCTTGCTCAATGTAATCTTCTTCATTGTTGGGCACATATCCGTAGCATGTCCTTGCACTAAGCGTATGCTACAAACTTTCACCTATTGTACATATCCACAAGCCAAAGAACGCACAAGAGAAGTAAGATCATTAACTTTATTCTCAAGTTTAGAAATACTTACCTCATTCACTCTTTTGTTTGAGAAGTCTCCACGGGTGCCAAACTTTTTGGAGTTGGCTACCATGTTTGAGATTAATTGGCGTGCAACACCGAGTGTCTTATCTGCCAATGTCCCTCCACTTATAGCATCAATGATACTACAATCAATAGGCATCAATCCTTCGTAGAAATATTGAATGAATAGCTAATTGGGCATTTGATGATGAGGCCATTGAATGCACAATATCTCAACACTTTCCCAATACTTAGCGATATTGATTAATTCCGCATATTTCTTTCCTTATGTTGGCAACTCGAGATGCTGGGAAATACTTTTCAAGAAAAATCTTCTTCTTGTCATTCCAAGTGTCAATGGAACCTGGGAGAAAAGAAAAAAAACCATGCCTTTGCTGTCCCTTTTAAAGAGAAACGGAAAGCTCTTAACTTAACTTGTTCCTCATCAACTCCATTCGGTTTCATGCCAACACAAACCATGTGGAACTCCTTAAGATGAGTGTGAGGATCTTCTCCTACAAGACCATTGAATGTTGGTAGAAAATATATAAAACCATATTTGAGTTCAAAGTTCACATTACTATCTATGTTTATGCACAATGGTTGGTTTTCCATGTTAGGAGCAACAAGCTTCTTGAATGTTTGTTGTTGTGCAACAGCCATGATGCTGACGCGAGCATCCTTTCGTAACCTACATAAAGTGTTTTCTATTTCGAGATCAACCTGTACTTGATGACTTTGATTAGAAGAACAGGTTACACGCATAAATCGCAAAGAAAACTCAAACGAAACCAAGCACACAAGAGATTGAAGATAATGTAATAGGCAATTGGATCCTACGCTAGAAAACTAAAAGTGTCTAGAAACCTTCGAAAACGATAGAATTTGGCCTGGATATGGCGGGGATAGTGACCAAAGGTCACTAGTTCTTCTCCAAACTTCGTTTTCCTTTAGAAAACAAAAGCTTATTACCTAATTCCACCAAAACATCTATTTTGAACAATACCAACGCAAACACAAATATGTTTTTTTTCAGAATAAATAAAAACAACAACAAGTAGAATAAATCAAAGCACAACACAAGAATCAACTAAAATCACGTCTCCGACAACGACGCCAAAATTTGTTGCAATGTCGCGATCACACAAATTAATTACCCTAGCTTAAAACACACAAGATAGTATAGAGCAAGCAAGGGGTCGATCCCACGAGGACGATTTAGATCAGATTTTCATGCTATGTGTAATGCAATTGGGGGAGATGGAAGTTGTCTAGGCTAGGCTAAAGCAAACTAAGTGAAAATTATATAAAACTGAAATTTATCAATAAAGCAAACCTTGGTTGCAAATCAACATCCACCTACAGAAATCAGAACTGATCATGGAAACGACACATCAATTTGTATTCTGAATATTTATCTCTTCTTAAAATTGGTTCACTAACAGATTCGCCGTATAACTTACCCTGACCATCAAACAACCACAGTGTCCGGACTAGTAATTTGATATAATGGCAGCATTAAAATCTAGATAAATTGATCAAGTAAGAAATATAATTGTCCACAATATATGTTTAGTTCGATTGAATGTTCTCCCTAAGATTAATAACATAGATCTGCTACAATTATTAACTTAGTTGCTTCATAAGTTCATTTATCACAACTTCAGTTTTGATATCCAACTTAGCAATCGATTGTCTACAAAAATAACTTCCAGTCCGCTTTTAGCAATTAAATAAACAATCATAGGAAAATAAGCATAGGAGAAAAAACATATTCATCATATAAACTGAAAAATTGAGGTAAAAATAGATCTCACAGTTCTTGAAATCTGAAGGTTTTCGTGTCCTTGCAACCAAGCAAAAGAGTCTAGCCTTGCATGTTTATTGAATAACTAAATAAAAAGATGAAAGAACACATGATTTAGGGTATGGAAGAGGAATATTTTGTTTTTTCTTTTGTGTTGGCCGCAACTTCCTTGCTCCTCTTCTCCTTTATATATGCTTAGAAACCCTAATGTCTATTTTACAAAATAGTCCTTCCTTAAGTTGGTAGACTTTAGTTGTCCCTTGTAAAAATCATATCTCCTTGATATGACATCTTTTTGAGCTTAACTTTAGAGAGTTTATAGGTCTTTGAGTCCTGAATCCACGCCAATTGAGTTTGCATCAATCGGACTTCTGTAGCTCGAGATATTGAAGTTGTAATGGGAAAAGGTCGATATCGGCAGATTGCAAGATTTGACTTTGAAGGCTTCGATTTTCATGATTTTCCTTATTTTATTTCTTTTTACTTAGATTTTTATAAATTTATGGGTGTTATCTTTTGAATGTCACTGGAATCATTTCATTTCGATCTCTAGAGCTTCCACTCTGCACAAAACACAGATTGAAGGTCAAATCTGTCAATCACCTCCAATTACTTCCTTTTTGTATCTTTCATCCAAAAATGCCTTTAATATATATAAAAAAAAGAATATAAAGGTATTTTATACACAAAACATATGCAAAATAGTATGTAAATATGGATAAAACTATCAAATAATATGGTTGCATCAATATCATTGAGGAACTTTTACCCCTAATTTCTTATATTTTCACCATCCTCGGTTAAAAAATGTGTGATTGTATGTACATGAACAATATTGTTAAAATTGTGAGTTAAGATTAAAAACTCGAAAACCAATAAAATCATGATTCGACTAAAATCAATAATCTCGCGGGTTTGCCAAAGGTGAAGAACTGAAATAAATGATTAATTAACTTTTTCTAGTCTATGACTTTTGTCTAATATTTTGTCTCGGGATTAATTATATTTGTTATTGACCCATCTCCCTTTCCCTTTCTCAAATTTTAATTCTTAACCCTAACAGCTAGAAGTATCACAACAACTCAAAAAGCTTACTCGTCATCAACCATTGTTGTACAGTTGTGCAGCAGGTTGTCATTATTGTGCAGTTGTGTTCACTGCTCTCTATTTTGACAAGGTTAGCTTTCTAACCAGCCGACATTTATATTTACAACCTCTATTCGGCACTCTAAATTTAACCATCTTGCCATGATGGTTCACTCTCTTCCAAGTGATTCGAGAGTCTTGTGAAGATTACATGTTTGAATGAAAGTCACAACTGCCAAAACATGTAGTGATACAGTGCACATGATACACATTTTTTTTGAACCACACATAATATAAATTTTTCATAACCACCAAAGGTTGTGATTTGATATAAATTAAGAGTTGATAATCTAGGTTTAATATTATTCTTTTTTATTTACTAATGTAATGAAAGGTTAGCATCTTGCTCTTGTATACAAACAAATACTTTTTAGTTGTTGACAGATATCACAATGACAGATAACCACCAAAGGTTGTGTTTTGATATAAATTAAGAGTTGATAATCTAGGTTTAATATTATTCTTTTTTATTTACTAATGTAATGAAAGGTTAGCATCTTGCTCTTGTATACAAACAAATACTTTTTAGTTGTTGATAGATATCACAATGAGTATGAGTATTTAGGTCCCTATAAAGGTAAAAGGTATCATTTACAAATTTTAGGCGTTGCAAAAAACCAAGTGGTCATGAAAAAAAATCGTGCACACTCATCATTATATAATGTGATAAAATATTCTTTTGGTGTATGGAAACATAGGTGAATAATAAAGAATTTTACAAAACAAGTCTACTTATGCATTCAAAACACAAGTTAAGATTGTGATTGCATCAATGACACCAAATAATTATTTTAGAAAGAGATATCAAGATGATATGACTTTTGTTAAATATGACTTTTGGTAAACTGTGGAATTGATTGTATTGTGTTAATCTTTCAACTTGCCTTTGTTTATTACAATTCTTCTTGCTTTCTTTCTTGATCACGCTGTAGTTTCTTGACACTTTCTTTGATTATTTTTGGTGATAGACTCTGATACCATTTGTCAGGAAGAAGTTTGGAACATAAGGTGTAAATCAGGCAGCAAGGTGAAGCAGGAGAAGAAGATTGAGTTGAAGATTAAGAAGAAATACTGGGTAAATGGAAATCTCTCTTATGACGTTTTTGTATCATAGAATTAGGAGCTATTTATACATGAATCTATTATAATACTAACATATTTCTAATATTCTCAACTAACTTGCATATATTTGTTAACAATTTGAATGCATGAAAGGTCTGGCCATGATGGATAGAACGATTGGATGATCCTGATTTGTCGTGACATGCGGTGATCACACGAGATCAAGTGGATCCTTTTTCGTATACACTTTTACCCAAAGTTATTAAATCCGTTCCGTTCCGGCCGGAACATCCCGTTCCGTTCATAAAACCGGAACAAAATGACGTCGTTTTCATCTCGGTTTTAATTCTGGCACAATTCCGCCCGGAACGCCTCAGTTTTATTCCGGACGTTCCTTCCAGGCTGAAGAGGGGAGACTGAACTGAAGTGTGGAGGCTGAAGATTATTTAATGGAGAAGAGTTGAGATTGGAGTGGAGTTTTTTCGATGTGGGACAAGGAGAATATAGATTGGAGTGGAGAGTATTATAAAGGAAAAGAGTGGAGTTTTAAGTGTATTTGTCCGATGTGGGACACATTATATTGTCCCACATCGGATTCAATTTGTCCGAATGCTGGAGTCCAGCTGGACAAATTATATATATATATATATATATATAATTGTTATTTTTTTTATAAAATCAACACAACAATTTTATTTTTTTATAATATATATATATAATTTTTTTAATATATATATTTAAAAAATTATAAAAAAATATATATTATAAAAAATAAAATTGTTGTGTTGATTTTATATAAAAAAATAACAATTATATATATATATATATATATATATATCATGGAATCACTCCAGTAATATTAACTTTAAAATTTATACTTAATTTTTTTATTATTTTTTACTTTAAATTAAAAATTTTGATGTTTTTAAATCATTTTTATATCCTAATGTCGAAATAATTTGTTGGAGTTGGAGCTAGTACTAGTAATATCGATGTTGAGTGTTGACACCAGTATTAGTACTGATAATCCTTTCAATAATAATACTTTTGATAAATGTATTAAAAATAACGAGGAAAATGACGGGCATGAGACTGATTTTAATTTATATAGCATATCATCAAAATATTTATTTTAAATTTGTTAGTTTTTACCTAATGAAATTCTATGGACATAATTGTTTTGTAATGTATTTTTAAATTATTTTGAATTATATATGAACCTTAACTAATAAAGTTTTATAGCCATAATTATGTTGTATTGTATTTAGAAATATTTTACTTACGATTTTACGATTTTTTATTTATATCATATTGTGTTCTGAATTTTACTTATTTATTTTTTTCAAAATCTGTTTTTTTCTTTTCTTTTTGAACATATGATTTTCAGTACTATTCTCTTTGTAATTATCTTACTATGGTATTTACTATTTTTTTGGGATGCATAATAAGAAATTCTAATATTTTTATATTAATGATGTAGAAGATGTTTGATGTATTTTTCTTTTATTTTAGAACATTTTACTTTCATAATATTTTGGAATTTTAAAGATGTTTCTAATTTTGAGATTATGTTTGTATTGTATAATTTAAAGTTCATTTATCTTGAATTTAAATTATACTTGTTAAATTAATATTTTTTTCCATATATATAATTAAATAAATATGAACAGTACAAAACCGAAACGGAATGCCAGAATACACCGAAACCGGAATGTTCCGTTCCAAACAAAAAACCAGAATGAGACCGGAAGGAATTTTACAACTTTGCTTTTACCATAGGTACACCAATCATTTTTGTTAATTTTTTTAAAAAAAGACAATGGTTAGAAGTTTGCTTGGATAAAATCCAAGACACGTAGTTGAAAGAGCGATGAATGCTTCTTCTGCTGACAAACACCCGTCAAGCTAGTGATGGTTTGGAGTGATAGAGAATGTTTTTAAAAATATATATATTAAAATAATATTTTTTATTTTTAAAATAATACAAATTAATATACAATTACTAAAAAAATTAAAATAAAGTAAAATAAAAAATACTTTTTTTTTCAAAAATAGTTTTAAAATACAATGAGAAACAAACCTCCTCTAGACAATCTATTCCGCAGTGCTTAGAGAAAGTGAAAGAAATAAATAAGAAGATGATTTTATCAATTATTTTTATTTTTATTTTTTTTATTTTTTATGATCAAGAAAAAAGCCCCAAACGACACTCCAAAAGCCACATCCTTCCCATTCTTCACCGCTTGATATTTTCCCTCCCTCCTTCCCCCGATAGACCCCTACAAAACAAGAAACAAAACCCACCTCTGCCTTACCTTGGCCTCTATCTCCACAAAAATGGAGACAGCGGTACTCCTGCGCTCCTCCAACAAACTAATCTTCAACCCTCGCCACTACTCTCCTCACAACTTCTTTCGCCTTCTCTCATCTTCATCCATATCCTCCTCCTCTCTCACCCTTCTTAATCCCCACCGTTCGAATAACCCGCTCACTTCTCGCTCCCTACCCCGCCGCCGCAAACTCATCCCTCCCTCTGCCACGTCATCTTCTTCATCCCCCTCTTTTCACTTCAACAAACAACACTTCTCTACTCTCTCTCCTCACGCCATCGCTACGCCGTACTCTCTAGGTAAAGTGTATTTCATTTTTCAATTTGAAATCAGAAAAATGAACAACTGAGTTTTGATTTTATGTGTGGCTGCAGATGCTAGCACCGTGCCTGACGAGGTTGCGGCGAAGTATGGATTTGAGAAAGTATCGGGGGAGTTTATTGGAGAGTGTAAATCAAAAGCTGTGTTATTCAAGCATAAAAAAACTGGAGCTGAAGTCATGTCTGTTTCTAATGATGATGAGAATAAAGTTTTCGGCATAGTTTTTCGCACTCCGCCGTAAGCTCTTAGTACAGCATTAGTATTATCCCATGTCTTAATTTGATGCCAAGTGGATGCGCTATAAATGGTTTATTCCGTAATTTAGATGAAGAAAACTGGATATTATATCGAAATCTTTAATTTTCTGAGATAGTTAATTTTATAGCATTGTTTTTCTATGTTTTAAAGCTTAATTTAGTGTTAAGTGGACTCAGTTGTGGAGGTTTACAGTAGAAGAGTGTGGATACTGCTGAAAAAATTGAATCTATTATGATTGTCCAAGTATTGAGTTTTTGAAAGAAAACGGCTATGGAGTGTTTTGTATTTGAAAATTAAAAGACTTGTGAAAAAGAAAAGGAGTGGTTTGGTTATTATTGAAAAATAGTTCCTTGAGAGACGACCTGGGAACTTGTTAAACTTGTCAGATTTTGTAACAAGCACACCGAGCTGACTAGTGACTATTTAAGCTGATGTGCAAGCTACTGATCATGGCTAATGGTGTAAATGCAGGAAGGATTCAACTGGAATACCGCACATATTGGAACACAGTGTATTATGCGGGTCAAGAAAGTACCCATTGAAAGAACCGTTTGTTGAGTTATTGAAAGGAAGTTTGCATACGTTTCTGAATGCATTCACATATCCTGACAGGACTTGCTACCCAGTTGCTTCCACGAATACAAAGGTAAGAGGAAATAATAAATGTACAATATGCAACTTTGGGTAAATAGAGTAGTTCTCTTTTTGGATTTTGTATAGATTTTAACTCTTGAACCTTGTTTTCCAAAATAGGATTTCTATAACTTGGTTGATGTATACCTGGATGCTGTATTCTTCCCCAAATGTGTGGAGGACTACCAGACTTTTCAACAGGAGGGTTGGCATTTTGAGCTCAATGATCCTTCAGAAGAAATATCTTATAAAGGTTGCACATTTTAAGAATACATCCAGCTCGGCAGTATTATTTGCTCCTTCTGCATACAGCATCTTCATCTGTAATGAATTTGTTTTCCCTTTATTTCAGGTGTTGTTTTTAATGAGATGAAGGGTGTCTATTCCCAACCTGATAATATTTTAGGGCGTGCTGCTCAGCAGGCTAGTTCCCCCATCTATAATTGTTTGATTTTAGTCATTTCTATATGCAAAGTGTTGACTACTTGGACATTCCTTCATGTCTGCTTACAATCATTCATGAGTACAATTTTGTGAATGCATTTATTCAAATGCTGTTAATATGATATTTAGTTCACCAATTGCTATTTGTTTTATGCACATGCCTCCACTACACATTATCTTAATAAATGTCACTCACAACTTCTGTGCAGGCTCTTTTCCCAGACAATACCTACGGTGTTGATAGTGGAGGAGATCCAAAAGTTATTCCCAAATTAACTTTTGAGCAATTTAAGGTCAGACAATACCTACATTTCAAGTTCTCAACATACTTGTTCTAGTATGTTTATTTTGCTACTGTCTTGACTCAAAACTTCTGGAACTTTGATGACACTAATCCATTTGTCTGGACTTCGAAAACTTGTGTGTTTTCATTATAGCTTTAAGAAGCCAGATACGTATAAAACAGTATATATGATTTTTTTCAAAATAAACTAGGACAGTGAGTAGTTCATTATCCATTCACTCATCTGGCCAGCTGCAATAACTTCTTTGTGGTGTGATTTTCATGTCATACATCTGGTGCCTAATATTTTCAGTAATTTGCAAATATTTTTATGCATAAATATTGTCTTTTGCCCATGTGCAATCTGTGGTACTGTCGTGATTACACTATATATATTTATATTTTTTCCTTGTATACATCCTTGGCTTTACTTAGGATCAGTGGATTCATGATTATGACTAATACATAAGGTAATCTCTTCTTTACTGACTAAAATATTACAGGAGTTTCATGGTAAATATTACCACCCAAGCAATGCCAGGATATGGTTTTATGGAGATGATGATCCAGCTGAGCGCTTACGCATTTTGAGTGGTACTGCATCCCATCTCTGTTGATAAATTTTGCAAGTAGTTTATGTAATTCATTATTTCCCATTTAAATGCAAGGCATGTGAGCCTATTTGAAAATACCCAAGTAATTTTGTTGTAAAGGGAAGCGATTGCAGATGTTGGCCATGAGTGTAAGATGTTTTTGTTCAAGAAAAAGCTGGAATGAAACCAAAATTTATTCCTTCAATGGTTTTTGTCCGGTGGACTTTGGCAGCTGTTTTATATATTTTATATCTAAATAATTATACCATCATACTTTCTCAGTATTTAAGTAAAATAAGTTGTGTCTTTGTATTCACAAAGCCTGTAGGCTGGCCTATACATTGTTAATATTAATTTTTTAGTTCTATGATCCATTTGCTTTAGAGAAATACTGTCTGTCATGTACCGTAAGATTATTAGACGGTCAACATTCATCTTATATACCATCACTTGTAATATTCAGCTCAGTAGTTAAGAAAATTTCAGGATTCTGAAAAACTTGTACTTTGATTGTTTCTCTCTTTCTCTCTCAGAGTATCTAGATATGTTTGATGCAAGTTCAGCCCCAAAAGAGTCAAGGGTTGAGCAACAAAAACTTTTTTCAGAGCCTGTGAGGATAATTGAAAAATATCCTGCTGGTGATGGAGGTGATTTGAAAAAGAAGCATATGATATGCCTTAATTGGCTGCTAGCAGATAAGCCCCTGGACTTGGAAACTGAGCTTACACTTGGCTTTATGGATCATCTTATGTTGGGAACTCCTGCTTCTCCCTTGAGGAAAATCTTGCTGGAAAGTGGTCTTGGAGATGCCATTGTTGGTGGTGGAATTGAAGATGAGCTGCTTCAGCCTCAATTTAGTATTGGGTTGAAAGGTGTCTTTGAAGAGGACATTCAAAAGGTAGAAGAATTAGTCATGAGTACACTTAAAAAGTTAAAAGAGGAAGGATTTGAGAAAGAAGCTGTGGAGGCATCCATGAATACAATTGAGTTTTCTCTCAGAGAAAACAATACAGGGTCATTTCCTCGTGGCCTATCACTGATGCTTCGATCCATTGTAAGTCTTGCATATTTTTTCCCTATCTTCTGCAAACCAGTCATCATATATTCATTTCAAGTATGATTTTTGTGGTTTTGGTTTGTAGAGCAAATGGATATATGATATGAATCCATTTGAGCCTTTAAAGTATGAGAAACCTTTGATGGCCTTAAAAGCAAGAATAGCCGAGGAAGGTTCCAAAGCTGTTTTTTCTCCTTTAATTGAGAAATTCATCTTGAACAATCCTCACTGTGTTACTGTTGAAATGCAGGTAAACAGTTAAATCTTAAAGTTCAGTTTCTATTTGTATTGTACAGTAATTGCTTCAGATGACACTGGGTGTTTTCTGTTTCAGCCTGATCCTGAGAAAGCTTCTCGTGATGAAGCTGCTGAAAGAGAAATTTTGGAGAAAGTAAAAGCAAGCATGACTGAAGAAGATCTTGCTGAGCTAGCACGTGCTACACAGGAGCTGAGATTAAAGCAGGAAACTCCCGACCCACCTGAAGCTTTAAGAAGTGTTCCAAGCCTCATTCTGCGTGACATCCCCAAAGAACCCATACATGTTCCCACTGAGGTTATTGTTAAGCTAAGTGTTTTGTGCTTGAATATCCTGCACACAAGAATTATTGGAGGCTTGTATTGAGCATTTATATACTAACTGTAGGTTGGGGATATCAATGGAGTGAAAGTATTGAAGCATGATCTCTTCACAAATGATGTCCTTTATGCTGAAATTGTCTTCAATATGAGATCGCTGAAACAAGAACTCCTTCCTTTGGTGCCACTTTTCTGGTGAGATGTTGCCTCGAAGATTTTACTCCATAGTCATTTCTTGCCATACATGCTTTTCTTTCCTGTCTCCACTGTTGACATATGTTCGCAAGTTGAGTTTTGCTCAGGTCAGGATAACTGATACGAAATCTTAAAAACAAGATGTGTTATTCTTGGTCAATTTAATGGCTGGGCCTTGTCATAGATATTTCATCGCAGACTATTTATTCATATTTTCACCATTTCTCGATGTCCTTCCAGCCAGTCATTGCTTGAAATGGGCACAAAGGATTTGACCTTTGTGCAACTTAACCAGTTGATCGGAAGAAAAACTGGAGGTATTTCAGTTTATCCATTCACATCATCTGTTCGAGCCAGGGAAGATCCATGTAGTCATATAGTTGTTCGGGGGAAAGCCATGGCTGGGCGTGTTGAAGACTTATTTAACCTGGTAAGTGCAGTTGAATTGTATTGTCACAATAGTCGGTTGAAGTGGCTTTCAAGCACTTGTGTCAGCGTAGATATTGCAGTTGCTTTTTTTCCTGAAGGCTTTAGCACACTGGGAGAAATTTGATTATTTTTGCTCCAATGTCTTTTAATGTTTTTTCTCTTGCTTGCTCTTGTGTGTTGCCTAGGGATGCAACCAATTGATGCAATGTTATTTGTTGTAGGTTAATTGTGTTCTTCAAGAAGTTCGATTCACTGACCAGCAACGATTTAAGCAGTTTGTTTCCCAGAGCAAAGCAAGAATGGAGGTACTAATTCATATATTGTTTGTATGACGAATCAGATTTGCAATTGGGTCTGTCTTTAATAACATCATCTCAAATTTCTCAAAACTCTCTTCAGAACCGTTTAAGAGGCAGTGGCCACGGAATTGCAGCTGCAAGAATGGATGCAAAATTAAATGTTGCAGGATGGATTTCAGAACAAATGGGTGGTGTAAGGTTAGAATGTTCACCTTTTGGATTAATCTCTAACTCTTTGATATCATCCAACAACCTTATGCAATACAAGTGTTTCAGCTCTATGATTTCAATACATATCCAATAACAACGATATAGGGTTTGACAAAGTGCTAATTGCTTTGAATGTACAAATAATAATTAAAAGATTCAAGTTTCATGGAGAACCTTCTTACTGCGTGAAATGACACTAACACAACTCACTTGTTGTGGTTCTATAGTTACTTGGAATTCCTAAAAGCTCTCGAGAAGAGAGTTGATCAAGATTGGGCTGGAGTTTCCTCATCTCTTGAGGAAATTCGTATATCCTTATTATCAAAGAATGGATGCTTGATAAACATGACTGCTGATGGAAAAAATCTCACCAACTCAGAAAAGTATGTTAGCAAGTTTCTTGATTTGCTTCCTAGCAAGTCTTCTGTTGAAGCTGCTGCCTGGAATGCTCAACTTTCTCCAGGAAATGAAGCTATTGTGATTCCTACACAGGTGAACAATCTACAATGTTGGTTGCCATACTGTCTTGTTTTCTTGTGGCCAGGGTAAATTTCTGAGCATTCACCTTCTACAGGTTAATTATGTTGGCAAAGCTGCTAATATCTATGACACCGGTTATAAGCTTCATGGGAGTTCTTATGTTATCTCCAAATACATTAGTAATACATGGTTGTGGGATCGTGTACGTGTTAGTGGTGGGGCATATGGAGGGTTTTGTGATTTTGATACTCACTCAGGTACAATGATGAGATGTAGTGCTCAGCATGGAATTTCAATTAGGCACCATTTGGAACTGGAAAGGAGCTCTAACTGTTACAAAATATAAATCTAACCATTGGAATTCAATTTATGATATTTTGTAGGAGTGTTCTCGTTCTTATCGTATCGTGATCCCAACCTTTTGAAGACACTTGATGTATATGATGGGTCTGGTGCTTTTCTACGTGAATTAGAAATGGACAATGATACTCTAACTAAAGCAATTATTGGAACAATTGGAGACGTGGATTCATACCAGCTGGCAGATGCGAAAGGTTATAGCAGGTATGTGGACAACATGTTTTACAACCATTTTTTACTCAATTTTCTAGACACTCAAAAACCTGTGTCATCTTTTAGCCTTCAAAGTTATTTCCAGAGAACACATGTCTGGGTGACACATACTGTTAATAATTCACTCGTTGGACTCTTTTTAGTGAGATGAGAGATGCAACCCTAACCTTGGTCCCGTCAGAGGTACTTAGAACTTCTGGCAATAGCTTCCTCCATTGTGTGTGTTTTGTAGGGTTGACTGCTAGCTTCTCTGGCTGTCTTTTTAACGTGAATCTCTGTTTGATTTGAGCTTTTTATCTGTTTTGTGTGCTCAAAAGAAGGAATATTTAAACACTTTTCTCTTTATTCCCCCACCCTACCAAACCCTTGACCAAAAAATACAAAACCCGATCTCAATATGTGGAATCAAAATCTACGAGCCTGAAATTGGAAGCCAGTGGTTAAGCAAATAACTTAAAGGAAATACAGTTCTAATTGGTTTCTAGCACCCTAAATATATTGTTGTATCCCTTGCCTTTCAGTTTATTGCGGTATTTATTGGGGATCACGGAAGAAGAAAGGCAAAAGAGACGGGAAGAAATATTGTCGACCAGGTAAAGGTTAAGGTTTATTTGCTTTTGTCTGCATTGACCAACACTAAACTCGTGAAAATACAATAGCATTGGTTGGTTATTACCCAGAATCAAAGTATCCTTTAGATAAATGGAAAAGGGAAAGGAAAAGGAAAATAATGGGAGAACGGATGAGGCCATAGCATTTACATGTATTTTAATGATAACAATGCAAGTCGTGCAAATGGTGATTTGTTTGGCGCTGCATAAAGCTTATCTCTCCATAATCTTGTCATTATAATAGAAAATTTGAAAGTATTTTCATCGTGAAACTAACATCATACTTCTTAGAACTAAAATGATATATAACGTATAGATGTCAAGAAATGTAAAGTTGTCCAGAGTCTCTTTCTTAATTGAAATCAAGTTCAATGCTCAAGCATTTAGATGTATTTTTCGTAGCATGACTTTGATTGTTTGCCTTGGACAATTTGAATGACATTGGCTTCGTTTTGCATACAGATCCACACCAGCACATGTCATTTCTATATTTAGTTTCAATAAGACAGGATGGGTTTTGTTTCAGATCAAGATTTTGATCCTTTCCTCACCATTATTTTTTCCACAGCTTGAAGGACTTCAAGGAATTTGGGCAGGTAATCGAGGCTGTTAAAGATAAAGGGGTTTCAGTTGTTGTGGCATCTCCAGAGGATGTTGATGCTGCAAACAAAGAGCGTTCTAATTACTTTGATGTGAAGAAAGCCCTTTAATGCCAAGGTAATATCAGATCAGCTGAAATCCCAATATTATTTTTTTGTTATAGTGATTGACAAATCATTGATGAATAGAAAATCAGAGAGAGAAAAGCCCATACATCATGCCTGTGGTGCCGCAAAGGTCACCTGTATCTTTAAACTTTGAACAGTAATGTAATTTATCTCCTTTGATTTTATTAAGGTGGTGATTAGCATTGCTGGGTAATTATGTTTTTAGATACAAATAAATTTTTTATATAAAAAATATATTATTTTAATATATTTCAAGTTAAAAGTATTATGAAACACAATTTGCACTGCATTCAAACAAACGGGCACCAACTCAAGAACCGTTGCCTTACTTTTAATGGGTCGATAAATCATTTCCTGCATTTGATCTCACCACCATAGATCCAAGTTCTTTATCATGGCTAGTCGTTTTAGGAACAGATATTTTTCGGATCCTGTCTACCATTTACAATTTGACATAGTCTTAAGAACAACCTGTGTGTTATGGCCAGTAAAACTATAAAACTTGACAAGGGTAGCTGTCCCTGATTATTTCATCAAGGGCTCTAAAAAAAAAAGAAAGAATTAAAAAACAGATTTTGTCGGCTACCGTCGACCGTTTAATTAATGGGTTCAAATTTAAATCTTCGCAAAGAAAAGAGGGGGGGAGAGAAGTATGTTCATTATGTGTTAAAAGACGAAATCTGTGAAGGATGTGTTGAAAGTATATAATAAGCAAAGATTTTAGAGAGTCGACGGCTAAGAGAGCAAGAGGGCAGTGAAAGACATTCAGAGTATAATGTAGCTAAACCTATTCGTTTTAGAGATTCATCGAGCCGAGACATTACGTAGAAATAGGTATCTTCGGGTTGTTGATGCTGATGAGAGCTTTCTTAGGCAAAAATCCAGGTTGAGTGGTTGAACTTGGGGATAAAAACTCTAAATTATTTTTTAGCTCCGCGAAAAGTCATCAAAGTCGCACAAAATTATTTCCATTCTAGTGAAGATGAGTTGTGTGTTACCGATGGGTTGCTTTAAGAAGATCTTTGGGGGCACGAAAACGAAGTCACGTCTGGACTTCATCTATTAGTAGCGGGGCTCTTTCTCGGTGATTATCTGAATCTCAAACCATGTAACTCGAAAATCCAGTCACAGATGATGAAATCCAAAGGTCCTCTTTTCTCTTAAAGATAATAAAGCTCCCAAGTTTAGATGGATTCAGTAGTGGTTTTTCTTCAACTTAAGTCTGCTGCTTCAACAGGTTTATGCTGCAACCATAGCCTTAATTCCTAAAGTTCCTATCCCTTCCATGGTTAAGGCCTTCAGAGCTACATCTTGTTGCAATACTATCTACAAATGCATTATGAAGATCATTGCTGATAGAATCAAAGGTGTGCTCCTGAATTTGATTGGACCCTCTCAATCAACGTTTTTGGCAAGGACTATCAATGATGATATTTTACCCCTAAGAGCTACTTCATAATAATTTTCATCTTATAGGGGGGGCAGTCCAGGTGCTCACTGAAGGTGGAGCGTATGATTTGGTTAGGTGAGAGCTCTTGCTGGCCATTTTTCAGAAATTGGTTTGCCGTCTGGCATGGCTCAATGGATTGGTGAATGCATCTCCACCACTCGATTTCAATCTCCATTAATGGAGAACTACATGGTTTCTTTGCTGGTTCTAGGGGGGTATGACAAGGTGATCTTAAGTATGCCACTTATCTATTTGTTTTAGTGATGGAAGTGCTATCAGGGTTGTCAGATGGTGAGAAATATTGTTTTCGCGTTCCATTGTTGTCATGAGAGGGAGGAGAAGTATGTTTTTATATGTGATGGAGTCTGATCTTAAAGTGCAGCTTCACGAGAAGGTAAGTTGTCGGTTAGGTATCTTAGGTTTATTTTCTTATCACTGCAAAGTTATCCTCTCGTGATTGTGTGATCAAATTTAGGAGCAGGTGTCAAAGTGATATTTCATTTGTTGAACGCAATGAACCCCACTCAGTTAGTTCCTCTAATTTAATTAGTATAACATCAAATTCTAGGTTTTTATTTTTTATGAAACTTTATACCTTCCCTAATTTAATCTCTTATTCTGCTGCTACCTAAGATGAGCAAGCTTCTCTTGGTTTATTACTCTTTAAAATTAAACGAGGCTAAATCTTTGGGGGGAACTATCGAATGTTAAGGAACTAAAAGGTTAATTTTATAGGTGATGTTCTATAATATGATTTATATTAATCTCTAACACTCTCTCTTTCAAGTGAAAGAGGGGTTGTGAGATTCGAACTCGTAACTGTTGGGTCAACAAGGCTCTGATATCATATTAAAGAATCATCTCACCTAAAAGCTTAAGCTTATAGGAGAGGTCCCAGAATATGATTTACATCGAATTTATATTATAGATTATCTAAGCTTGTAAGTATTTTGGGAAAAAAAACATAATTTGTTTTATAAATTAAAACCAATGGATATAAAACTATGTTGTGAATGTATGAGATTATGATTAAGTTTTTTTAAAAGTGTTTTCGTTAAGAATGAATTAAAATAATATTTTTTATATTTTTATAAAATTAATTTTGATATTCACTCATCAAAATAATTTAAAAACCTTAAAAAATTATATTTTTTAAAAATATCTTTTTTTCTTCCAAGAGGTTCGGATATGATACAAGAAATGTTAGATCAACTTCAACGCATACTCTATCTGCATTGACAAAGCCAAATAATTATTCTTTTATCTATTATGTCTATTTTTCATGTCTCCAACACAGTTGCTATATTGATAGTTAAAATGACTTTTTAGTTATTGAAGTGCTACTTAGAGCAACTCCAATTGAGCATATGTAATAAAAGGCAAAAACAATTTTCTTTATTTTTTGCTTTTTTTTTCAATTGTATCGTCTCCAACGAAACAACTATTTTGATAGGCAAAATAATTGTTATGTGTTTAAGATGCTAAATGTAGTTGAGCAATTGGTAAAAGTCATAGTATATAATTGCAATATTCCTTTTCTAAGTAATTATTCTTTTCCAATTTAAGATTTTATTTTTAGTATTATTTGTAATTAAAACACCCAAATCAAACATCTTCGTACAATTGAAACCAAAGTCATTGAAGAAGAACATAATTTTTGTTCAAAGAGGATTTGTAGTTTGTCCAGAAAAATAGGAGAATAGAAGTCAAACAACCAATGATTTTATTTTTCATCCAAAGTTAAGTTTTCCAAACTGTTTCTATTTTGTGTTTCTTGCGTATGCTTTACGAACCCAAATGGAAATGAGCGTGGGTATGTTTGTGATTGGTGTTGTGCGGTTTCTTTTTGGGCTAATTGTTTGTTTTAGGAATTGCATGTTTTTTTTTTTATTTTGGTTCGCTGGATAGGTTTGGGAGGGGTGTTGTTGTTGTTTTAATGGATTGATTTGTCTGGTTTGACAATGAGTCAAGACAGAGAAGAACTCAGTCTTTCTCTGTTCTTTGTTCGTGTCTTGTAAGTGATTTATTTCACGAAGAACCTAATTCTCTTAACATAAGGAACCAAATTATTTTCCAGCTTTTCTGTTTGGCTATTTTGTGTCCAAAACTTCATATTTTTCATGCAACAAGCAAAGAGAGTAGCAACGAGAAAAAAAGATCTAGACTTGGCTTATTTTGGTCTTTGAAGAAGATGAAGTAGAGATGATGCTGGTGGTGGCAGTGGTGTTAATATGTTAAAATGATGAAAGAAATGATCAATCATCTTTCTAGATTTTGTTTAATTAGATGAGATGTGGATTTGGGATTTGGATTTGTTGATCATGTGTATTTGGATGTGTGTTTTGTGCTCCATGCGAGAAAAAATGAGTTTTAGTTATTTTTTGTGTTTTTTGTATTGTTTTGATACTGTATAATCTTAGATTTGGTTTGTTTTGTGATATGTTCTTGTTTTTATTATGGTTCATGATTTTTATTGGTAGGTTTTTGCAGAAAAAATTGTGGTTTTTTAGTTATCTTGGTAGATTTTTCTACATGTTGTTAAGGATGTTTTTTTTTTAAATTACAGATATGGTTGTGTTTGTTTGATTTTTTTTATTTAAATATAATTAAAAATTTAATAATTATTATGTTGGAGGGTTTTATAAAAGCAATTATTTAATTATATAACTTCCTCATATTAATTATACAATTAATTGCATAATTATATTATATACAAAATAATTGCACTACATATAAAATAATATACAGATTTTGGCTTTCAGAATGACTTTTAATACTGGAATACACATAAACAACAAGGTTATATTTACAATATTGAAAAAATTATTTTATCAATTTAGCTCTCTTTACCATTGAGTTACTCTTTTATATATATACTAGCTAGATTGCCCGCACTACGTTGCGGGCATAACAAATAATTTTTATAATTGTTCAAATTACAATATAATAATCTAATATATAAAATTTTATATTATGAAAAAGATCAACATTCTTTATTATAATAATAATAAATCAAAGTCTTAACTTCTTAAATTACCATCATCATCACTATCACTATCAAAACAATAAATATTATTTAATAAATCTCAGAGAAAAACCAAACAAAAATAATAAAAAAAACACGTAAGAACAAAAATCTAAAATTACCATTATTATTCTTAATATGTATATTATTATTGTTTTACTAACAGGAAGAAAACAAAATTTAATCAAAGGCTTAAAAAAAACCCTAAAAACATTAACAAAAGAGAATATGAAAAAAATAAAATAAATGAAAAAAAAATAAAAATTATTGACTTGAAAAAAAATTATTTGACCCTAAAATTTATAAAAAAAAAATTATTACACTACTTTGCGGGCTGGGTAAAAAGTTTGTATAACTATTAAAAGAATAAAAATTATCAAATTATCCCGAGAGAAAAAAAAACCTAAAAAACATTAAGAAAAGAGTAAGTAAGAGAAAAACATTAAATAAATGAAAAAAATAAAAGACTAAAAAAATCATAAAAACTTTAACAAAATATCAAACAAAAAAATAAAGTAAAAATTATTAGGTAAAAAAAGTCATATGAAGTAAAAATATAAAAGGAAAAAAACTAAAATAAATAACAAAAAAAATACTAATATCAATTTTCAAATGATCATAGATATAAAATAAAATTTAAGAAATATTGTTTTTTTTTAAAAAAATATATCAGCCCAACAAATAAGAAAATAAAAAAATAAAAAACAAAACTAATCACAATATATATATATATATATATAGACACACACATAGACAAAAGTAAGGATTATTCTTGAAATTAAAAGAAATAAAGGGATTAAAATGAAAAACTAAAAGTAATAGGGCTGAAATGAACATTAAATATAAAAGGATTAAAATCCAAAATTAAAAGTATAAGGGTCAAAATAAAAACAATGAAGTCTTAAAATCTAAGAATATTATTACTATTACAACTAAAACAATAAAAAATATTAAATTATTATGATGAAAAAATAAAAAAACATAAAAAAGGAAGCAATAAAAAAAACTAATATTATTATTCTTATTGAGTTAATAATTGGAAAAAAATCAATAAAAATATCAATAAATTATTTTTTAAAACAAATATAAGTGAAAAAAACAAAACGAAATAAATAAAAAACAATCAAAATAAATAAATAAATAAAGACAAAATCAATAAAATAAATAAATAAAAACAATAAAATAAATAAAAACAAAAAAAAGTAAAAAAAAAAAGAAGTAAAAGTAAAACCAAATAAGAAAGGAAACACGCTGGCCCAGCACTTCACTACTCCCTCTCCCACCTCCAATTTTGCCAATAAGCTAAAGCTTTCTTTTTGTCTCTTTGTATGAAATAATATATAATTAGTATATGTATAGATCAAAAATGAAAAAAAAATAACACTGTTGAAATCCACAGTATTTTCACTCACATGCTACAGTGAAACACTGAGCTCTTTTAGTTTATTGTATAAGAGAGAGAGTAACGGCAAAAGTTAAAAAATATTGAAAAAAGTACACATAGGACATACCTCCTGCAAGTGTTTTGGTGGGAAGTTCTATTTTTTATACTTTAATGTACTTTAAAAGCAAAAGAAAACAAGATTGAAAATAAATGTATTGATAATTATATACAATAAAAAATAATTATCTATATATCATATTTAGTTATCATAAAAAAATCATGATAAAATATTAATCATTTTATTTTATTTTTAATATATATTATTATGAAACTTTTATGTTTAAAAAATAATTAGATATTTTAAAATATTGGTGAGTTTTTTTTTCAAATTTTATTTTTGTATTAAATATAATTAAAAAATTGAAAATTGAAAACTTAAAAATTATAATGTTAGAGGGTTTCTTAAGGAAATTATTTAATTATATAACTTATTTAACAATATAACTTAATCTTATATATTGTATAATTAGTTGCATAATTATATTATATATAAAATAATTGTACTCTATTTAAAATAATATAAAAATAGCACTCTAAATATTTTTATCATTGAAATACTTATAAAAAAAATATATATTTATATTATTTAAAAATTATTTTATCAATTTAGTTATTTAAACTATATTGTAGAGTTGCTTTTATCAAGCTACAAATACATAAAAGCCATAAGTAAACAAATCCAAAAACTGCATACATGGCATGCATTTTAACGTGTTAGCACTTCATTTCATTGGTTAACAAAAGAATCTCTCAACCGCCAGATCTCCCTCAAGGATCCCGATGCTGTTTCCTGATCACCGTCAAGTAATCAGGAGTCAGGACCAAGTCTTGAGGGGACATTTCAAATTACAAATCTCATCCGTCCATTAAAGCAACGGCTTTCCTTCATTCAGTGCCTCCGTTTTAACCGTCCTTACTCCGCGCTCTCTCTCCTCTCTTCCGAAACCAGAATTAAAGCACCCAAAAAATGGGAGAGAATAGTAAGCGAGTGGCAGAAACTGAAATTCCGGAATCCTCAATCACAAGTTTCTCAAAGAAAAGGAAATTTGATTTTGATTTGGAAGAGTTTAACTTGCCTTCGTTAAATTTGAAGCTCCAACCTCTTCGTTGCACCAATATGTTGCCTCAGAAAGTGATTTCATCGGAAAACTCATCGAATTCCAGTGGCTTTCTAACAGGGCATTCCAGCTGCCGCGACGCTCCAGTTTCCTGCTGCTCCAGCAATGCACCGGTCCAGGTTGTGAAGGATAGCTTGAGGCTTCAAGATCTGGAGGTGAATTTAAAATTCAAAAATTAGAAGAATTTTGGTCGTATTTTGTTTCTGTTCTTCACGGAGAAAAGAGAGGAAAATAAACAAGTTTGAGATGCTTTTGGAATCTTCATGCTAGTTTAATTTTTTTTTCTTAGTTTGCGTAAACTATCCTTCGTTGGCGTTCGTTCAGATTTTATCATGGAATTTATGTTTTGCAGTGTGTTGCAGCTTTTATTTTGTGAGCAAAGAATGAAAAACAACCGAGAAGCTTTAGATTTTGAATGAATATTAAGTTTTTGTCAGTCCCCGCAGATTTTTCTCACTAAACAAACGAAGACATACAAAATTCGTGACGTGATTTTGTCTTACAGTTTGTTTACTGAGAAAATGAAGGAAACAGAATTTCATACTCTCGCTTTCAAAATTAAATCAGTTGTGATTGTTACTGGTCGTTACTATTATTTTTTCCTTTATTCTGCAACCTTCAGTTTCTCGTGTTTAAAGAAGAGTACCGACATTAATCAGCAGTAATAATTATGAGATTTTATTTACATTTGCAGGCTAAGAGTTCCGAAACGGAAAGCTCAACGTGCATTGACAGGAAATTCAGGTTCAAATAAATATTAATTTCTCACCTTCGCTTCATTAATTAATATTCCTTCGTGGTCTCAGAAAACGAAACCCTTCCTTAAAATCTTCACTTCTCCAAACTAAATCACCCTTGGTTTGCATTAGAGAAACCACTCCTTCAAGCGAGTTTCACGGCAACACCGATCGCATGGGCTCACCGGAAGCTATAGATAAGGAGAATCTTCATCAGAGAAACTCACCGGCGGCGGGAATTCTGAGTCTGGAGGAGATCGACTCATTTTTCGCGGGGGCAGAGAAAGAGGAGCAGAAAAGATTCGCGGAGAAGTAAGCTAGCAGCCGTATTGTGGAGCGTCGCAGTTTACTTTTTAATTTGGTGTGGCGTAGGATAAGGAGTGCGGATACTGAGCGTATTTTAGGGACGGAAGAGAACCTAACGAACTAACAAGCTTGCTTGCATTCGAAATTTGCAGGTACAACTATGATGTCGTGATGGACTTGCCGATGGAGGGCCGCTACCAGTGGATTTGTTTGAAGCCATGGAGGGAAAAGGAGAACTGAAATTGCCAATGTAAGGGAAGGTTGTGTGGTTTGTTGCTGTACAGTATTTTCTCCTTTCATTATTATTATTATTATTATTATTATTATATTTGAAGCCTGATGCTATATGGTGATCTAAATGAGGTTACAAAACTTTGAGGTGGTTAGAGTGGGCACGGTTTCAGTTATTCTTAAGGGGGAGGAGGTTACAAAGCTTTTATTTTGTTTTTGTGTTGGGGAAAAGAAAGTTTTTTTTTTTTTTTTTTGCCTGAGCTTTCCGCTTGGCTGTTTATGGATGTTCTTTTTAAGGTTGCTTTTTTATGTTATCATTACATTTACTTTTCTTTTCTGCTTAATCTTGGGATATCATCTGAAATATCATTGGCTCGGCATGATGGGGGTCTCTTCTGCCAGTGGAAAACGGCGCGTCCTGGTGTCAGGGAGTTTGTTTTTCTTTTTCGGAATTAGAACCCAAGTTACAATACGGCGCGTCCTGGTTTAGACATAGCTTAGCTCCGAATTTATTTATTTGCCGGAACATCATCTTATGAATTCAAAGAAAGACTCGAAAAGTAGTGCTGCTATCATTTCCAAATGAAGGGAGCTACCATATGTTTATTATATATGTGGAAGATCAATTTGGGTTTTCGAATTCAAGAAATTATTCATCCACCATGTATGTACATGTATGAAAGGCTCGCCCCGCACTCGTGGGGTGTGGCTAATTTAATTTTATCATGATAAAGATATGATTCTATCCTGTTTTACATTCTATTTCATCTTATAATACGGTGCCTATCCTGTTTTACATTCTATTTCATCTTATATAATACGGTGCATCCTGGTCTAGTCATAGCTTAGTTCCGAATAAATGATAAGTATGATTTTATTTTATTTAATATTGTGTTTCAAAAATATTTTAAAAAAAAAATTAAAAAATTATTTTAAATTAAAAAAAATTATGCATGATGTAAAAATAATTTTTAAAAACAATATAAATAGCATGGTGCTGTTATCAATTATTTTGCTTATGCGTGGGGGTGATGTGATGATATATTGTCCGTTGGAGAGCCAACATTATTGGCTGTATTGTACTGGTGAGAGCACAACAGATAATTCTTGGTGAGGATAGAAGTTGATCCTCATCACCGTTTAAAAACACAAGCACAGGAAGGGTAAAAAATCTATCGTTGTCGATCGAGATAACCGATTAGCAGAGGCTGGCTGGGGGAGGAAAGGAAACAGGAGAAACCAGAAGACTGGTACATTTGCACGTTGGCCGAATGGTATTGACAGTGACGTACAAGGGGGCAGAGTTATAGCGAACCAGCCGCTTGTTTTTGTAAGGTAATTTTGATGTAATTTGTATTTCATTTTTTTTGTATTTTACAGTTTTTTAAAGTGAAGTGATAGCGTCGGTCACACACAGATTTATCTTCATTACTTGTTTTTGGACTATGGGTTAGGGTTAATTCTTTTTTAATATACAAAAAATTATTTAGATATTATTCATCTTTTACTAGCTTCCAATTAGTTACATATTCTTTTTTAATCATTTTTTTTATGAGGGGCAAAAACATATTTACTAATAAATAAAAACTTGTGTGTTGTAAATCACACCTTTTTTTTTTTTTACTCGCGGGTTTTTCCCTTTTCTTACTTCTGCTTCGTGGGCACGCACGCATGCTAAGCTCTTAGTACTCTTCTAAAGAAAGTGTTGGCTAATATAACATCTCTTCTTTATCTTCCTTTGCTTTTGTTATGCTTCTTCCATAATTTGACTCACGTTTTGCCTTCAAGTGCATATAATTTCTTTCAATCACAGTGGAGGATGTTCTTGGGGGTGGGTTTCCTCTTTGGAAACTTATATTTACAAGCAAGTTATGTTCTATTATGATAATCACAAGAAACTTATATGATCATTAATTTCAGGATTTATGAAATTAATTAAAATACACATAAGCTCATCCATACATTGACTTTAATAAAAAAAACAAAAAAAAAAACATGAATTGATTGGATTTCTTTTTCTTGGAACTCTTTAGATAAACACCGACTCATGTGCCAATAATTCTTGAATCTTTGGATTTCTATCCAATTCTGTATTTAAAAATAAATAAATTTAGCCTAAAATAGGAATGAAATTTACCCATGCACATCAACCACCCCACCCCCAGAAGATGTGTGGATTATTGATTTTCAGTTGCTCCACCAAACTATTTGAGAGATTGTATCACGTTCAAAACTGAATGAAAAGAAGAAAGTTAAATAAAACTCCTCTCACCAACTTTGATACGACATCGTGTTTGGTCAATGGCAGTGGGCTGGGACGTCATAAACTTATCGCGGAACGGAAATCTTACGTGGCAAACAAATCATGAAATAATTAATTGGATAAAGAAAAAAAAAAGGAGAATCGTTCTAAAAAAGGACGCCCTCATGAGCTAAGAAATAATAATCTCACCTAAAAATTCACAATCCACACGCAGTTCTTTCGTTTTATTTTCTTTCTTAAAATTCAACTCTCCACCAAAGAAGTCTAATTTGAAGGAGTAGCAGTAATGTTTGGTGGCGGTAGTGTTTATTGGGGAAGGAAAGAAGGTGATTCGAAAGGAATTGTGGTCATGTTCGCATGGAATTCTATTCATGAGAAACATTTGAAGAGTTACTTGGATTTGTATTCCTCTCTTGGTTGGAATTCCCTCGTTTCTCATGCCGATTTCCTCTCCGCGTTAGTCTTTCTTTCTTTGCCGCTGTTTGGTTGCTAATAGAACATTTTTTTTATAATATTTTTTTAATAATTTGATAGTGTCTTACCGATTACAGTGTCAAATTTATTTCAGCTTTCTAGATTTTTAGTGAAATAAATACCTAAATACTGCCATGTTTTTTTAATTGCTGTGATATTCGAAAGTTTCTGAGTAGCCAAACACAGCCTTTGGGGTTTCTAATCAACTTAATAATGTCCAATTATGTGCGGGTCCTAGTGTTGATTGATGAAATATGACTTATTTTGTAAAAAGAAAATGCGTGTGGATTTTAGTAATTCTATGATAATTGCATTCATGATGACTTATATAGGAGGATGAAGGCCAAAAAAATCGGTCAAGGGTAAGAAAGGCAAAATCCTTGTTAGATTGATAATTAAGGTTTGTATTAGAGAGAACTGAATGGCTATATGCTGCTGATGCTGTTGTTTTTATTTGAATGACTATATGTTATTAAATGGAGTGAGTATTGTGAGTCTGGTTCATTATTTGGATCTCTTTTGTGTACCATGATTGAAGGGACAGGCTAAATCAACTCTTTTATATGCAATCAGTTGCTCAAACTCATTTTCAAACACAGTGATGCTAAGATTTTTTGTGTCTGTTTGGTTGTGCTGGGAGAGGGGGTGGTGAGTTGAATTTGATGTGTGTTTGTTGCTGGCTAATAATCTACAGATTTTATCCTGAAAGGGCTTTATCACTGGCATATATTCTCCTCAATGAGCTTGTTGAGGTCAGTTACTTAAACTCTTACTAGTTTTCAATTGTTTGATTAGATTTAGATCATCATCCGAAAGTTTATTATTATGCAGTTCCAATGTGTGGGAGTGACTATGTTTGTGGGGTCCATATTGGTCAAAATTATGCCAACGAAATTATTTATCCCCTTTCCATTGCTGTGACAGCAGTGAAATAGAGCATCTATTAGTTCAGAACTTTTTAAGTTTTTCATAATACATAGAGTAATTACCTGCTGGTTTTTGGTATGTTTTCTTCATGGAGTATGCAGTTTGCCAGGTTATCAGTGAAAGTAAATCTCTCACCACCCACCTTAATGAACCATGTTCATTCAGAAAGAGTTCTAATATTCTTTATTCTTTATGATTTCACATGCTGGCTAGGGGGTATGTGTTGAGCCAATATGAAATATTTGCTCTATACATCATTAACACATCTGCTCATACTAAAGAATTTGTGAAGGTTAACACCATTCAGTTGATTTTCCCTGGAGAATGATCAATAATAACATCAGGAAATAAGGAAGTATAGTCAGGTTCTTGATGCAATGGTGAAGTCAGGGTCTTGAAGCGGAACTATAAATGGTTCACATCTGGACATCCTCAATACATTGTTTAAATCACTTGTTATTGGTATGCAGGATCTAAGGGTTAGACCATGTCCAATTGTATTTGTTGCGTTTTCTGGGGGTCCAAAAGCTTGCATGTACAAGGTTTTTCAGGTGATTTTAGTGAAGTTTTTAGATTCTGATTTGTGTTTTTTTCCCCTTTTACCAACACTGACAGTAGAAGTAATTTTACCAATGCAGATTATTCAAGGAACATGTGAAGGTCATCTTAATCTAGTACGCATTGTGTCTCTTCTATTTTCATATGATTATCCTCACCTTCATAGGTCTATTTAATAGAAAGTTTCTGTTTTTTTGTTTTTTTTTTAATTTTCTCTCTATTTGTTTTATTCTGTGAAGGATGAAAGTAGGTTGGTAAAGAATTGCATTTCTGGGCATATCTATGACTCTTGCCCCATAGATTTTACAAGTGATTTGGGTGCCCGATTTGCTTTACACCCAGCAATTCAAAGAATGCCTGGTCCATCAAAATTTGTGTCATGGGTTGCAAAAGGTCTTGCTTCTGGACTAGATGGTTTATACCTTACAAGGTTTGAATCCCAGCATGCTGAGTATTGGCAGACTCTGTATTCTTCAACTGTAAGTTCTAACTGGCCTTCAGCTCCGCTAAAATTGTATGTCTTTCTCAATCAGTATATTTAACTTTCATTTCTCCTCTATAGGACATGGGCGCTCCATATCTAATTTTATGCTCAGAGAATGATGACCTTGCACCTTATATTGTTATCGCCAAATTTGCTCAACGATTGCAAGATCTAGGGGCAGATGTTAAGCTTGTAAAGTGGAAGCATTCACCTCACATAGGTTTGTTTCAGACCCATTCTTTTGTATTTTGTTGATACATTTTGCAGTGGTTTTGAATGCTATTAATGGTTAAAGTGCCTTACCGAAATATAAGAATATTTTATGTGCATGTTTTGATTATGAGGACACTATAGCAATCAAGTAAATACAACCAAAAATTTAGCGCTAATGTGCTTGTTAGCAGATAAGTTCAATACATTTTCTCTTGTTGATACTGAGTGGATGAGTGCTTGAATGTTGAGAGTTTACCTTTTTTCTCATTATAGAACCTTGTTTCATTTGATAAACCCTAGTCATCATACCTATTTGGTGATTGTAGTAATGAGCAATGGAAGTTTTGTAACATTCCATCTTTATGGTCAACAAAGAACATTAGTTTCCTGCCTGCTGTCATAGGCAGGAGGAAATCCTTCTACCTAACACGAGATAATCTCTCAAGCCACCTTCTGTGGATAGCATTAATTGCTTTATAATTCATAATCAATACAAAGCTTCTGTTTGATCACTAATCTCTTGTCTAAATGAAAGTAGCCCTTTTATTATATATTAATGAAATTGATCCAGAGAAAAGATGGTCTTTGCATATCTGCACTTTATTAGGGGCATGGATTTGCTTAATATGGGCATTGACACTAATTGGCCTTCGGTCCACTAGTTGTGGCTTCCTGTAAAAGCCAGATGGGTTCAGCTCTTAGTGAGAAAGCTGAGCTTCTAGATGATAGTAATACAGGCACTTATCGTCATTCATGTTACGTAATGTCACTAAAGGTGAGGAATGAAAGGCAGTATTATTTCTTTGGAACAAGCATTGACGAGATCTGAAATCCTACCATTATGATCTTTGTCGTGTCTTGTTTCCTTTCATATGCAGGATGCATATGGAGATTTAATCTCAGAAAAACTGTGAATAGTACCTTAAAATGCTTCCAAGAGAAAGTTGGATGAATAAGGAAATTCAAATCTTATGTTCATCTACTTCTTTGAATATGGAGAAGACAATATGATCTCTTCAAATCTGAGTATCTTTGCTTGCAGATTTATATTTTGCAGTTGGATCAGTGATTGTAGTTATCATTTCCAATCAACATGTTCAGCCTATAGTGTCTGTATGTTGTGGGTTTCTTTCTTTTTACCTACCATGAGAATGAGATGGAGAGCAAAGCATAAAAGTTAAACAGCTCAAGTTCCATTAGTTGACAAGTTATTGGACTACTTTTGTTGCTTGGAATTGAGTTTCTATATTACTTCTTTCTTTTCTATTGCAGCATGGCCCTTACATGTTAAGACCGAACTAATTCCATCCACTTGGCATTTCAGGTCATTACAGGCATAATCCAATCCAGTACAGGGCTGCAGTGACCAATTTGCTTGACAAGGCACCTTCAGTTTATTATCGAAGAATCCTACAACTCAGAGAGGGAATTGGCTTGGACGGTATGCATGATGAGATGTCGGAATTAATATGCGACCTTCAGAAAGCTGCTGTTAACTCAAACCAAAGCTTAAGAAGAGTTGCTGTTGAGCCAGGTGACCACTTCTTTGTCCCCAGTTCAGCAGAATATTACAATTCCAGGGAGTCGGGACCCCTCCAAGATGAAACGAAGGAAAGATCAATTTATCTGCCAAACCCTCCGAGTATTAGTGCTCACAGTGTACTTGGCCAAATCCTCTTTGATGCATGCGTCCCAAAGAATGTTGAAGGTTGGGATATTAGATTTTCTGGTACTCTGAATGGGCAGCCAATTGCTGCTGCTCATAGGAGATGCTCACCTTTTCATGGTATCAAACTCACTGGTCGTTCAAGATTATGAAGCTGTCTGGACTGGACACGGCAAAATCCTGCCATTGGCTTTATATGCATCCATCAAAAGTTTGTAGGAGATTTTGAGCAAGCTGTCTTTATGCTGGACAAGTAATGCTGGGGACTAGGAGACGAAGCTGAGGTGTTTTGACATTTTGCAGGACAACTGGCTTGGATATCTTTGCTCTAGCTTCTGAGCCGTTCCTCTGGCATGATAGTGTACAGGTAGAGAGCAGTTCGTGTAATATTATGTGTACAGTAGAGTGCCTCCTGTGACAGATCTGCTTGATATGCGTTGCTAGGAAATTTGAATGTATGGTTGGCTGGTCTGTGATATGCTTGTGAGAAGAAAACGAAGGAAGATGATGGTTGTATTTATAGCTTAGGGCCTGGGCTGCTGATTGAACTTTCTGCTCAATGACCTGTGATTTGACGAGGAGTTTTATGCACACGCTCTTTGGCACCGTGTATCTAGAGCTAACTGTGATTTTAGAAAATGAATGTCCAGTAAATGATCCAGATTTAGGCAGGAGATTTTTATCTGAACATTGAGTCCTGTACGTGGTTTTCTTTTCTTCTTTGTCTGTTTAGATTTTGCTATGCATTGATTGCTGCTCATCGTTGACCCCATGCCCTTGGTTTTATATTTTGCTATGCATTGATTGCTGCTCATCGTTGACCCCATGCCCTTGGTTTTATATTTTGCTTGCTTGCTTGCTTGCAGATCCCAGGTGGCAGTTCAGCCAGATGCTCCTCCACGAATAGCGATAATGGAGTCTAGGCATGTTTCTGTATCTGGCAAGCCATCAGGAGTCCTGAATCTGGATCATTTATTTATTGGACATTCATTTTCTATGATCACAATTAGCTCTGGACTAGATACACGGTGCCATAGAGCGCGTGCAAAACCAATCCATACATCTTGTGAGATGTCCAAGTGATCCCTACAAGCTTCGCAGCAACATAATTCTCTAGGGGCAATTCAGCACTTTTACTATGAGGGCCGCTTGAGTGGCAAAACCATGAGTGAGCTTAGCCAGACGGCCGGCGTTGGCTGAAACCCGGGCCTCGGAGTGAAAGTGGTAATCCTGGCTCGTGAGGTGGTTGGTAGCTTGGTACCACCTTCAATCTTGGCTAAAGCTCCTGCCCGGACCCTTTGTTTTTTCCTTCCTAAATCTTTGTTCGTATCATAAAACTTTTTATTTTTTTTTCTAATGAAAAGTAAGAAATAGGATCACAGAAGAAAAACCTCTCACTAGAAAGCAAGGAATGTGTCCTAACTAGTTTTCATAAAATATGGAAACTATAATTTATAAAATTCATCTTAATATTTTTAGTCTTAACAATCTAATGATTTTCAACTCTTCATGATAATATCACGATTTAACAGGAAGTTTCAATTTTTATTTTCCTAATTTTTTATTTTTAACATCCCATAAAAAAATATTTTCCCTCTCCAGTATCAGGTGCACTTTGATTGAATAAAATGTAAAGGAAATCTTTCTAATCTAGCTCGCCTCCGGTTTTGGAATCATTATTTTTTTATAATGATTTCTAACGTGGCTTTAAATTTGATCCAAGGGAAAATGTAAGCACCACATAACTAAAATAGAAAAAGTTCAAAAGTATCGAAACGTATTTCCTCAACGAAAATACATAAAAATTCATAAGTATTAAATGTGCTGTAGAGAAAACAAATAATATATAAGAACATAGATATTCATAATGAATCTTATAGAAAAACAAAATGAATTTTTCTATTTTCAAAGCTCTAAAAATACAAAACAAATGAATTTATTTATAGAAAAACAAAATGAATTCAAGAGTCATGGAAATCCAAGAGATTAAACCCATGAGTCATGGAAAACCAAAAGACTAAACTTAAGTCATTGACATTCAATACAAATAATTATGAATTTTATAACACTTGTCCTTGAATGACAATGTACTAAAAAAATGTGCCTCATTAAAACCTTGCAAAGAAAATTCAATGGGAAAAAAAAGTTCAACATTCTTTTGTGATTTCTAAATACTTTAGAATTCAATGAAGGTCTTTTGAAGGTACTTCAAGATCCATATTTGAATACTTTAAGATTTTTAGAAAAATATAAAATTACTTTATTAAAACCTTGCAAAAGAAAACCTACTAGGAAAAACCTAAGTGAAGGTAAAAGAATACAATTTACTTTGATTTCCTCTAAAATATACATGTTTTATGATAAAAATTTAAAATAACGCATTCTATTATCATGGACAAATTTCTTGAAGTTGAGGTTAGTAAAGACTTTGTAAATAAGTCTGTTAAATTATCATTTAACCTGATTTATTTGATATCATATAGTCTCCTCTGAGTTGAGTGTTGCAGGCAACATTATCATAAAAAAATATTATGAGACTATTTTCAATGGTTGCCAACCATTTTTTTTTCTTTATATGTTGGATAATTGATCTTTTATATATATATGTATATGTTGACATATACATATATGTTGACTTGCTTCATGCATCACAACAATTTCTTAATGATTTGATGAAGTAGCCACTAATATTTGTTTGACAAATCTCTAAAAAGTTACAGTACTGTCATATGTAAATAGATAACCTAAATGTGATCTCTCTCTGTGGGGATCAAAAAGATAATCTGCATATGCATATCCAATCAACTGTGAATTTGATTTGTTATAAAATAACCTCATTTTGGTTTGTTTTCATTCTAGTGTCTTTTTGTGGGAGTGAAATTGTATCTTGTCAATAAATTGACTGTAAAAACTATATTTAGTCTTATATAATTTGCAAAATATATAAGTATTTCTTTTTTTTTCTATTTTTCCCCATACAATTTACAATTTTCTATTATTTTGTATAGCCATCAGAAGACATAAAATTAATTCTAAATACCTTTTGAAATTACGCTTTGTAAAAAATATTTTCTCTAATATTTGATCTTTTATATATCTCTTCCCTGTAATTTCAGCTATAAGATACTTTTAATCGATTTAAAATCTTACAATTCAAGTGAATGCATTCATAGCGAGATTGATAAGTGTTAAAATAAAGCTACAAATACAACTACAGCTGTCAATTTCTCTAGTGGGGAGCTCATGCAAAGTAAAGAAGAAAGGCAACTTTTGTATTTAATATAGAAAGGCATCTTTGTATTTAATATATTTGTATTGAACTTAGGCTATAAATGAGCCTTCAATGTAACAAGAGAAAAACACAAAGAGAAACAAATACAATTTGATATCTCGAATTTAACATGGTATCGAGCTACTCCGAATATCTTTACTAATTTTCATTCAAAGTCGAATTTATTTTTCGAATCGAAGTTTTTTCTCTCTGAATTTTTCTTTCTCTCGAAACCCAGTGTTTGAGCAACATTAAACCAACTGTTCAAATCAACCTAGCAACCTCTACTGTTACAATCAAAGAACCCCAAACCCGCAGAAATCAAGAACCTTAACCCTAGTCCCAAAATCATCATTCCCAAATTAACAACCACAGATTCAAACGAACCGACAATCACAACTCAAATTTCACAAAAACAGATATGGAAATTAATCCCATACATCCACTAACCTCAAACTCATCACCGCAGATCGTTGTTCCTCCAGACAACTCAGCATTTACATCGAATGTTATCCTAAATGAAAAAAAACTTTGGGTTATGGTCACAGCTAATCGAAATGCAAATTGGAGCTCGAAATAAGTTGGGATATCTTATCGGCGACACAGTGAAGCCCGAATCAGGTGACCCACGACTGGAATCGTGGGTTACCGAGAACCATCGGGTCAAATGTTGGTTGATCGACTCGATGTCACCTTCCTTAATGCAACGGTTTGTACGCCTCCCGACGGCCAAGGAAATTTGGGACGCCGTCGGGCGAACCTTCTACGATGGCGCCGATGCTACTTGCATCTTCGAATTAAACCAAAGATCCTTCAATACCCGTCAACATGGACGTCCACTGTCCATTTATTATACTGAGTTGGTGGAAATCTTCCAAGAAATCGATGGCCGAACTCCCTCGCAAGCTAAGACCGTCGACGGGGTTCTCTACCACCACTCGGCCATGGCTCAACTCAGGGTCCACATTTTTCTCAGTGGACTCGACCCTGGGTTCGAGCACATCCGTGGCGAAATCCTCCGCAAAGACCCGCAACTCAACCTTGAGGAAGCATATGCATGTGTTCGGAGAGAACACTCCCAAAAGACAATCATGGACGGAGATGGCAGCCCCCCAGGGTTTCACGAGCGATCGGCGATGGTGACAAGGCACCATCGGCCGGGAGGCGAGCTTGGGAAGGCAAGCCGTGAAGGGGGAGAAGCGCGATCTGAAGGAAGAGAAAGGAGGGGAAAATTAGGGCAAACAAAATGTCCTTATATAGCTGACCGGGTTTGAGTTGGGCTGACCGGTCGACGGGTTGACCAAAAATACAAAAATACTCGATGGATTGATGTGTTCTCATTGCGGTGAAATGGGACATTCAAAACAACGGTGTTATGAACTTATTGGCTACCGGACTGGTGGGACTTCACGTAAAAACCTCGAAAAATATCCGAAACCGTTGGTCCATTTGATCGAAACAAATCCGCCCGTCCATAGCGAATGTGGCCCATCCAGGTATCATCGAAAATGATCTTGCATGCTCTGTTATTTCAAAGAATAGTACTTGGATTATTGATACAGGTGCATCTCATCATATGAGTAGAGATTCCGATAATTTAATATGTCATAAACCCTCCTTACGAACTGATATATACACTGCTAATGGTAGTACCTCCCCTATTACAGGGGAAGGATCTCTTGTTTTAACTGATATTATTACGCTAGATACTGTTCTAATTGTCCCATCACTTGCGTATAATCTCCTATCGGTTAGTCAAATCACGACTACCCTTAAGTGCACGGTAACGTTTTGACCTCTATTCTGTGTTTTTCAGGACATTCTGACCCGGAAGATTCTTGGTTATGGTGTTAGACGGGATAACCTGTATTACTTGGAATTAACGAAACAAGGGGGGTTAAAAGTGGGTCATGCACATCAGACCAGAAGTACGGATCAAGCTCAGGCTCTCGTGTGGTTATGGCATCGAAGACTAGGACATTTGTCTTTTGGGTACCTTAAGAAGCTAAAACCGTAGTTATTTTTAAATTTAAGTATTTTGGATTTTAAGTGTTATATCTGTGAACTGGCGAAAAGCCACCGTATTTCCTATTTGCCAAGTTTGAATAACAGTGAAGAACCATTTGCAGTGATTCACTCTGATGTTTGGGGTCCTGCAAAGGTCTCTTCTTTTTCTACTGCACAATATTTTGTGACATTTATTGATGAATATACTATCTCTCCTATAAATAAACATGAAGTATGTACCACATTTCAAGAATTTTAGAAAATAGTGCTGACACAATATCAAAGGAACATTTGTACACTCCAATTAGATAATGGTACAGAATACATGAATTAAGGGCTCGGTCATTTTCTACAGCATCATGGAATTCGACATTAGACATCTTGTACTTATACTCCGTAACAAAATGGCTTAGCGGAAAGAAAGAACAAGCAGATTATGGAAATAGTTCGCGCTTCACTATTTGGAATGAATCTTCCGAAATACTACTAGGGTGAGGCCGTAAAATCCGTTGTGTATGTCATGAATCGAACACCATCCAGTGCAATTGGTTTTTAGTCTCCTCAACAAAAAAATGGAATCTCTTCTCTCGATCCCTCATTATCCAAATTTGGAGCCTCGGGTATTTGGGTGTACAATATATGTACACATTTCTAAAGTTTTGCGTAGCAAACTCGATCCATGTGCAACATGGTGTATATTTGACAGTTACTCAGAGTTTCAAAAAGGATATCGGTGTTATGATCCTCATCATCGCAAACTACATGTGACCTTGGATGCATCATTTCGCAAATCAGAACCCTATTATTCAGGGGGAGTTCCTGGTTTTTCTCTTCAGGGGCGAGTAACAATGAAGAGAATGCAGATATATTTGACTTAGAGGAAAGGAGACCAATCTAGGAGGATAACATTGAAGTCAACTTAGACCGAAATGACCTCGGTAATGACCCCCCTATGTCTCCGGAATTACCAACGGCTACACCATTAACCGAAGAATCAATCGAGAATGTCTCTCCTCAGTCACCTCAGGTAACCCTAAATCCAATTCAAATTGAGATAAATGAAATTCCTGTCTTAGAAAATAATGAAACCCACAGATACCCTCAAAGACTAAACCGGGGAGTCCCGAAGAAACAGTATGAACCTGATCCAAAACACAAAACTAAATACCCCATCAGCAACTATATCTCTACCCATAGATTATCGAAATCATATGCATTTACTGTTAATCAATTATCCAATGTTTCTATTCCTAGTAATATACAGGATGCATTAGCTGACCCAAAGTGGACCAAGGCGCTAAATGAGGAAATGAAGGCACTGCAGAAGAATAACACATGGGAGCTATGTCAACTACCAACAGGGAAGAAGACAGTTGGGTGTAAATGGGTATTCACAGTGAAGTTGAAAGCAGATGGAAGTATTGATAGATACAAAGCGAGGTTAGTCGCGAAGGGATACACACAGAAGTATGGAGTGGATTACCAAGAAACATTTGCTCCAGTTGCAAAAATGAACACTATCCGAATTCTCATATCTATAGCAGTGAATAGAGACTGGGTCTTACAACAATTTGATGTCAAGAATGCTTTCCTTAATGGAGATCTTGAGGAAGAAGTTTACATGGAGTTACCACCTGGAGTTAAAATCAGGTCCTCGCGCGAAACTAAAGTATGCAAATTAAAGAAGGCATTATATGGTTTGAAGCAGTCCCCCCGGGCATGGTTCGGAAGATTCTCATCCACAATGAAGGAATTCGGTTATAAGCAAAGTAATTCAGATCATACTTTGTTTATAAAACACAAAGAAGGAAAGGTAACAGCACTGATAGTATATGTGGATGATATGGTTTTAACAGGAGATGATCTAGGAGAAAGAAAGGCTCTACAACAGTTTCTAGCATCGAAGTTCGAAATGAAAGACCTGGGACAACTAAAGTATTTCTTAGGCATTGAAGTATCAAGGAAAAAAACAGGGGTATGTTTATCACAACAGTAAATATGTGTTAGATTTATTAACGTAAACAGGAATGCTTGCATGCAAACCAATAGATACTCCTATGGAAATGAATCACAAACTGGGACAGACAGAAGATCAGAAGGCGACGGACAAAGGATGTTATCAACGACTAGTCGGAAAGCTAATATACTTAGCTCATACTCGGCCGGATATTGCCTATGCAGTAAGTGTGGTAAGTCAGTTCATGCATGCACCTGGAGAAGAACATATGGAAGCTGTGTATCGAATTTTAAGGTATTTGAAAAGTGCACCAGGAAGAGGGCTTCTATTCTCAAAAACGGAGGTCCAAGGTATTAAAGGCTATACAGACTCAGATTGGGCAGGAAATCAGACTGATAGAAAATCAACATCAGGATACTTTACATTCGTAGAAGGCAACCTGGTCACTTGAGAAGTAAGAAACGAAGGTTGTTGCAAGGTCAAGTGCAAAAGCAGAATACCGAGGTATGGCTCATGGTGTGTGTGAATTACTATGGGTTAAACAGATACTACAAGACCTGGGAATCTATTATGAAACATCTATGGAACTACACTGTGACAATAAGGCAGCTATCGAAATTGCTCATAACCCAGTTCAACATGATCGTACCAAACACGTCGAAGTTGACAGACACTTCATTAAAGAAAATCTTGATCGGAATATCATACAACTTCCGTTTGTTCGGTCTGAAGATCAACTGGCCGATATCCTCACAAAGGCAGTTTCCGGAAGGGCATTCTACAACGCAATTGACAAGTTGGGCATGATAAATATCTATGCTCCAACTTGAGGGGGAGTGTTAAAATAAAGCTACAAATACAGCTACAACTGTCAATTTCTCTAGTGGGGAGCTCATGCAAAGTAAAGAAGAAAGGCAACTTTTGTATTTAATATAGAAAGGCATCTTTGTATTTAATATATTAGTATTGAACTTAGGCTATAAATGAGCCTTCAATGTAACCAGAGAAAGAACACAACACAGAGAAATAAATACAATTTGATATCTCGAATTTAACAATAAGTATGATAACCTTTTGGCTAGACCATGCGGTTAGAGTTGCTATGCATGGACCAAGACAAACAAATATATCCTGGCTAGCTTAAGATGCGACATTTGTTTTTCATTTATATTTTTGCAGGTCAGACTTCTTCTCCTACTTAACAGTTCCTTCTTTTTTATCTTTCTCCAGACAACAAGCGATTCACTAGCCGTGCACCAATCTCATATTACGACGAGTTTATCCGGGTATTAATTACAGTTTCCCACAATGCAACAAGAGTCTATCTGGGAATACGCGCGAATGGCCGCCGCTGTATTGATCGGACCATTGCCCTCCTCACCTGTTCCATGGTATGTTTTATTTCCAATGCTTGCTAAGCTGAAGGGTTTTCTTTTATTCCATGGAACATCTCCCACTCTCAGAATTGAATTGAAGAGTGAAGGATGATGCTATGGTAATCTGGAATGAATAAACAAGGGCAAGACTGTTTATATTAGACATCATCATAACATTGAGTTTTTAATGATCACCCAACATGGTTTTCAACACTTCACTTTTGAATCCTTTTTTTCCACACCATCCAACACTAACTTCGAATCTTTAACTACCTCGAATCAGATACAGTTTTACTATTATGGTACATCTTCTCAAATTAATGTCTCTGAACTTTCTTTTCGCCACCAGACAGGACCTTATGGATGAAGAAATGGTAGAATCTAAATAACTGTTTTACTAGCTCATACATGTTGTGTGTGTGTGTGTGTGTGTGTGATTTGATAAATTTAGGAATGATATGATCCATCGTATTCAGACTGTTCGATTTTTGAAATCAATGATTTGAATTCTATATCAGAGAGAAAAACATGACTATTTTCATTTAAAATAAAATACATATGCTCTAAAATGGATTTTTGCTAGCTGCTAAAAGAAATACATTTAAGATTCTATTCGCAATTCCACCCTCGTGTTCGTTACCTAAAATGGAGCGCCGTTTTGATAAACAGTGAGCAAGCAATATCCAGGCACCTTCATCCTCGCCAACCTCCGGCCCTGGTCCTAGAAAAACTCTCCTATTTATCCTGTCCATTCTGTTCTCTGTCTATATATGCACTATGTTTACATATGTACGAATGCTAGCGTGTAGTAGTCCAGTAATTATATACATAAAAAAAAACAACAACGAAGAAGTGAGGATTTTGCGCTAAAGATGAAGATGATGAGGGTAGCAAAAGAATAATGAGAAGCAAACCATCATGCTGGACAAGAAAATAAAGAAGAGATTTTTGCATGCAGGTAAGGTTTCTATATATAATTGTTGGTTTCAGTTGTGCTGTAGTATCTTCTATTTTTGATATTTAATTTGGGGCACTTTCTTCCGTGTTTTTGAAAAAAAAGGTAAACACATTGTCTTTGATTGACCACTGTTAAGACTTCCAGCCTGAATCATGGCCCAATTCCGGTAGAAACTGTAGGGATTTAAGAAAACATGACCGCATGTTACAGCACCTAGCTAGCGTATTTGGTAAAGGTGCCACCCAGGTCTGAGGCAACTTTGAATAATAGCTGGCTAGTGGCCAACTCTCTTTTTACCTGGAATTATTGATGGCATCGTTACATTACAATTGGTGGCACCTCGATTGCTTCTGTTTCTCTCTGCTGACTGCTTTAATTGCCTTGTATATAGTGCCTCTAATCAGGATTTTCTTGATAAATATCCTGTCTTAAATTAGATGTCACTATCACCAGTCTTGACTGATTGAATTTTGTGAACTGATAGAGTTAAATCATGTTACCTGATCATGATCAGGTAGTTTCTAGCACTTCAAGGAATTTCACTCCCAAGTAATTTTGGGTCAGTGCATTTATTTGATTATGTTTTTATCATAACTAGCTCATTTTCCTGCAGACAAGATTTGTCTTTGTAAAAGTTCTTCCTTAGTTTTATTTTTATCTTGTGACAGTACTCATAATCGAAAGACGGCTATGCTTAAGTCACTGGAGTGATCGCGCGGAAAAAACAATTCTGTGATGGAGAGAGCTGAAGAGATTCAAGCTTATCTCGGAAACAAATCCCTAACTTGTGTCGTGTCCATGCTCCCATATCATGTTTACGGGGGATTTTGGCTGTTAGATCCTTATTTCCACGTTCATATTGGATCTTGACAAAATTTCAGGACTCTTGACATATATACCTTCTTTTCCCTTTTTGGTTTGATCAAGGGTTTGCCAAGAAAGTTTTGTCATCCGCATTTTCCATAATCATTCTGGTGGATGAAACTGGAAAGGTGTATCACCTAGTACATATCGCAGAAAGGACCGCGTTAGTGGAAGGTGGAGAGGCTTTTCAATCGAGCACTGATTTCTTGAGCAAGATGCTTTCGTTTTCCAGATGATCGAACCCCGACAAAGCTTGTATAATCTGGAAAAATTACACTTGCAACTATGCTGTAGAAGCAATTTGTACAGTCTGCAGAGACTATAGTAAAACAGTTGGGTTTCTTAGTTCATTGCCACGATAAAGGATCATAGCAGCTGTAGCCGTGGATGCTCAGCTTTGTTATTGTTTTTTCTTCTTTTCCAAATGATAGCCCCAGCTTCTTCTGCAGGTCTGCACTGTCAGAGAAAATCGAGTATCTGAAACGGACGGCGCTCTTGGTCTTGTTCATTTATCCCATGCAAAACAAAAAGATTTTGGTGAGCAGCGTGCTTCTCGGTCAGCCAGGAGGATCCTTCCGTTATCATTAAAAAATGCTTGCAAGAATAGATATTTGCTTCGTACGTTGTGTTGATGAGGCTGGCTGTCTTCAGCTTTGTCCCCTGAATCTTTCAGACAATTCAAAAGAAGAAGTGATGGAAGTTCTGTAGTTGTTATCTACCGATGTTGTTTCTCTTCGACTTTTCAAATGATCATGCATGACAAAACGTTTCCGATGGCAGTTAGATTGACGATCGAGAAACCCCTGATGTTAACAGATACTAATCTCTGTACCTCTGCAAATGATCAATCTGCGGATGGCAGGAGCTCGGATATTTCAGAAGGTAAATGTGCATGCATGCTCTGCTATTGATAAATCATTATTTATCCGCCGGCACGCACCCCTCTTACTATGTGGCACCGGTTCAGATCCTTAGGATTGCAGGGGTGTCTGTGTGTGTTTTATCAAAAAATATAGCTAAAGGTGAGGTTTGTTTTATTTATTTAATTAATTTCTTTCTTTTTAGAGTGAACTCCCTCTTGCCTCCAATAAGGATCAAAATGGTGATCATTGGATGTTAAAAATGACAGAGAAAACATTTCAAAAAGAAAAAGAAAAACTCGAAAAGCTTTCAAACTTGGATTTAAAATAAACAAGGGGGTAATTATTCAATAATAAAAACTTGACTTGATATATATACCAGATTGCAAGTAAATAATATGCACCTCCCAGATGATGACATCATGGAAATACCAAATGACATCTGTGGAGGGATCAAAAAAGTCAAACGACTTCATCACAAGTAAAGCTCACTCCTTCAAATTGAATCTGTAAGGAAGTCATGACAGTGTAAGAAGTTCAGGTCATCAACTAAAAAATATATATATATATATATATATATATATAAACAGCTGAGTACTTTTCCCCAAAAAACATTTTTTTCTTTCTCCGATAATCTTCCTAGCCTGTAGCACTGCCTCAGCCCTTATAAAAAAGCAAACAAACACACATACCCCAATCTTTAGTTCATGTGTCTCGGTGTCAGCAACATTATCAAAGGACAGGAATCTGAGAGAAACCTGCAATAACAGCAAAAAACTTGGAAGCTAGAAAGGCAAACCCTTCTTTCTGCTGCCTAACATGGAAGACCAAAACACTTCCCCTGAGCCTCGGCTTCCAATCTCCAACCCAGTTCCCCTCAATACTTATCCCAGGGTTTGTTATTTCTATCTCTTCTCTTTTCTTGTGTTCCTTGCATGTCTGCTTATGTTTCTTGATCTTAGCAAATCTGTTTTGTTCACTTTTAGATTAGGAGAAGGAAGCCAGATATGTCCAAGCTAAAACTGACCCAGATCCATGAGAAGTCCCCAGAACCTGATTACAACGCTGGTCATGAAATTGTGAGAATCTTTTCTTCTCTTGACATTCTTTAACAATTGCAATCTATATTTATCCCTGTCTTGATGGTGCTTTTTAGTTAAATGGGTTCTATCTTGAGCTGAGAGGGACTTTGCAATGGTTCTTTTCTTCTACTTCACTCGCTATGTATCCTGTGCTCGTTTCAACTGTTTGCTGTTTCTTCGAGGTTCTAGGGCTTTTTAAAGCAATTTGTGTTTTGAAACGTCACATTAGGTGAACCCTGCTAGGAATTTCTTTTGGGGAAATGATGATAGCCCCAGGGAGCATCGAGGTCGGCAGTATACTGTAGTTGCTGTCCTCGGTGAACTGGAAATACTAGCTCTGTTTTGAACCTTTCCACTTTGATAGCAATTAAGCATTTCTGTAGCCATGTTAAGCAAAATTATGACCTAAATTATGTTGCTATCATCTTTTCCTGTCTGGGGCACTTGTGCACTCTTTTTTGGAACATCTTACTGTGTCCCTTAGGTACCTTTTTTTTTGTGTGTCTTTTCTTTCAATTCCAAGTCTCCATCGCCAACATTTCTTCACTTATGTTTTTTTCATGATAGCTATTGTCAAGGCAGTCTAGGTAGTCCCTTTCTAGCCTGAACGCAAGATGTTGAACCTATTCCAATACCAGGTTTGTTGAATTCAAATCAATACAGTGAATGCAGCAGAATGGTTTGTGGCATGCATCAAATTAAGCCCTATAACCCTAATGATTTGAGGTTCTAAGATTTCATGTAAAGCATAATTACTGGCAAATTTTGTTCTATACATTGTCTCTTTGTAACCCTTTCTTTGGTGGATAATCTCTTTCAATTCCAAATCTCGCTCTGCCAACATTTAATCATTTTATTTTTGATGATTTTTGATTCTCAATAGAAGTCCCTCTTCTAATCCAAATTCATGACACTATACCTATCCTGACTGCAAATTTGTTAAACTAAGGTAAATAAAGCAAATGCAGAACAGTGCTTGATAGGTGCATTAGATTAAGCTCTTTAAGCTAGAAGTTTTGAAGTTAGTACTGGGTTCGAATTTGTTCCATATTCTTTCTTGTATTTCTTTTTCCAAAGATATTTTAGATATGTCAGGGTATTGGGTTGCAATCATAAAGCGCATGTTTTTTTTTTTTTTAATTATAATGGCTATCTCTGCCTTAAATATGCATGTTCAACAAATAATGGAGAATGGATTCTTATTTGCTTCAAATTGTATTCAGCTCTGAGTCGTTTGTACTTGTTACAGACTGACAGATTTCAATTACAAGCCTGATTTGATGCTTAATAGAAAATCAGCCATAATGTTCTTTAAAACACCCAGGTTCTCTAGTAATTGTTCATCTTTTATTGTTTATGAATTAATTGAAGAAAAACTTGGTGAAAATTCTCAAGCAGGTGTTGTATGATAAATCAGGGGAATCAAGGGAGCCCAGAAGGTTAGAGATTCTACCTGTCTTGTACTTGGATTGAAAACTTTTGAGTTTATTGTATTCTCATCCTGGTTCCTTTTTATATGTTTGTAAAGCCGCAAGAGAAAGAAAGACGCATTCAGTGTATTCTATGATAGTACTGAAACTAAGTCTCCTGCTATGGAACTGGCAGAAGTGATTCGGGCAAATTTAGAAGCAGCATACCCTAGCTTCGCAAAAACTTTGGTCCGTTCAAATGTGACCGTGGGGTTTTGGATGGTAACAAGAAATTATGTTCGAAATTTAAGAATGAGATGCTATATGTATATATATACATATATGGGTTAGACTGTTTTATATGTTCTTTCTCTCATGACAGCATCTTCCCATGCGGTTCTGCAAAATGCATTTGCCAAAGAATGACACGACAGTTTTTCTGGAAAATGAAAGTGGGGAAGAATACATACTAAATTACATTGCAGAAAGGACAGCATTGAGTGGCGGATGGAAAGCATTCTGTGCTGCAAACAATTTACTTGAGGGTGATGTTCTTGTTTTCCATTTAGTGAAACCTTCAAGGTTTAAGGTACATTTGTTTTTGTTATCAAATGTTCCTCTTTTTTTGGTCACTAATTGTTTTAGATGTCCTTTCAGAAATGAATATTTAGGAAAAAGCATAAAGCAACAGGGAAATTTTTGGACTCCTTGGCAAAACAGACATTCCTAGTCAGAAAATGAAATTCTTAGGATAGAGAACCAGAGAAGAACATTCTATCTCTGAGCTGATTTTTCAAGAACGATCACATGAAGAAGAAAATAACTAAAGTTGAAGACTACAGTAGTTATATGAGTAGATTCTTTTTACTTGTTTAGTGTTTGCTGTGTGCTAGTCCTGAAATAACAAGGTCTCTGTTGTCAGGTTTGCATTTTAATCTCTGAGAGCAGAAAAGAAACACCTTCATTACACACACTCGCACAAACACATACAAGTGGTGATTCACAGAGATATTGCTCTTTCGTTGAAAACTGAAAACACAAGTATAGTGTGATGCACCTGTTTGAACAGAGGATCTGTTCTTTTTCTTTGAAAACTGAAGCAAAAGTTGGTCATACTAAGATGTAGGAAAAGGAAAAACTAGAATTATACTGATTTTCGGTGGGGATAGGTTTCGTTTTCCTCACTCTAAATATTGAATGGTTGGGCTTATTTTCTGAAGCTGTTTCCCATAAAACTGTTAGTCATTGCTATTTGTTTTATACTATAACAATTGCTTCTCATAATGCTTTCGTAGGTGTACATTGTAAAAGGAAATGGTTCCTCCCAAACAGATGGTGAGTTTGGCATTCCATGTTCAGATGGTTATGGAAAAGAAATCATCTCTAGTATATATAATTCTCTACGAGCTATTTTGGCATTTATAAATGATCACATAATACTTGATTTAATACATTCATAATTTCCTCTTTCCTGACTTTGAAGAACCAGCTGAAAAAGATGTAGAAGGCGGTAAAAAGGCCAAGCATTTGGAGCTTCTTCCAGCAGGCCATATGGAAGATAATAATCAAGAGAATGGCCTGATTGTAGCGGACAACAATGAAGGGTACGCTGTCAATCAATCTGAGAATGAAAGTGAAGATCGCGCCTCTGAAACTTTGGGAGTCATCAAACTTTCCGAATCCACTGTTGATTTTGACAATGTTGAAGGCATTGATAATTTCAGCATTCTCTTAAACGGTTTTGCCATAGACTCTGAGCTCTCAGAACATCACAGGATTAAGTACTATGAGCTATGTCGCTCACAAAACTCATTTCTGCACAGCAATCTTCTCAACAGTATTAATCATAAATTGGCAGCTGAAATAATAATTGGGACCGTGGACATTTCAGAGGGGATTAGATCTTCAAAGCTTTCCAGCTCCCATGCTGATTATGGAGTTTGGGACAAGACTTTGAAAGGCTTTGAGCTGTTTGGCATGAAAGTTGGATTTCTACGTGAGAGGTTAAACCAGCTGATGAGCCTTGCTCTGGAATCAGAAGAGGCTATGGAATCAGAATGTAGAGAAGTTAAACTTGAGCAAGCTCGTATAGATTCAGAGATGAAAAATCTCGAATCGAGGCTTTTGAAATTAAAGGATACGAGGGAGAGACTTGATGATGAGATAGAGGCCCTAAAGGAGAATGCTGAGAAGCATGAGCTTATGTTTCAGGAAGCTGTCAATGCCCCATGGTAAAGAGAATGCAATAATGGGAAACATCTATCATGCTAACAGGATGTGCTTAACAACATTGAAGCTGAGCTATCAACAAAAATAGTGTACGAGCATTGTAATTCAATGTTTTAAACTAGCTGTAACCATGTCAGTGATTTGCAAAGGGAGATGTTGTTGCAAGTAGTGTAATTAGTGAGATTCTTGGTTGAACTTTGTTACGCAGATGGTGCAACAATGTAGTATTAAATATAACATTATTAGATACTCTCAAAAGCTGTCGTTATTCTCTTACATGCATGTTCTCTTACATGCATGTAGGATCTTCTATCACAAAATTGTTACTCAGAATGATGTTTTGAGAGTTAGCTCACTCGAAAGATGGAAAATTATAGACTTCATCAAAGATCCATACCATATACGTGTGAAAACGAAACTTGTGCAAGGGGATATCTACTCGGTCCATGCCATCCTAATCCCTTAGTGGTTATGTGAGAGGGTCGTCTATTTACAATAATTCCTTCTGTTGTTTTGTAGGTTTTTGTTGCATGGACATTATTCATGGTCAGTAGACCCCTATAAATCCTTCAATTCGAAGTCTATTGGATAATTTTGAAGATTCGTCCATGGAATTAAAAGACTCTTAGATGATGAAAATCTCAAATGCCTTGCGAGGAGGAGAAAATGTTCTTACTTCCCTTAACCCTCTATTATATCGTATTTCCCAGTGTTCTTTCAACAACTAAAGATATCTCCAAACTAATTTTCTTTTTTTTACTGATCAAGAAGTCTCTCTATTTCTCCTAGATTTATTATCATCAATATCCACCCCTCTCTCAAATTACAAGACACGCCCCTGGCCGTTCTGCTTTGCCTTCTCTTTTTAGAAATTCCCCCCATTTTGTAGTTTCTATGCTCGTGGCAATTCAAAACATGAGCCTCCATATAAAAGTTTCATCAATCTAACCTTATAGTCTTGACATTTGGTCAATTCAGCCTTATATAATTGAATTGTAAACTAAATGGTCTGATGGATGTGTCTATTTTGGTTTAAGTGGCTATAGGTCTGAAAAGCTATCAGGCTTAATATCCTTACGTTTTCAGTTACACGTTGAGACTAAGTGACTACGAGTCTAGCAAGTTGTTAGGTCCAATGTCTTTGTTTTCATTTATATACTGCATGTTCATGTGCTCAAGGTTCATTTTCTTTCAGACTTTTATTTGATTTCATTTCAGACCTGGACAGCGTAGACAACACCAAGGTTGTTCAATGACTAAGAGAAGTTTGGTTTGATTGATAAAGCTAACTGCAAAACAAAAACAATGATGAACATGATTTCCATCACTAAAGAATGAAAACTTAAAACCTGTACAAGTAACTGAACTTGCCTGATAACACTCCACGGCTTTATCAAGGTTGCCTCGGTCCTTGTATATCACACCTAAATTATTGCATGCCTCTGCACAGTGAGGATTGAAGTGGAAAGCAAGTTCATAGAACACAATTGCCTACTCAAATAGAATAGATTTACTCAATCACTGAATGATAAAATTATTGCAATAAGAAATAATAAAACTAGCTTAAAACCTGTTTGTGTGTAACATCAATGAAAATTAACTTCCAAGCTCAACTTTATTAGCATGCTAGTATAAACTTGTCAATCCTCATTGCTGCTACATATGTGGGTCAAGAACAAGGTAAGGTCCTATAAGAGATCACTCACCATCTCAAACTTCAGCATTTCACCATAAGCAACACCAAGATTATACATGGCGTCAGCATAGTGCCAGTTATAATACAAAGCCTTCTTGTAATATGCCACACCTTGATTGATATCCCCCTCAAGTTTAACCTGAATACTCAAATGACTAAATCAAAAATAAAAAATGTGCAAGAAAAAAGGCATTCTACGAAAAGTTTTCATGAAAAGACAAGCTACTTGAGCATCTCATTACAAAAACTGACAGCAAGTAAAATAAACAGAATCCGAGGAAAGATTGCAATTGTTAATTCACAGCTATTATAAGAATAAGCATGAAGGATGGAAAACCCACTTTTGTTCCTAAATTTGTTAATGCTATTGCCAGTATCTCAAAATAGTCTCTTTCTAGCCATGCATCTCATTCTACATACTGGCTAAGCTGTTTAATCATTGTTGGACATAATCTCAGCTTTGTTCTCCTGCATTTCAAAATATATCCCAAGTTTCAGATTATTGGATGTCATGCATGGGAATTTCATTGTGTAGCTGAGATTTTATTGCGTGGCTTGTAATTGTCGAATTCCCAAGTTACCTTATTTGATGTATTATTTCAATGAATTGCAGATTACATGGCATCCAAAAAAACTACCAGTGGCAATAGACTTGATGTGGGATGGCAGCATGGTATAGATATTGAGAATACTTCAAGAAAAGTTCAATGCAAGTATTGTCAGAAAATTTTCAGCGGAGACATTTATCGTTTCAAGCATCATTTGGCTTGCACTCGAAAGGATGTTGAGTCATGCCATCAAGTACCAGCAGATGTGAAGCAGATGATGTTAAATGTGTTGGTGAAAAATCTAGAAGCATATGAGAAGAAAAGAAAGGCTTCTCAGTTTTTTAGAAGTGGCGAAGATGCAGACGAAGATTTTGAAATTAGCTCAATTAACAAGGGAAAGAAACCAATAAGTGGAAGTGGAAGTGGAAGTACTCAAATGACCATCAATCAGATGCTAAAGAAGGATATTAGAGAAGAAGCATGTCAACAAATAGCAAGGTTTTTTTACACTAGTGCTATTCCTTTTAATTGTGCTAGAAACCCTGAGTTTGTTAAAGCGCTTGAATTAGTTGCAAAACATGGGCCAGGATTTAAGCCTCCATCTTACCATGATATTAGAGAGAAGTACTTAAAGCAAGAAGTAGATAACACAATGCATTTGCTTGATGACTATAAGCTGGAATGGAAAAAAACAGATTGCTCAATAATGTCTGATGGATGGACTGATAGGAAAAGACGCTCTATTTGTAACTTTTTGGTTAATAGTCCTAGAGGAACTTTTTTTTTATCATCTATAAACACATCTCATATATCCAAAATAGCTTTTAAAGTATTTGAGATGTTAGATGCTATTGTTGAAAGGATTAGAGAGGCAAATGTGGTGCAGGTCATTACTGATAATGCTGCGAACTATAAGGCAACTGGCCATTTGTTGATGGAAAAAAGAAAAAACTTGTATTGGACACCATGCGCTGCTCATTGTATTGATTTGATTTTGGAAGATTTTGAGAAGAAACTAGAGGTGCATGTTGTAACCATTGGTAAGGGGAAGAGAATCACCACTTATATATATTCAAGATCTCTCCTTATTTCCATGCTGAGAAAGTTCATAAAAAGACAAGATTTGATCAGGCCTGCTGCCACTCGATTTGCCACTACATACTTGACTCTTGGATGTTTGAACGATTGTAAGATTACACTGATGTCAATGTTCACTTCCGTCCAATGGAGGTCAAGTCGGTATTCAAAAAGTGAAGAAGGGCGGCAAATTCAAAATTGTGTTTTGGACAGCAAGTTTTGGCATGATGTCTCTAAATGCATCAAGGCAGCATTTCCTCTTATAAAAGTTCTTCGATTAGTTGATTCAGATGAGATACTAGCCATGGGTTTTATATAGAAAGCCATGATGGAAGCGAAAGAGAAGATAAAAGTGAATTTTGGAAATGTGCAAAAAAGGTGCAAATTATCTATTATGTTAATTGTTTATTTAATATAACTATTGTTTTATCTTATATTATTTAATGTTGATGTTAATATCCTAATTTTTATTTTCTTTTGTAGATATATACCTGTATGGGATATTATTAATGCAAGATGGGAGCTTCAACTTCACAGACCTTTGCATGCATTTGCTTATTGGTTGAATCCTCATTATCATTATATTACTGATTATAAACAAGACATTAATATTAAATATGGAATGTATGACTGCTTGGATCGGATGGTGCCTGATGAGGTAGAGAGGGGTAAAGTTGATTTACAACTTAATATATTCTCGGAAGCAAAGGGGTTATTTGGCATTGAGGCTGCCAAAAAAAGCAAGGGATAAAAAGACTCTAGCTAGATGGTGGGATTCTTATGGAGATGAATGTCCAGAGCTACAAAATCTTGCAATTCGAATTCTAAGCTTGACTTGCGGTTCATCTGGATGTGAGCGTAACTGGAGTGCATTTGAGATAGTAAGTTTTTTTTTAAAAAAAAAACAAATATTGTTTTCATTATTTATAAGAATCTTATATTTTATCAATTGTGAATTATTTTATAGGTTCATAGTAAACAAAGAAATCATCTACAGCAGAAAAAAATGAATGACTTGGTTTTTGTGATGTGTAATTTGAAAATGAATGATAAGGACAAAAAGCAAGTCATTGATTTTGATGACGTTGTAGATGATCTTCCATCTGATGATGAATGGGTGACTGAAAGAGAAGGACATGGTGGTTTATCAAACATTAATTTACTTCAAACTATTGATAGTGCAACACGAAGACAAAATAGAACAGAAGACAATAGTGATGAAGATAATTTTAATGGTGTTGAGATGAGTACTGAAGCCACTGAAGATTATTTTGAAACTTTGCATTCAAGGAGTTTAGAGTTCAATAATGTTAGAGCTCAATCTCGTACTAGCAATATTGTTGTTAGCACCGGTAGTACTAGTAATCTTTTTCATTGTGATGCTATTGATGCAATTCCTGGACATAGTGAGGGGGGTGAAACTGAAGCTGATTTTATTTTACACTGTACGCCAGCTGAAGATTTGTTTTAAATTTGTTAGTTTTTAACTTATGAACTTTTAGGGACATAATTATTTTGTAATGTGTTTTGAAGTTATTTTACATCATGTATGAACCTAAACTAATTAAGTTTTATGTTCATAATTATGCTATTATGTATTCAGAAATATTTTACATACAATTTTACGATTTTTCTTCTCACACGATTTTAGCTGTGATTTTACAATTTTTGTACGGACAAATTCGGGTACGATCTTACGATTTTATGATCCGATCTTACGATCCGATTTTTCGGAGCCCTTTCCGATTCGTGTCAAAATCTCAATTTTGACTACCTTGCAAGAAACAATACAATTCCTATAAATGTCTTTTGCGAAGAAACAGAGAGAATCAAACTGACTCTAAATAAAGTGAAAAGCAAGAAAAGTAGAGTAAAATTTGTCAAACCATGTCCGTGGAGCCTATTTCAAACCATACAAAGATTGACGTAGCCGACAAACCTCGGAGGAGGGTGTATTAAACATGTCTGGAGGTGGAGACATAAATTTCTTCTTTTAAATCTCCATATAGAAAAACATTTTTACATCCATCTGTCTACGAGACCACTCTTGTCATGTAACAAGTGCCAAAATAGTCCTTACAGTTGTCATTTTAGTCATCGGTGAAAATGTCTTTTCATAATCAATACCATATTCCTATTGGTTCCCAAGAGCTACAAGACGGGCCTTACGCCGGTCCAAGAAACTATAAAATCTAAACTTGACTGAGTATACTCATTCACAATCATAGGTTTGACTCCAAGCGGACAAGTCATAAGATTCCAAGTGTGATTGTCTTAAAAAGCTTGAATTTCCTCTTGCATGATCTACTGCCAACAAGCTTAGGTGGCTGCCTAAGTATAAGAGTGAGGAACATAAATAGTATCAAGAGTGGCAGTAAGAGAGGTATGAAAAAAGTCATACCTATATGGTGGATGTGGAGCCCAAGTGGACCATCGAGGTGCTGGTAGTGTAGAATCAGGTGACGAAGTGGTGTCTGGAAAAGGTGTTGAAGAAGGATGTCTTTGATACACTATACTTGGTTTAAATCACTTAATAGAAGAATGACAATAATTAAATGAGAAATAAGGTCAGTAAAGATAGTAAGGGAATCAGAAATAACATTAGTTTGAAAGAAATATTGATTTTCAAAGTACATTCTAGGAGATTCAAAATTTATTTGCATGAGCATCATAACATATAAAGCTTTTTTGAGTAGGGCTATATCCCATAAAAGCACATGTGATAGACTAGGCATCAAGTTTGTAATGTTCAGTGGGTGGCAGATGGACAAAACAAACACACCCAAAAGTACGAAATGATTTATACTCAAGGGGTATACCAAATAAACGAAGATAGGGAGAATCATAATTTAGAGTGACCGTAGGCAAGCGATTGATCAAATAAATAGTTGTAGATAATGTTTCTACCTAGAATTTTGTAGGTACAGATGAATCAATTAGCTAAGTATGAATAACATATAAGAGATGACGGTTCTTATGCACGACGACTCCATTTTGTTGAGGAGTGTAAGGACAAGAGCGTTGAGAAATAATCTCTTTTTGCTAAAGATAATTCTAAAAGGAATGTGACATGTATTCCCCCCTAAATTAGAGCATAAGATTTTCAGACAAGTACTGAATTGTATCTTGATAAGCGCAACAAATCTTTGAAAAATAAAGAACAAGTCAGCTTTAGAGCGAAGAAAATAGATCCAAGTAAATCGATTGTAATAAATGATAAATGTCGCAAAATAATGATACTGCCCATGAGATATAATAGGACTGGCTCCCCTAACATCAGAATGCACAATTTTAAAAGAGGAGGAAGAATGACTACCATGCATAGGAAAAAGGTAAAGTTTACTTTTACCAAGACGACAAGTAGCACAATCAAAAGATGAGGAAGAATTATTATTATTGCCCCAAAAAGCCATGTTTCAAAAGAAAAGTTAAGACAAAAGAATTAGGATGACACAATTTCTTATGTCATACTATTATTGACAGTAACCATACAAGTAAAAGAAACAATATTAGAAATAGAAAAATATAGAGGAAAAAGATGTCTCACTTTAGGCCCCTTTGTGATCACCATTCCCGACACTTGATCCTGTATAATACAGCCACCATGAGAAAAATGAACATCACAGTTATCATCCACTAATTGTCCAACATAAATCAAGCTGGTAGATAATTCAGGAGAGACAGAAACATCTTTAAATGAAGGACCCAAATTACCAATAACAGTAATAGGAAGTATATTGCCATTAGCAATCTGAATAGATTGCGTTCCATCATACTCATGAACATCCATCTCACTATCAGTCATATGATTAGACACAACCAAATCAACAAGCCAAGGAGTGGAGGTAGGAGTTATACCTTGTAAAGCTAAAGCTATAAAAGCCATGACAATCATCTGTTGAACCATAGAAGGTGTGAGAACAATGAATCAAAGCTTGCACTGCGAGGCGCATAAGATGATGCCTTGATAGAAGCTTGAAAAGCATGAGATTGATGATTATGAGGTCACACCCTATAGTCTTCGATGAAATGGCATGGTTTCTTACTATAGTTGCAAACTTTCTTTGGACAGTTACAAGCAAATGTATAATTACTTAATTGAGAATTTGCAAATGAAATTAGCTGAATGGAATTCCAATAATCTTTCCTTGATAGGTAGGATTGCATTGTACAAGTTTGTTCTTTCAACTATTAACTCTTTATCCAATGCAAGTTATGATGCTTCCAAAGCATACTTGCAATGAAATAAAGAGAATAAGTAGGATGTTTATTTGTAGACAAAGATGAAAAAGACAAGATTCATCTTATCAATAGGAAGAGGATGTGTCAGCCTAAGGAAGATGGTGAGATGAGAATTAGGAGAATGGTTACAATGAATACGACTTTTACTATGAAATTAGCCTAGTGTGTGTTTTCCAGGAGAATAGTTTATGGGTGAAGAAGTTCTTAAAGAAAAAATATATGATTCTAGAGATTCAATGTTTTGGAAGACTATATGTCAGGTATGGCCTTAAGTGACTTAGAGTTTAAGTTGGAATTTAAGGAATGGTAGACAAATTTTGTTTGGGATAGATGATTGGTTAGAAGGATATGGTCCTCTCATTGATCATAAAAAAAGGGGGGGGGTCCAATAGACATAATTAATTGTACAATGGCTGATATGGTTGGTCCTAGGGGGCATTCAAATTGGGAGATGTTTGCTCACTTACTTCTTGTGGAGATTATAATGGGTACTGTTGGTTATATTCCACTTGACCATAATATGGATACAAACATAGGGATATGGGCACAATCCTCAAATGGATGTTTCAAAATAAAAACAAAAGAGGAGAGGGAGTTATTGGAGCGAGATCCTATTTGGAGGATTATTTTGGAAATGAAAAGGCATGGAATTTGTAAAAGTTTTTTATGGATTGTGGCTTATAATTGACTTATGACTAATGAAGTGCAGTGGATAAGAATGATTTCAGATAATCCATGCTGCAATCATTGTTTCACTGAAGTTTAAAATTTACTCTATGCATTGCGTGATTATCCTAAAGCATGTAAGGTTTGGGGGGGTATTTTTGAAGGTAAAAGATGGAGAATTTTTCTTCAATCAAAGTTGACATGCATGGTTGGTATCAAATCTATTTACATGAATTAGAGAAGCCCACAATGGGGATTGGTAACTAGAATTTGGTATATTTGAAAGGAGAGGTGTAATAGAATGTTTGGTGCGATTCATGGTAATTGGTATGAGATTGTTTTAGCTATAAGAAGAAGGATTGCAGATGTTAAAGTAGTTCAGATGTGGTAATGGGGGGAGTAGTAGCAACAATGTAGTGAAACAAGTTGGATGGATTTTATCATGTAGATGATTAGATCAAGCTCAATGTTGATGGTTGCATAAAGGAAATCAAGGTGGAGTTATGGGCACTTTATGTTGGTCTACAACTTACATGGGCTAAAGGATTTAGAAAGGTTGTTTTGGAGTCATATTCTATAGTTGTTATTGAGCTCATCAATGGAGATGGAGTGAGTATGAATAGGATTTATAATCTTATTAAGCAAATAAGATGTTAATATATTACATGTTTATAGGGAGGTTAACTCTGTGGTTAATTGGTTGGCTAAACAGAGATTTATTAGACAAATAGTCTGATGTTCTAGATAAGCCACCATTAGGGCTCTATGTGTTGTTGTACTATAACCTAGTTGGGTATACTATCACTCGTTTAATTTAATTGGGCATTTCATCCCTGATTATTACAAAAAAAAAAGATGCACAAACTTTATGTATATAAATGAAAGAAAATATTGAGTTGATACAAACATGTACAAGAAGCAAACAATGAGCGTACATATACGAGTTTAGTGAAAATTAACATGAGTTGTATAAATTGCCCCCAAAACTTCTTAGAATGTTCTTTTTTTTTATCAAAAAATAAAAATATAAAAGTACTTGTAAACACCATCCTTTTATTATAAATTAATCTTCCTACTTATATAATAGCACTCAAAGTTCAAAGCTATTTGATAAAAAAGAAGAAGTTAATTTAATGGTTAAAAAAAGATATGTTCAAATCTTTTATTTTTCTAAAAGTTAAAGTATCTAAGATAATTTATTAAATTACATAAATAATAAAAAGAGTGTGTTTAAAAATCATTTATAAAAAAATAATAATTTGAATTAATGTACAAGTTAATTTAATCTAAGAAGACCTTTTATATATATAAAAAAAATCACTTGGTAAAACCAACAAAATAATAACTTTTTTTATTTTAATATTTTAAAAAAAATTCTTGTCTAATTTTAAAATATAATTATAAAAAATAAAAGTGCACTCTTTGTTAAACTTGAAATGCAACCACTAAAAAATAATAATTTTATTCATCTAAAATCAATAACCAGAAATTAGAAATTAGAAATTAGAAGATTCTCTTGTCTCTTTCCAGTCCAGAAAAACCGAGCCGCCTTTTCCCGTTAGCACCGGGAGGCGTGGGAATTTAAAACGTGCAACATTAAAAAAACAATAATAAAAAAATACTACAGACAAGAATAATTAACAAAACACCACACGAAACCTTAAAATCCAATACAAATCCACCGAAACACAAACAAGTCACCGATCAATCATTTATCTCTTAAGTCCAATCATTTTCTCTCCCTGTCTCTTGATGGGAGATAATTATAATTCGTCTCCCATCACGAGCCAAATCCTAACCCTATCTCAAACTAAGCCCTAATTAACTGTCCAAATCCAAATTTCACGATGTTCTCGTGGAATTTTGCAAAATCGGCGGAGGCTGTACTGTCGCGGTTGGCGGTGAAGAGGCTGTGCAAGTTTGTCTTGAAGAAGAAATTAGGGCAGTTTATATTAGGAGATATTGATCTTGATCAGCTCGATGTTCAACTCAGTGAAGGCACTATTCAACTCAGTGATCTTGCTCTTAATGTTGATTGTCTTAATGAAAAGGTTAGGTGCTTAATTTAAGCCTCGTCAAGCTGCACCTTGTACTCAAGTTAATTTGGCTGAATTTTTCAATTACATTTTTGTTTTATGCTTTTTTTATATATTAATTTTAGTGTAGTTAACAGTTGGTTATTTAAGTTTGTTGCTTCGACTTAGATAACTTCTAGGGTCCTATGTTTTATAATTTATTGTATTTTTTCCGATTTTTTTTATTTTGGTTTTTGAATTGTTAATTGAGATGTAAAGATTGTTTTCTAATTGAGGTAATTTTATTCTTTGAGTTTTCTAGATTGGGGTTGCGGCTTCAGTGATGATAAAAGAAGGGTCAATTGGTTCATTGTCGATTAAAATGCCATGGAAGGGTAAAGGTTTTCAGGTTGAGTTGGACGGGCTTGAACTTGTACTTGCACCCTGTTTGAAGAAAAGTAATACACCAGCTGGAGACGAAACTGGTAGTTTCGGTCAAGATAGTAGACATAGGCAGAAGGATGTGGGAAAGTTTGGGAATGATTTGATGGAAAATGCCGCAAAATCTAGTCCTCCTGATGTTCATGAAGGTGTAAAGGCAATTGCAAAGATGGTTAAGTGGTTTTTGACGAGTTTCCATGTAAAGGTTAAGAAGTTGATTGTTGCATTTGAGCCATATTTTGAGAAGGATGAAAATAAGGTTGGGTTTCAAGAAACTTTGGTCCTCAGAGTACCTGAAATAGAGTGTGGAACCTTTGTTTCTGAAGACACTAACTTGAGTTCTGATCATGGAGCTGAGAACTTCCTTGGTATAAGTCATTTAACAAATGTTGTTAAGTTTCAAGGAGCAGTACTTGAACTTCTCCAGACAGATGGTGTTGACAATCAAAGTTGCAAACCATGTGCGTCATATTCATGTTTTAGTGAACAATTTTTAGGGCGTTGCCGATCAAATCCTACAACTCCTATTTTGACAGGGAAAAAAGGTGGATTTTCAGGGAATTTGAAGTTAAGTATTCCTTGGAAGAATGTTTCATTAAACATTTGCAAAGTGGATGCTGAGGTATGTCTTGATCCTGTAGAATTAAGACTTCAACCAAGCACAATCAAGTGGTTCCTACTTTCATGGGAAACTTGTAAGCATATTGATGAAGATGGTCTGGGGGATGCATATAGATCAGCAGATTCTGTCTACTTCAATTCCTCTTCCCATTTGCATTCATCATTATCCATTCCTACTGTTCTCGGTATTGATAAGTCGATCCCTGTCTGTGGTAGTTTTAAATCTGCCTTCTCATCTTTTACTGGGAAAGAATCAATCAGTGAAGCAATGCTGTCTGGATCACATCTTATATCTGACTGGGTACCAAATTCTATTGAAAACGAGAAAGATGGTATCCAAGAAGAATTAGACCTTGGAGCAAGGTTAGTGAATCTTTCTTGCTTGGGGGCTCCACACACTTTTTCCATTGCTCTAACATATGGAATTATCATACACGAGCATCTGATTTTATAATACTATGAAGTGCTTATGAAATTTCACCCTTTAGCAGTTTGGGATTTTAAAATTTCATTTTTGAGATGTAATGTTTGGTGAAAAGGATTGTAATCCTTAAATATTAATCTATATTTCTGTAAAATCTTTTTCATCTTTAACTCCATATTGTATTGCAGTCTCTCTCTCTCTCTCTCTGTATATATATATATATATATATATATATATATATATTTGTTTTTTCTGGTTTGGTAATGCTGACATTTCTTGGCCAAATTTCAGCGTGTACCAGTTTTTTGAATGTTTAGATGGAATGAGAAGCTCACAATCAGCTTTGGGAAGCAGTGGGATGTGGAACTGGACATGTTCTGTTTTCGGTGCGTTAACTGCAGCATCCAGCCTTGCTTCTGGATCTTTTCATATTCCTTCTGGTATGTTCACTTGTTTCCATAAGTGTACCATTTTGTTTATTCATTGTTGCCCAAGTTTGAGAGCTCCTTATGCACAATCTCTTCATATATGTTGTTCCTCCTTTAATATCTTGGATATAAATATTTTCCTGCGTTGTCATATTAAGATATAACTTGCATTCTCTTTTAGGATCTATTTTATTTTTCCATTAGGCATCATATGGTTTCATGGACTACATCAGGCATTTATAACACATGATTTCTTAATACTATAAAGTGCATCCATTCAGTTCTTTTGATTGGTGAACTAAGGATTTTGTTGTGTTTATATCTTTTCTTACAAGCGATATATATGTAGTTAATGCACTTACTGTAGGCACATGAGATGCTCATTGCTACATTTCTATTGTAACATTTATATTCTGCTTATTTTGTCGTGATAAGGTTTTCAGACTTCTAACTGTGATCTTTTCAGATATTTGATTTGTATTATAATTCTATTTTCCTTTTTGACCATGTACAGAAGATCAACATGTTCAAACAAATCTTAAAGCAACTTTGGCTGGAATTTCTATCTTGTTATCCTTTCAGGATGATGACCAGGAAGATTTGTATGACCAAAAGAGTGATCAGAATACTGTTGATTTCGTGGTTCATTGTCTGGGTGCAGAGTGCAAAGATATTTTTGTTGTTTTGCAGGTAATATTTTCCTTGAAGAATTAAAATTGTTTTACAATTTGCTTCACTGTTGGTTCCTTATTTGTTTTTTATGGTATTCCTCTACCTAACTTGAACATTCGACAAGGTCAACAGGTATGTCCTCAAGAAATGAGGTTTGAGGGAACAGTGAAGTGTATTGAGGTTGTTGATTACTTGTACAATAAAAATGATGCCATGAATCTTCACTTGCGGGATTATAGTAGTGATAGCAACAGTGAAACTGTTTTGATTCAAAATCTGCAAGCTGAAGTTCAAGATGCTCTCCCTCCATTTCCTTATTCAGGTGAATTAAGCACATTAGTTGTACCAGGAGCTCCATCTGGAAATGCAACCAAAATGAAATTGCTTGGTACCTCAGGTGTCACTCGGTGCCAATTTACTGTAGATTCTAAATCTTCAGAAAAAAGTTTTACAGGGACAAAGTCACTTTCACTGCAACTGCCACTGTTAATATGCTGGGTGAACTATGATTCAGTAAACATGATACTGAGTTTCCTGAAGGATGCTGAAAAATCTGTTGAAATGAGTGCCCAGAGGAGTGCATTTCAATCTGACAATAAGAAGAGTGAATTTTCTCATGTCAATATGAAAAAAGGCTCAAGTTCTGGGGTTTCAATGTTAACTTCTAAAAAAAAATTGCAAGGTAGCATATCAATCCCTTATGCAAGAGTAATACTATGTTTCCCATTTGCAAGTGCTGGAGATGATGGAAGCCACTCTTCCTGGAATCAATTTATTGCTTTTGATATTTCCTCACCATTGACTTTGAATGAGGGAAAAGTTCTAGAAAATAGCCCAACATTGAATTCTTGTTCGTGGAAAAGGCAAACTCCAAGGGTCACTGGTTCTTTGCATTTGAATGTCGGTAATCTCGAGGTTTACTTGGTCAATTCAGCATGTAAAAATAATGGAATTAGCTTGTCTACTGTAACACCAAGGCATAAATTTTGTGCTCATAAGATTGTGTTTGTCAGTAATAGAGCTGGTTCTCTATGTGCAATTAAAATGCTTTGGCAGGAAGACCCTGTGACTGGTCCTTGGATTGCTGGGAGAGCCAAGTCTTTGGCAACTCCAGATAGCAGAAGAAAATTCATGGTGAAAGGCTCTGAGTTTGCTAGTGCAACTGCTGCCAAGGATTTAGGAGATGCAAATTCAAAAACCAGAGAGGAGATAATTTTGAGCTCTGCATTCTTCTTGCACATTCATCTCTTTTCTGTTATGGTTGATGTTAGCAGTTCTCAGTATAGTAATCTGCATTGCCTTCTAGATCAGATGATTAATGGTTTACCTGGCATGGCCTGCGATGCAGTCGGTGTTGGGGAATTTCCATCAGTCAGTCAAACTTCAATTCTTGTGGAGTGTGACTCGGTAGATTTTTCAATTAGACCAGATACAAAAGATGATATAAAAAGCTCAATACAGAGTGGACTTCCTGGATCATGGCATTGTTTAAAATTGAAAATCCAAAAATTTGATATGTTGTCTGTCTCAAATATTGGAGGTATCAGGGATGCCCATTTCTTCTGGCTAGCCCATGGAGAAGGTAAATTGTGGGGTTCCATAACTGGAATTCCAGATCGAGAATTTCTTCTGATTTCTTGTAGCAACTCCACTAGGAAACGTGGAGATGGAGGAGGTTCCAATGCATTGTCTTCTAGGTTGGCTGGTTCTGAAATTATACACAATTGGGATCCAAAGAGCTCACATGATTTTACATCTGTTACTGTCAGATGTGCCACAATTATTGCTGTTGGTGGTTGCTTGGATTGGCTGGATGCAATATCCTCCTTCACTTTGTCGTCTCCTGAAGTTGAGAAGGCAAGTGGTGGAAGTTTGGCAAAGGGGGATTTGAATGCCCCTTCTGAAACTTCTTTCAGTCTAAAGTTGGTTGATATCGGTATAAGTTATGAGCCCCACTTGAAGAATTCGGTGGTTGGGGTTCTTCATTCTGAGTCTGGCTCCTTGCATTCTGAAGAAGAAACAGGTGAGCCACATGTTGCCTGTTTATTAGCTGCATCTTTATTTTCACTTTCCAACACAACATTGGAAGATTCTATTGATAGTGATTACACAATTAGAGTGCAAGATGTGGGGCTTCTTCTTGGTGCACCACATGAGAATCATGGTGGGATTTATAGTGTGGAATATCTTCATGAGATGGGTTATGTGAAAGTTGCTCATGAGGCCCTGTTTGAAGCAATTTTGAGAACTGACTGTAAGAATGGCCTTCTCTGGGAGGTAGAATGCACAAGATCCCACATTTATGTGGAAACTTGCCATGACACAACTTATGGTCTGATTCGCTTGGCTGCTCAATTTCAACAACTTTTTGCTCCTGACTTGGAGGAATCAATTGTGCACTTGCAGAATAGGTGGAATAGTGTTTGTCAGGCCCAAGAGAGAAACAAGTTAAGTGATGTAGGGAGGATTTCCAATCATGATTGTGTCCCATCAACTTCTCAAGTGCAAGCCCCTACTGCAGATATGAAGAGTAAACCTGAGGTGGTTGGTTTAATGGATGAGATACGTGAAGATGCATTTCACTTGCATGGGATTCAGGCGTGCCAGCTTGATTCTAACGGATCAGAAATTCATGTTTCACGTGATGAAAGTCTCCTTGGAGAGGCTTGCAGCCCAAGTGTTGAAACTCATGACTTTTTCTTGGAGGATCTCTCTTATGATGGGCCAGCTCCTTTGGCAGGCCTTGAAAGTAGTCAAACCACTTGTCTACAGAGTGGTTCTTTCCCAGAATTTATAGAAGGCTATTGCTTCCCTGATTTATACTCATCAGAATTGTCAATAGGCAGGCAATCACCATCTGAGATACTTACATGCAAATCCAAGAATTATGGCTGCGCAGATCATGGAAGAGGAAATGGTGGATGGTACGGAGATGCCCCTTTAAGTATTTTTGAAAATCACATATCTGGAGCAAGTGGTGAAGCTAGTGTGAATCAGGTTTTGGAAGACCAGCTTCCAACTATGTATTCTGATGATTTTGGGAAGGCCACTGGACAAGTGCTTTTTAAGAACATTAATGTGAGCTGGAGAATGTATGCTGGTTCTGATTGGCAGATATATAAAAGGAATGGTGATTCTTCTAGTCATGCTTGTGGACGGGAGACAACTGTTTGTCTAGAGCTTGCATTATCTGGAATGAGATTTCAATACGATGTCTTCCCAGTTGGTGGGATATGTGTGTCTAAGCTTTGTCTCTCAGTTCAGGATTTTCATCTTTATGATTGGAGTAAAACTGCACCTTGGAAACGGGTACTAAAAAAAACTCATCCATTTTATTTAATTTTTTTTCGTTCTTTTTCTTATAAATGGTGTTTGAATATTTTTTTTCCTTTTGAAATGAAAGATACTTGGATATTATAATTCAATAGATCATCCTAGGAAATCCACTTCAAAAGCATTCAAGCTGGACTTGGAAGCTGTCAGACCAGATCCTCTAATTCCTCTTGAGGAATACCGGTATGTGTTTTGCAAGCTGTCATGATTATTGAGTATGGATTTAGTAGAAGCCTGGTGTAACATCTCTGTTTTGGAAAGCACTGTCATACTATTATCTTAAAAAAAATCACTATGCAAGGATTGATGTGAGGTTTCCTTTTATAAGGCTATTAAGAATTTTGGCTGATAGTTTAGGAATGGAAATTTAGATGTTCTGTGTAATTCTTATGTTTCACATTGTTGGCAATCCACCCTAGCCTTCACATTCTCTTTTTATCTTTTATGATCATACTCAGAATAACAATTGTTGTACATGTTGGTCCCCTGCATCATGAATTCGCAATCACACATCATGAACTAGAGTCACCTTATATCCCTGATTTTTATTTTATATAATTTGTTATAGTGAAACACACTGTTAATAGAAGTGCTCCCTCAATCTTAATCATCATATTTATTTCTTCCAGGCTACACATAGCTTTCCTTCCTATGCTATTGCATCTACATCAAAGCCAGCTGGATTTTCTCATTAGCTTTTTTGGGCCCAAAAGCTTGTCAGCAGGCCAGTCTTCAGATCAAGATCAAAACTCAGACTGTGCAAAGACTTCTGCAACAAATAGCAGTAATCGTGCAGGACATGCAATTGCAAATGAAGCATTGCTTCCTTTTTTTCAGGTGAGTAGGATAGGTCCATGCATGCCATTTATCAAGTGACATGATATCATTGCATTCCATTTCTTTTTGTGAAACGACTGTTTGAGTGTGATCATGGAACAGGTAAGGTACTCTGATGGCCTGTGTTTCATTTAAATTTTTTGCATGAAAAAGATGGAATGGAAAAGGATGGAATTGAATCTGAATAATTGAATAGGCCATGTTTTTCTGTATTTTATCTGTTTTTAGTCTTTATTATATTCCAAAGTTGATTCTGTAGTAAAATTTTATGCCTTGAGCTTATTAACTTATTTCAGAAGTTCGACATATGGCCTATTATTCTTCGAGTTGATTACAGTCCCCATCATGTTGATCTGGCAGCATTGAGTAATGGGAAGTACGTGGAACTTGTGAACCTTGTCCCCTGGAAGGTGAATTGTTTTTTTAATTAAATTAAATTTTGTTTGGAAATAAATAGTGTAAATATTTGGTGATGTAAGAAATCAGTTTTGTGGACAGTTCCTGCTACTCAGACAATTTAGGTGCTTTGCAGGCCTCTTTTGTATATTTGATACTAAGTTTAGCAATTGATTCTTGATTCAGGCATCATTAAAAAAGTCTGCCATTCTGAATTAAACTTTTAGAAAATGCAACCTGATGGTTTCAAATTTCGTGCTTGTATTAAAAATTTTCAGCAATTGTCTATGCTATAGATCATATATAGCATTCAGGTGGGGGATTAGGTAGGGCCCAAGCTAATTGTTGCATTGTGTGTATCTTTCTATTGATAAAAAAAAACCCTGCCCTTTTGTACTCCATTTTATGGTTATCCATTAATAGATAAAGGTATCTTGCACATCAAAATAAATATGGCAGGGATTTTTCCTTATGCAAAGATGACCCCAGACCAATAGTTCTCACTTCTTAAATATTGTTGCTTCTCAAATCATTATTTCTTAAACAATAATTTTCTATATTTAAAATAACTATTATAAGCTGATTCACTAGACAAAAAAAATACTGAACGGAATATAAGTTTTGGGAGTTTCTAGTTGGATTTCCTAATCACTATCAGTAAATTTCTTGATGCAGGGGGTTGAACTACGCCTAAAACATGTTCATTCTGTTGGTGTCTATGGCTGGGGCAGTGTTTGTGAAACAATTATAGGGGAGTGGTTGGTGGAGATTTCTCAAAATCAGGTTTTAGTAACATTCTCCATGTGTATTGAGAACTCTATGGTTATATTCTTCACATCAACATGTTTTATGATATCTATTTATCTTTCTTGTGCATGTAGATACATAAAATTTTGCAAGGTCTTTCTACCATCCGGTCCTTGGTTGCTGTGGGTTCTAGTGCTGCAAAGCTTGTTTCCTTGCCTGTTGAGAGCTACAGGAAGGATCATGATATAATCAAGGGAATGCAAAGAGGTAAGTCATGTAGAGTTGAGCATTTGTCTGGTCTCTAGCAGTAAAATCTGGGTAGTGTTGCATTATGGTGTAAATGTTACCAGATCTTTGCTTGTGTAACACGAGAGTTTGAGGTGCTTATTTTGCATGTTTGTGGTGAATGTCTCTATTTGTCATGTCTATATATCATGGCTATATTTGTTTGGTGTTTAGTTGCAAGATAAAAAATTTATCATGATTTTTTTGGCAGGTTGCTCAATAATAATAATAACATGCTCTAGCTGACCAGCATCTCAAAAATTCTTTTGGCCCTATACTAAATTCTCTATTTCAATTATTCTATGATAATGTTTGCCCCAATGACTAATTAATTCTTGTTTTTGCATACATTTTGGTTAGAATATGTTGTTTCCACTTCTAAGTTCAGTACATGAAGGTAATCATTCTTGGTAATTCTCCATTTCAGGTACAATTGCATTTCTAAAGAGTATATCACTTGAAGCTGTTGGACTTGGGGTACATTTGGCAGCTGGGGCTCATGATATTTTGCTCCAAGCAGAATATATTCTTACAGGTGCCCATTCTGCTCCTGAATCATGGTCTTTACAAGGCAAAACTAAAGCAAATGTAAGGTGCAATCAACCAAAAGATGCCCAGCAAGGAATTCAGCATGTAAATTCCTCAACTTGCCTCGCTTTTTGCATGGTTGCTCCTTGAGCTTTTTGTAACACTTAGATATCGTGCAGTTTTGGGTGCTTTTTTTGTTTTTTGGTTTGGGACTACACTGTAGAATTAAACAGACTGGAAATTTATGGCCCTAATGACCATCATACATAGAGCCAACCCAACTAGTTTGGGATCATGGCTTTGCTGTTGTGAAGGCCATTATATATCAATACGATTTAGAAAATAAAACAATATATTTGTTGTGTTTAGTAGTTCTCATAAAAGTTTCTGTTCTCTCAAATTCACAGGCGTATGAGAGTCTCAGTGATGGACTGGGAAAATCTGCTTCAGCTTTAGTGCGAACTCCATTGAAAAAATTCCAGTGCGGAGCCAGTGCAGGATCTGCCCTGGCAACTGCTGTACAGGCTGTTCCTGCTGCTGCCATAGCTCCTGTTTCTGCTTGTGCTGGTGCAGCCCATTATGCTCTTCTTGGCCTTAGAAATAGGTCAGTTCCTCTTACTTTACCTTTTGGTTCTGATTCTGATTAGATCTAAGTCATTTTCCAGTTTGCTAAGATGCAATATTTTCAATCATATATTTACTCTGGCGAGGATGCTTTTTTGTGTAGTCTTGACCCTGAACACAAAAAAGAGTCCATGGAGAAATATCTGGGTTCCTCGAAACCAAATGATTGGGATTGACTGAAATGCATGATGAGACTATTGGATGACAAATGGATAGAAGGATTCTCGCTGCTCTCTTTCCAAGAGAAGATCACGGGAGAAGGGAGACTACCTTTTTTTTCTTATTGTAGCTGACTTGTATAAAGTGAGTTTGAACTCTACAACCTGCTCCTTTTTAATACTTTATAACACACTAAATAAATGGATTTGTTGTTCGTGGAATGAGAAGTAACTCATTGTCATTGGTCCAGGTAAAAAATGACATTAAGCTAGCTCTGGTTTTGGAATGAGCCAGGTCCAGCTGATGATTGTTCAGCTGTGAAGGTGTTGATGTCTGTGAATGCTGTTGATTAACTTCATCTAGTTTTCATTGCTGAAGTATCAAGGTTAATAAATTATTACTTTCAGTATCAAATTTTTATGTGGTAGTTACTAATACAATAATTTATGGTATAAAAATATCCATCCATTGTTTGCTGCACAGTCTATCCTCTACAGTAGTATATAAAATCAAAGGACAAGTATATAGGTTTATAAACGTTCTCCTTGTTCCAATTAAAAAAGAATATCCATCTTGTATGTTGTAACTTGTTTATTCCCCAAGCTCTGTCCTGTCCTCGCCATTATTGTCATTTACTCTTTTATCTTCTTTTTTTGGTTGCAGGTGTGCAGTTGACAAAACCATCAAACAGATTCATATTTCCATCTGGATAAATTAGTAACCTTGTACATTTTGTAAATAGCCATTGATGCTTGTTAGATTTCCGCCATGCATATCGAGAATTGTAATTTATCACAAGGTATGTTGTTTCAATTTGCTGTACATAATTCAGGTGCTTTATGGGGAAATGTTGTGCATAATTCATTTAATACTTAAAAGAATAATAAGGTTTGATCATTTTATGTAATTATTGGCAGTGATTATTATTATTTATTTAAAAAAAAACTATTTTTGGGGTCTCCAGCAGCATATTTACTTGACGTTATTGGAAAGAACCTTTTTTTTTTTGGAAAGAAAAGACATTCAAGAATCATGCAAGGCTAAATTTTGATAGAATGCGAGGGAGCAAAAATGTAGCCCTCAAGTTTGGCTAAATTTTGAACGTGGCCACGTTTTCTTAATTGCCTCATCGTGGAAGTGTGGTGAGTTGGAAAGTCCTCATTCACATGGGTAGTAATACTACTTTAGAAGAAAGAAAAAAAACTAAGAATATCAAGAGATCAGTGGAAGCATTGGTGTGTTATAATCCACAAGGGATTGAAAGAATAGTTTAATTCAATATTAGTGTTATAATCCAGAGATTAAAGATCAGATGTTGATCTTCGTGAACTTAAATTTTGGTGAACCCTTTAGGAGTATCATTGAGAGCTTGAACTTTGATGAATTCTTTTAGAGGATCCTTGATAGCTTAGAGCATATTTCAACAGATACATGGTTGGTGAGTATTGCCCTGAATTTTTGGAAACCTTATTTTCAAAAGAAATATTATTCATTTAGTCGTTCAAAATTTATAATCTTGTGGACTAGAAGTAGTACATTAGAACATGATTTGTTCTTTGATTTGATTTGATTGTTTATATTTTTTTAATGTGATAGAACTTGGTATGAATCCTAAGTTGCCTATATACCTTCATAAATAAAAGATCAAGCCATGACATAGTTTAAAGTTTTTTATTTGTGTCATTCATTGTAGGCTAGGAGTACTATACTTATTTTGTGTCTAACAGTTTAGGCTTATGTGGCATGCATGTGGCAAGAGATTTTCAAGAATAGAATTGCTTCAAAACTTTTCCATTGATGTGTTCAATTCGTAGACCATATTTCTCAACAATCTTGTATACTCCATTGTTATATAATTTAGTGACAACATCATAAGGGTCATCCTATTTTGAGATGTATGTTTCACGTGTTTGTCATGCAATGATTATTGACCTTAGAACAACAAGAACCATGTCTCCCACTTGAAATGACCGCGATCAAACTTTTTTATTAAAAGTTTTTTACATCCTGGCTTCGTAACATTCCAAACATTGTTCTTCTTTGACTCTTTTCTCATCTAAAGCCTCTAGCTCTTCCAAGCAAACTTTGTATTTTCTGCATCATTAAAGCCTTCTTGAATGACAATCCTTAGAGATGGGATTTGATATTCTTCGGGTTCCATAAACCAAAGAATATAGAGTTGCTTGTTTTGGTATTCAATATGCTCACAAGGCTTCCCCTATTTTATCATGCCAATCTCTTTTTGAGTATGAAACCATCTTCTTCAACATATTACATAAAGTCTTGTTGAATGATTTAGCTAACTCATTTGCGATAACATTATACATGGACGAGTTATGTTGGACAAAACTATATTTTACACATAAGTTATCCATGAGGTTATTGTAAAATGACTTTCCATTATCTATGATGATATAACAAGGTACATTATATTAGAAAATGAAGTTGGCTTTTATGAATCCAACAATTGTTTGTTTTTTTACTTCCTTTGATGAGACTGATTCAGGCTATTTAGAGAAATAATCAGTTGTTGTCAATATATATATATATATATATATATATGGTATGTTGAGGATTTTGGAGTTATAGGCCTAACTACATCAAGACCGCATTTACGAAAGGCCATGAGACAATGGTAAGGTACAAAGGTTCTGGTGCTTGATGAGTGAAATTTGTGTGAAACTAGCAAGCTTGACATCTTCTTGCAAAATTCATATAGTCTTTTACCATGGTTGTCCAAGAGTATCCCAACCTCTTTATACGAAAATTAAGTTTAGGGTCAAACTAATGTGCACCACAAATCCCTAAATGAACTTCTTTTATAATATGCATTGTTTCATCTTCATTCAAACATCTAAGAAGGATTCCATTAAAGAAGCGTCTAGTAATCTTCCGGTAGGGGAATACATTAATATAAGGCATCCTTAAAGAAGATAATGTGTGTCTCTAATTTCAACTTTATGTCGCAAGTCATTTGGTAATCTTCTAGATTCTAAAGAATCAATAATTGGTTGCCTCCAATATTCTTTTTCTTCCTTAACTACAAAAACATTATTACTTTCTGCATTGTCTAATAAAAAGTCGTGAAACCACCCATTTCTAACAAACTGGTATGGATATTATTTCCTCTTGAGAATTTGCTACAATTATTGTAAGATTTGTGAGAGCATTAGCCTGTTGATTTTTATTTCTTGGCACATGGATAATGCTGACATGATCAAATTGTTATCGAAATTACTGTGTATTTATGATACAAAAAAAGGTCAAACTTTTGAACTTCATACTGATGAGAAATCTAATTAACAACCAATTTTCAATCTCCATAAACCTCTAATTGATGAACTTTTATATTTAATGTCATTTCCAATCCAGTTATTAAAGCTTGTTGTTCTACAACATTATTACAACATTGTTATGTTAATGTACAAGAAAACGACATAGGTTTACCTTATGGAGTTAGAAATATGACTCTTTACCCTGAGCCATATTTCTGGATACTATCAAAAAGTAACTTCCAAAGTGGCATGAAATCAATATAAAAGACTTCCTAATATGGTAGACCCTTAAAAGTTCCCATGTAGCAGGGACTGGATGAGTTGCCAAGAAATCAGCTATAACTTGTCCTTTCATGGCCTTTTGTGAGACAAATACTATATCAAATTTTGAAAATAATAATGCCCATTTAGCAAGATGCCCTAAAAGAATTAGATGTCATTAGGTATTCCACCTTGGAGAGAAGATGAACAATATGTGCTAGCATGTAATGCCTTAGTTTTTTAGTAGCAAAAAATAACATAAGACATATCTTTCTAATTGGTGAATAATTTACTTCAACACCAACCATTGTACTACTTAGGTAGTACAAGGCATTCTTTTTCCCTTCATCATTGACTTGTGCAAGTACCACTATTAAAGAATATTCTTGGGTTGCAATGTAAAGAATTAACAGCCTTTCTGAAATTAGGGTGTCAAAACTAGTGGATGAGATAATTACTTCTTAATACTATTAAAGGCATTTTGACATTCCTCCACCCACTCAAATCGTGCATTTTTCTTCATTATATTACTTAATGGATTAGAGATAAATCTTGAAGACTTTTCAATTTATAAAGGTTTGTTGACCTTGGCATCTATAAGATAGCATCTATCTTTGAATGGTTTACCTCAATCCCTCAATGTTCAACAATAAAGGCTAAAACTTTCCCTGAAGATACATGAATATTTCAAAGGGTTCATTCTTAGTTGATAACGACGAAGCCTTTCAAAGACAATTCTCAAATCATCAAGATGATCTTCTTGTTTTTTTAGTTTTAACCACTAAATCATCTACATGGCATTCAAATTTTTCATGCAATAAATCTTTAAAGATCCTTTGCATGGCCCATTGGTTTGTGGTTCCAACATTTTTTTAGACCTAATAACATTACTTTATAACAATAAATACCTTTAGAGTGTGAAATAGTGTAAGTTTCTCATCCTTAGGATTCATACGGATTTGATTATATCCTGAAAAGCCATCCATAAAAGACAAAGCTTCATAAACTATAGCATCCACCATCAATTTAGTAATGGGAAATGGAAAATGGAAAATCATCTTTAGGGCAAGCTTAATTCCAATCTTGAAAATCAACGTATATCCTTAATTGATTGTTCTTTTTTTATACGAATAATGTTTGTAATCTAAGTTGGATAATTAACTTCGTGAATAAAATTGGTTTTAATGAGTTTATTTACTTTGGATTCTATTTTTGAGATGAGTTTAGGACGAAAGGAATGTTTAGATTGGGATTTTTTTAGTGATTGGATTTCTTCCTTTATTTGTGCTTTATCACTTTTTTTCACTTTTTCCTCTTTGATTGGGGATTTTTTTTTATTTTTTATACTTAACCTTCTTTTAAGACTCATTGTTTTCTCTCCATTACCTTAGATCCGAATCTAGAGAAAACAACAACCTTCAATCTTGGATTATATGGTACGGTAGGAGTGGATATTTGATCACCTAGATGTTGGACTGATCTTACTCCAAATTTTAGCTGTTGAACTGATCTTTCTCTTTGTATAACCATCTTTACTTCATTATATGGTCCTCTACCTGTAAAAAAGTTCATCTAAGCTTCCAAGTTTATGAGGCTTACCTATCCCATCTTCAACATCCTGAAATTGTTTCTAAACACAAGGATCAAATCATCCTTCTAGCTATTTTATTGTTCTTTAGAGGCTTTATCCATCATAAACTCTGAAGAGTGAGAATCAAAATGTAATAGCCTTAGTCATGGTTGGAAATGGTAGGACTATCTTTTCCTTCATTGTTTGGATATCCTTTTTGGAAAGTTGATCTTGAGAATATGACATGAATAATTGGGTTGACTTTGTCAATACTTTATCTTTCTTAATTTACATCTTATCTTTGAAATTATATCTAACTTTTAACTTAAATTCTTTATCTTCCTTAAAGTAGAACCTAACATATGCATAATGTGATTCTTCAATAGATAATGGTTCTTTTGAATTCATAGAACATTTGACCACACCATCATGGTTATACTTAAAGCATTGATGCCATATTGATGGAATCATCCCATTTTCGTGTAACCAAGTTCTTCTTAAAAGCAGATTATAGGAAATCTTTGCCTCAATAATATAACAAAGTGTTGAAGAGTTCATCTCTCTAATATCAATTTTGATATGAATCTTCTTGATGGCAAGTTTTCCTTTTTGGTTAAAGCTTTAGACCACCATCCTATTTAGATATTTCATCCAGAGATATGCTAATCTTTTTCATCGTATGAATCAGCATGATGTTGACTGCTAACTCATCATCAATTAAGATGTGTCTAATTCATTGATCTCTAACATACCCACTTATATAAAGTGGTATATTATGTGTTTTTTCTCTAAGCTACAAGTCTTCATTCAAGAATGATATTGTTGTTAAATAATCAATATCAGTTATATCATCAACCCTTGAGAAAAAAAAAAAACCTTCTTCAAACTCTTTATAGCCTAGAAAGAATTGGGTGAAAACTATTTGTGTCTCTAGAGGAAAATCCATTGCCTCGAATAAAATGAATAAACTTGTGTTTAGTGGAATTTTCTTTAACTTTGAGACAACTCCTTTTATAATCATATTTTTTGCTTCCGAGGATTGGCCTTTCTTTTTAGGACATCATTTTTCAACTAATACATTTTTTATCTTTCCCAACTATTATAATATTTGCCATGATACTTTCATCTTAAAAGAATGTTTTTGAAAAATATCATGGGCCTTCTTGTTACACTACTAGTTCTTTCCTTGTATAAACAAGACACTTGTTTCTTCGTACCTGTTTATGTTTTGAGTGATGCAACCATATTATTTGAGAGTTTCGCTCATATTTAAATAGTATTTTTCTTATTCTTTATATATAAAATGCCTTTATATTCTTTTTTTATGTTTTGAAGACACTTTTGGATAAAAGAAGCAAAATGGAGTAAATTAAAAGTAATTGACAGATTTGACTATCAGTCAATGTTTTGTATAGAATGTGAGCTCTAGAGGTCAAAATGAAGTGATTTCAGTGGAATTAAAAAGATAACATCCATACTTTTCTAGAAATCTAAGGCAAGAAAATAAAATAAGAAAGCATGGAAATCATAGCTTTCAAAGTCAAATCTCATATTCTGTTAGTGTTGACATTTGACCATTCCAACTTGAATAGTTGGAGCTATAAAATACTTTTAAATTTTTAAGGCAAGCAAATAAAATAAGAAATGCATTTTTGTTGGATCTCTAGTGCAAGGACTTATCAACACTCTACATTATAGACCAAGACGATGTCATATGATGGAGATATGATTTTTCAAAAAAAGACCATCAAATAGGTTTCATGAATAAAAGAGCCCAAATTGTGTTTCAAAGCATCTAAACTGACATCCAAAGTTTTTATTTCAGCAATTTAGCTCCTTTAATTAAAATCTTGAAGATTCCATGCTAGATTATCTCTTTTTGTTAGAAAAATATGTAAACTATCAACTTAAGAAATGATTATTTTGTAAAATAGGGAATAGGTGTCTTACTATATAAAAAGAAAGAGGAATAAAGAGAAGTCAAATAGAAGATAAAAACAATGCCCCTTCTACTCCACAAACCCGAAATCATGTTTTCTTATTTCTTTATTATTAGTTGTTCAACAAACATGCAAGGCTAAACATCTTTTCTTGGTTGTAAGGACACAAAAACCTTTAAATTTCAAAAATTATGAGATATATCTTATCTTTTCTTTTGGTATATATGATGAAATGTTTTTTTTCTTGTGCTTATTTTTCCTATAATTATTTATTTTAACTGTTAGAGTAAACTCTAAGTTATTATTGTAGACAACCTATTATTAGGTTTGATATCAAAATTGGAGTTGTGATATATGAACTTGTGAAACATTTGAGTTTAATAATTATAACGGATACATGTTTTTAATCTCAGGAAGAACATTCAATAAAATCAAACATAGACTGTAGACAATTATGTTTTCTTGATTAATCAACTTATTTAGTTGTTAAGGTTGTCATTGAATTAAACTATAGTGGTTGTTTGATTGATTGTGGTTGTTTGATTGTTAAGTTATATAGCGGATCCATTAACTTACCATTATTAAAAAGAGATAAATATTCAGAATATAAATTATTAATGTTCTGTTTCTATGATCACTTCTAATTTTTATAGTCGATGTTTTCTTGCAAATAAGGTTTATTTTCTTGATAAATTTTGGTTTTATTTGATTTTTGCTTGATAACTTTCTATTTTCTTTTGCATTAGCCTAAAATACCTCCAACACCCCCCCCCCTCCCAAATTGCATATCATATAGCATAAAAATTTGACTTGAACCTTTCTTGTGGGATCGACTCTTTGTTTGCTTTTATATTATCTTATGTGTTGTGTTTTAAGTTATGTAATTAATTTATGCGATTGTGAGATCGTAGCATTGAGTTTGATTGTTTCACATTCTTCTCAATCATCCTTTTAGGTGAGTTATCTTAGGAAGTGGTAAGGTTGGATGTTTTGAACCTCATCTTTTTTGCTTTTCTACTACGATCCATGTTTTTGAACCTCATCCTTTTAGGTGAGTTATCATCATGATCAAACATGTTTATGTCATTAGAAGATACCCATCCAATAGGTTCTACTTTCATGAAACTTTCTATAGTAACATTTGGCAAGGCATATCTTAGCATTTTAATCAATATTATCCTTGGACAAATCCCCAATCCTTTGAGAGCTTTTAGCATGTGGATTTTGTTTTTTTTTTTTTTGTTGCTCCATCAACATGGTGACTTTAACATCCTTTTCTTTAATAGATTTTTCTGGATCCTCTATTTCCAAATAAATTTGATGAATATGATCCTCATAAAATAATACCTCAATGACCATGACTAGTGTTTGGGAGTCAATGTCAAAATTGCATGAGCATGAATAATTTCCCCATTATTTTTAGAAGTCATTGAATTAGATCTAGACTTTGACCACTGTTTTGGATGTAATTCATATGATGGAATCTTAATCCCTTCTTGAAGTTTTGAAAGGGAGATTCTCCAAACTCATAGTTTGAGAAAAGTATTTTTTTTTTCTCTTCTAAGGAGTTTTCTTAATGAAGAGACCAATTTAGACTTTATAGACAAAGCTCTTATGCAAGTGGGTGGTAAAGCATCAACTCTAGCATCTTGAGAATTAATTGGAGAATTGCTTATGTGCTTCATATTTCTACTTTTTGATGATAGATTTGCTGACTCGAGAGATGGGAGGAAGAGAGTGTCCCGCCATGAGTGTCAGAAATTGTACACATAAAATTCTTGCGGATTAAATAAATTTGATTACAAGAAAAGTGAAAACTCTCTTGAGGTGCTCTTTATGTGCACAAATTCTATAATGAATAGTCAGATCTAGATCTTGTTTTAGTTTTAAATGAAGGGATATTAGCATGGGTCTGAAAGCTTAAATCGTATGAGATCTTGACTTGATTAAGGACTTGAATTAATTTAGTACTGATTATTCTCATTAGCTCAAAAGCTTTAATAGTATGATATCTTAACTTGATTTGATGAAGATTAGGACTTTGATCCCTTTCCTCCTTGATAGATTTGAATTTCTTGTAGAGAACTTCTCAAGTATTTGTGTTTGGTCTTTAGTGTCTGTTTGTTGTCATTTTTCTTTTTTTTGTTGTTGTTGTTTTGGACCTCCTTCTTGATGATGGCTTTGTTGCCATTTCTAGACAAGTCGAATGTCAATTTACCTCAAATATCCTTTGACTAAAGGATATTTAAGGAAAATCAATATGAAAATTACTTAAAATATCCCCATCCCCATCTTAAAGGATATTAAAGTAAGATCTATAAATATATTTAGATTTGAGTTTTAATTTTATTTGGGTTCAAACCCAATAAATTTAATAAGGTCCACACCTAATTAATAAAATCTTTGGATAATGAATCAAATTTGCTGAAATTTTATGTACAACTACATTTAGAAATAAAAATAAAATAAAATTCATAACTCCTTAGTGAATAAATCAAGGAAATTTTCATTGCAAACTTACTCCACCCAGTTGACAAATAAGACATGAATATTGAATCATCTAGTAGGTGGCTTAGTGGTAAGAGGTTAGAGAAAAAAGATTTGCTCCTTGTGGTCTTACGTTCGAGCCATGTAGTTGCTAATATAATAGTCCTTGGAGGTTTACATGGAAATTAAGTTCATAAACCGTAAAGCTAATTGGAACACCTATTTTTTTTCATTAAAAGTAAAGACATGAATAGAGCAACTCAAAAACTCATGGTGATAAATGAAAATCACAAATCGACAAATACTACTTGTTTTAGTGCAGGTTCTCCAACAGCAAACATTTGTACAGCCAAATATCACTCTTTCCATGGGGGTGGGGGTGGGGTACTCAAATGGGAAATAAAAAGGAGACGCGTTGAAAAATCTTTCATTGTCGATGGCATTATATTTCGGTTTCTTCACAGCTTATCCCTCCTCCATTCGACTCTTCCTGTAACATGTAGCGATGCCAAATTAGATTAATTATTGCAAATATTATCTTCAGATAACCAAAAAATCGAAAGGAAAAGAAGAGAATTCTGTCGCACCTGTGTTCTCTTGTTAGTTAGTCCTCCTTCTTGAACAAAAACAGGCCTCTCCTCAACAACTCTGCTCAAAACCCCACTGTTCCTATCACTTTTCTTAGGTGTAAACTGACCCTTCTTTAACCTCAGTTTCTCCTTCCACCACCCTGAACTCTTTGGCGTTGGGAAGCCATCATCGACAAGTAATTCATCTCGTAAGGTCATTTTTCGCTGCTGGTTGTTGCTGGTGCAGTTATCCTTCAAAGGCAACATGGTGCCCTTGAAGAAGATTTCATCTGCAGGAATCATGGAGTAGTTTTTCACCGAGAACTCGAAATCTGTGGAAACTGGCGCTTCTCTATAGCTGCTTTCATACTTGATAGCTTGTTGTGCATCCCCAAAATCACTGGAGAAGGAGATTCTTGGATCAATAGAGGAAGTGTAAAAGCTTTGTTGCTCACTGTTGAACATGTTTAAGCATGCCATGAATTTCCAAACCAGCACCCTGAGTCTTTTTAAGTTGCTCCTTCTCTTTCACCGTTAGAATCCACATGTAGATGTTTGCATTATATAGAGGTGAACTTGTTTTGTGTGTGTGCTCGGCAGGCAACTCATGTTACTTAGATTTGTAAGTTTGTGACTAAGATGAGGATAATACATTTTGTATTCCGAATATTTTATCAGTGATAAGCTGTTTAAAGTTAACATTATTGACTCTAATGTGTGCTCATTAAGTTACATGCAACTGTTCAAGTGATGCTTGGCAAACAGATAGAGCCATTCTGACCCTAATATTCTGCCAGATGTGGCTGCATGAAGCCAATATCCATTTTATAAGGACTCGAAATCATTTAACTATTAACTACATAGAGTTTTTCTTGCAGGGGGGCTTCATCAAGGCTCTTTCCTTAGGGGCGAATCCACGCGGGGGGAACCAAGAATTTCTCTCGGCATTTTTTTGAGAGACGAGAAGGAAGAGTAAAGGGTTTTTTTTTTTTTATCATATCTCTTTCATGTTATCCCGGCAGAATTAATAAAGATTTAACATTTAATCAGTGCCCATTTAGCCATTCCATGAGTCCATAAATTACAATTACGAGCAGTAATCAGACTTGAAGAACCCAAATGATTGATGTTGTCAAAGTGCTAAATACATATTTCCAACAAAATATTGAGTGGTAGCACCTTGAGACGCACACTTGCTCCCCTTCCCATCCCTTCGTCGAACATGTGATTTTTAAAGCGGGTGAGTTTCTCATACTGCATTTCCTATATTTTAAGGTTAGATCTCCACTTGCTTTCAGCTACTAACTATGCTTTTGAAAGGCCATGTGGGTTTGAGCTGTGATCTCATAGTTAATCCAAAATCTATAGAAAGCAGGGCCTCTCACGTCCTGTACAGAACAAGAAAATTGAAACCTTACTTTGACTATTCATGACAGCTGAATTAGATAAAGAATTATCGGTTCCATCCTCTTGCGTGACATTCACATGGTTAATATATTCATCTAAAATGGAATTTGTCGTGTCACCAAATGGTTCTTCGACAAGTGGCTGGTTCTCACACTACAGCTGTAAGAAGCTTTGAAAATGCCAAGAGACATTGAATTTCACTCCATGGGTTCAGCGGACCTTGTCTCCTAATTGGTCTCTCATCTTGTTGACACAGTTTGTCTTTTATGCTTCTCTCTCTTAACCCAACAAAAGAATTGTGTTCACCTCAAAGCACGTTTTACACCGTGAGATGGTGGAAAAAACTCGAAACCCCAAAATTCGGTTTTAGTGAACTCTCCTAATGTGCTATAACATAAAAGCATTGGCAGTAGAGAAAACCAATGGATGATGGGGCCTCTCTATTTTACCATGTACAGTTGTCCTTGGATGGAATTGTCATTGAGTAGACGATATGTTGATGGCCTTCAGCTCTCTGCTTCTCAAATCGAGGAATAATGGCATAACAATGATTAATAATTACGGTAATGGGGGGCTACTAGTTTCAGTTGAGCCCCCTAGTGAGTTGACATTGCGTTAATTTTAGCATTACGAAGGGTACCTTGAACCAGACGAAAGCATACTTTTGCTCAATCATCTAGCTCATTTCGTAATTCCTCAGCTCCGTGAAATTTGAAACCTTTGGCATACGAACCCACAGCCAGGGTCAGAGATGAAAGCTTCCTCACAGCATGAAGCACTGTTTATTCTGATGGGCAATTGATCGAGAATGAAATGCTGCAACAAAAAAATAATGACAATAATAATTGTGCTGCAAAAACTTTACTGAAAATTATCATCATGCTCTACATCATCGGAAGGAGATGGTCCTTTCAATGGCAGTTGACTTCCAAAAGAGAGTTTAGATTTTAATTCTGCAGTGGCCATTCCTTTTAAAGGCGTTCTCATCCGTTTCACACCTGGTCTTTGCAAAGGTATGTGAGAGGCAGATGGTGCGACCCTTTTAGCATCTATGTTGGAAGATGGAGATTGTTGTGGTTTCTGATAACGAGATAACCTTGAGTTTTGGCCCAGATTTTCTTTTTCATTGAGCCGGCTCTCATTCCCTTTTATCCCCTGCAACCTTGGACTTGGCTTTGATTCAATCGGTACAAGTTTCCCATCTACTTGGTTCGTGAAGACAAAAGAAACCTGCAAGAACATGATAATAAGTCCTTCATGTGGAAACCCAAAAGTATAGCAGATTGCATGTGAATTACAACTGGGAGTAGGGATCAGTCACAGGAGATGGTGGTATAACAGACTTTTTGTGAAAACAAAAGTTCGATTCTGCACTCAGAACTTGCGCATTATATTAATTTATTCCACCAGCAATTTGTTCTATTAAGCATGCAAGGGAGAGCAGCAATCAAGGGGAAATCATTGATGAACTCCTAAAACAAACCTAGGATGAGAGAACTGAGTCATATTTAATGAGTTCATTTGCTGTGAAACATGGTAGAGAACATGCATTCTGACTGCAACTTTTCTACCATCAATTCTGAATACACGCTTGACTAGTTCTGATTTTTGGTAGCTGGTAAATACTTTCTAGTATAATCAGGGGTTTAAATATTTCAGAAATTTATTGACCAAAACAAATCGATTATTCCTATAGAAATTTTTTGGAAAGGAATCACATTAAATATGGGGAAATGTTGGAACACCTCATCACCAGCTGAAGCTTGAAGGATACTATCAGGCACTGATGTCGAGTGAAAGTGATGTCCCCAGCTGCCCAAATCCTCTTCCAAAGGAGTCCCTACCTGAAAATTGAGGGAAAGGAACAAAATCAAGTGGGACATCTGAAAGTTATGAGCCAGTAATATTGCAGAGATTGATAGGTGACTTACTTGCTTCTCTGAGCTCTTTAACTTGTCCAAGCATCCAGCAATTGCGGCAAAGCCACCTATATCGAACACTTCTTGATTGGGCATATAATTCTCAGATGTAGATTCATCTACATCTCCTATGCCCTCAAGTTTCCCACCAGCAAATAGACATCGGGCACAGTTCATCTTTACATGTATTTCAGACCTACACAGACAAATAAAGATGTTCAAAGGAAGCAAAATGAAATGTGATATCAATAAACATTTAAACCAGCAAGTCAAAGACACGGAAATAATATAACTGAACCATGTTATTCTGAACTAGCTATGCTTTACATGGTACATGACAAGTCAGCAAAAAAAAGTAAGCAAGAAAATGATGCTTCATTAGAGCTTGCAAAAAATCTCAGAAATGAATCTTTCAATTAGCTTGAATTGGCCACTGGCATAAACTTGCCTACTGCAACACGAACACAAGAAGGAACTTTTTGTACACTTTCTCTCAACCAGTGCTTGATTCATTGCTAACAATAATGTAACATTTTTAAAACCATTTTGTAAGTCCATTCTCTAATCCTTGCCTACAGCGACCCAAAACCCTCCATCCTTAGATTACTGTGCAAATATTACAGGCACAATTTTAAAGGCCAAACACCCCACATAACTTTACCATAAAAATGCCAAATACATAAATGACCTGTAAGTTATCATGACAAAATACTTCAACATATGCAACACAAATTACCTGACATTCTCCTGAAATGTGAACAAATCACGTAAATCTTCAGTTGAAAGAAAGCTTCCCTGCAAATGCATGTACTTTAAATACCATTTTATTCAAAGGAAACTTCAGTTGAATAGCATAAAGAAGTGGGAGAAAAAAACAACGTGTGCTGCAAGGCTATCATTTTGCTCATTCTGAATAACTTTTTGAAGCCCCTCTTTTGACATTTGACGCTGATAAACCTACAAAAGTCAGCAAACAGAATGACACGCACTGGTTATTGGCAGAAGTATCTTAGAAATGATGAAAGGAAAAAGTTTGGTGCCTGTATTCTTAATATAAATTGAGTCGCAGCTCATCAAAACCTTTTCTTCGATGGTTCCAGTACTTAGGAATCTGTAGATATATACCCTCTTCTTTTGTCCATCCCGCCAAACTCTCGCAGCTGCCTAATTATGCGAGGACATGATCATGAAAACAATCAAATGTGAGATCAGCATACTACTTTCTAACTTATGTGAATTGAGGTGGTGGTGTTTAACCATAGAACATTACTTGTTTGTCATTGGCAGGATTCCAGTCAGGATCAAACAAGACAAGTCGGTTACCACCGATTAGATTGAGGCCACAGCCACCAGCCTTACTGCTTAAGAGAAACACAAACTGATCCTGCAGCATATTGAGTTAAAACTAATTGATTAGCGATCAAGCCTGATGATTGCCCTTTTTACCAAGCAGAAAACACAAACTAAATTGCAGCCATATCAACTAGAAGGAAAAGAGATGATACCTTCGATGGATCATTAAAGTGATTAACTAACTTCTGTCGTTTACTGATTGATGTGGTTCCATCAAGCCTTATATGGGGATATCTTCTTTCACGGCACAATTGAGCAAAAAGGTCAAGTGTCTGATGCATCAAGTAATTTTATACAGTGAGGAAGCAATATCAATTGCAGCTTCATAAAAAAGTGGTCGATAAAAGATCAGTGAATGGCTTCAGTTGAAATAAGTTGTCAATAATAAATATACATCTTAAATCACTTTGAGTTTGACAGTGCAACAAAATCTATTTCGTCCAGAAAACAGAAATGTAAGTGTGCAGGCAACCTTACACTAATAGGTTGTCTTTTAAAAGAAAATCACCGAAAGATACATGAGCAGAAAAAAAGTGTTATGCTACCAATATTTAAATTATCCTGTAGCCTGTTCTTTCTTTAACTTGGGATTAATGCAATGACATGAGAAGGAAAGATTTAAGCATTATCAGCTGCATATTAAGAATCAACTTACAAATTGGAAAACTGGAGGCTATGATACATGTATAAACTGTTATCAATAAAGTAATTTCTATTCCACAATAACTAGAATCATCAACTAAAACAAACATACCTGAGTATAGTTTGAGACAAGTACAATGCGATCATCTGTTCTCAGTCGTAGATGGGCAAGTAATCGGGCCAAGACATGCATTTTACCAGAGAGCTCAACCCAAGCCCCATCACCACCAGTCCATGAACCAGATCTAGCAATATTTGGGAGAAAAAACCCTGTCAGGCACAAGTATAGAACGTGGAATACATACAAAAAAAACACTCAGTATATGCTCACCTTCCAGAGAACATCCCAGGAGGGAAAAAACGCATGCAGTCCTCAAACCCCGAAGTTCCTGGACTTCCGTTTTTTATGGTGTCAAAGATAAGCTGCATGGAATAATGATCATAAAAAGTAATACAGAATAGTTTCTAAATTAAACACAGAGAAGACATCATAAATGTTAGAGAACACAACAGATTGCAAATAAATAAAAACAAACCCACTAACTTCAATATTTGAATATGAAAGTAAAAATTTTAAAGTAGTAGAAGAGTCCTACACAAATGATGTAGCAACTAAAATCAGAAGGAAAAACAAAATGATTTGTTCTCCCAAACATTATCATATGAAATAGTGTTTTATCCCAGCCATTTATTTCTAGAATCAGGTGATTCCAGCCAAATTTCACACTATAGTGCATGATTGCGAGTACAGAAACAAAAATCCTCGGATAACTACTACTCAACACTTTTTATACCTTTGGATGATTGCACAGCTTCTTAAGAGCTGTGATGTAGGCCAATATCTTTGATTTCTTTGCCTCTTCAGTGATTGCCCGTTTAACCTGTTGTTAAAAGAGTAACAGAATAATCCAAGTCTGTTTCTAAGAATCATATTAAGTTAGTTACCACTTAGTGTGAAGAAAACCCACATTTTTTGAATGTATAAAATGGTTATATAACTCTGCCTGGAGAGGAGTCAATTTGCAACAAACAACTTCTACGATCTGCACAGAACATTTAGAAGGACAAAAATATCAAAATACATTTTTACTCAGATTTATCTGCACAAAAAGACAACCAAAAGTGAAGTATCGGTAATAGATTTACTTTGATCAACATATAAATCAAAAACTCTATTGCATAGAGCAATTAGATGTAGAAACATTAAGGAGCAGAAACTTCATAGTGCAAGAATATGTAATTGGTAGAGAAAAATACATGTACAGCTCACAGAGTAACCCTAACTTCCATCTTCTCATCATCTGGTGATGATATCTTATCTAATTCAGAAGGTTTATTGAAATAAACTATTTACAGACTGCTAAATTATTGAGCTTCCAATATGTTAGATAAACTTGGGAGGGAAGCTGAAATATTGTTCAACATGTTAAGCAATATTCACAAGTGCTAATGGCACACATAAATCTTGATAAGGTCATACCTTTGGCGGCAGGTGATTTGATAATAATGCATTTGTCCTTCTCAGTATAAACTGCAATGCACACTTTCAAATTAAATACAGGAAGATGTTAAACGTTCTTCCTTACTGTACACAAAAGATCACCTTTCATACTTAGCATGTAGCAGCTATTTACCATTACATAATCAGGAGTTAAAATAGCAGAACATAGTGATATGATTCTCAAGAAAGCTAGTTTCTACAGTGATACCCACATTAGTATGAATCTGACCTGATTTACTTTTGCACTCAGTTCTCCAGAGCGTTCAGCACCTAGCTGCTTCTCTTCTTCAGTGGCAGTTGGTTCCCTTCCACAAATGATTGGTGTCTTCATAATTTATACATGAGAAGTTAAAAAAATATGACAAGCATGTATGCCATTAGGGTAGAGGAAAAGGAACAGCATGCTACTAGTATAGTAATTTCTGATGCAAAAATAAAAAGATGAATATTAAGCAAGTTTACAAACAGAATAAATATTGAGTTCAACCGTTTTCAATTTAATTCAAATTGACGAATCATAATAAAACATAGCTCACCTCATAGTAACGGCGAAAATATGCAGCATCACCCAAAACACCTGGATTGGTGAAGTTAACCATTGCAAAAAACTCTTCTAGGTCATTCTGCAGAGTTGCAAGAGGATAATGAATCATGAAATATTAGAAAAGTGGTTAACTATTAAGATAAATAGTACTCAGGTGATATATCTCACTTGCATTGGAGTTCCTGACAACAAGATGCGTCGTTTGCATGACAGGGAAGCCAGTGCCTATGAGAATGTTCACAAATGAACGCAGACAAAGAATAAAAAATTGGAAGGCATCAGATGTGAATACTCAAGAAAAAAGAAAGGATCCACATGCCATACCCGATTTGTTAATGTCTGGTCATTTTTAAGTCTGTGAGCCTCATCGCATATGAGAAGGTCACAAGATTCACTACTGCTAAATTTTGATGAATGCATCCGGAATGTCTCATATGAAACAATCAGTACCTGTGGGATATAACTTGACTTCAGTAAACATACCACAATATTCTGGACATTTAATGCTAACTTTACCTGGAAAGAGCTGCTAGGATTTGTGAAACAGTCAATCCCAGAGACAACATCTTCTCTGGTGCTTTCACAGAGAGCTATAAGCTTAACTCTTTCTCCAACCCACTTTTTTATTTCAGCCTCCCAATTACTTACAAGGCTGGTTGGGGTGACAATTATTGTTTTTTTAACCATAGGCTTTCCATCAAACCCTTGACCAAGAAGAGTGTACAGCAATGTGATTGATTGCAGTGTCTTCCCCAGACTGCCAAAGTAAGACCAAAAACACTAACCTTGAGCACAAGGAAAAAATTAACACCCTTGAGGAAAACTGTGCAAAACACTTCATATATCAAGTCAAAATAAATGAGGAATTTACCCCATATCATCAGCCAGAATGCATCCATTAATATTTGCAGTGCTATAAAATCCTGAAACACATTCAAACATGAACTGAACCCCTTCTCTGCAAACATGGCCAACAACATCAAGATATGAAAATTTTCATTTACGAGCAGTCCTTATGCAGAAATTGTTGTGCAGATATCAGAACCAAATATTAGAATTTTACATTGTAACCAATACCTTTGGTGAGGTCGAAGGAACCGAACAAGCAAAGGATCCACCACTATTGACATCAAATTACCAACTCCATCCTCAGACTCTTCAGGTTGCCACAACACCAAAGGATCAATACCGGGTGGCAAAGTCACACTTTCCTCCACTACATCGTTCTCCGCCACACTTGGTACATTAAATCTATTCATTACTGCAACCAACACTGGTCTTGAAGAACCCCATGGAACGAATCGTTTCCGAGCCCAAAGTCGACGGACAAGCTGTTCATTTCCATCATTATAACCATTGGAACATGGGGGTTTAAAGGGTTTCCGACAAATAGCTGCCCCTTCTGTTACTGAAAGAACTCGAGGAAGCAGTGACTGTCTCCTCACTACAAGGTTGCCTCTAGTAAACCACAATCAACAAAATTTCACCTTAATTTATGCAAAATCAATTCAAATAAACAGTTCCATTGTTGAAATTAAAGAGCTAAATTTTGAGGAAAATGAGCTTTTGAATGAAAACAACAGAATCCTGCAAAAATCTTATTTCTCGTTTCCTACCATTGTCTCAGCAAACAAACGGATAATTTCACTTTGATTTATTCAAATTCAATTAAAATAAGCAATTAGCTCGATGCAATTGAAAGAAGTTCCACATTCTTACAACAATAGCTATTTGAACCAAAGCACCAAAACCCACAATTCAAGAAACACCAAAATCTTTCTCATTTCCTGCTTTTTTTATCAGTGACCAAACAGAAGATTCAATTCCAAATCAAACTGTACAATTTCAGACCCATTGAGCTATAAAGCAAAATTGGAACCCTGAGTTATCGAATCCGCGCCAGAAGTAACAAAACACTTCTGCACAACATTAGCTATTGGACCAAAACGAAAAGCTCACCAAACCTTTTCTCATTTCGTGCATTTTCTCAAAAACCAAACAGGACATTCGATTTCAAGACTATTAAGCTACAAAAAAAAAAATAGAAACCCTAATTTTATCAGTTTTTTCACCAGGAAAATAAACTAGGTTTTTGAACAACCAGCTTTTACCACATTCGAAACACACAATCCAAAACTCGCTGCATATAATGTTGTTGTGGTATTTAGTTACCTCAAAAGGGCGTCTACATTCTTCGACTTGCGATCTTCATTGGACTGTGGGTATTCTGCCACCTGTTGCCCTCCCTCCTCGCTGTCGTCTTCTTCTTCGCGATCGACAGTGTACTCGTCGCTTGAATCGGAGGGTGAGAAACTCTCTTCTTCTTCTTCTTCTTCTACTTGATCGTCTTCCATTGGCGGAGCTTGTTTTTTTCTGCGATCGTTTTGCTGTGATTTTTCAAGAAAGCTGTGCATTTATTTCTTTCATCCTTTTTTTCAGGGGGGTCTGGCGGGAAACTTACAGCATGTTTTTGGAGTATTTAAAATACTGACAGCATGTTTTTGGTTTTTTTACAGCTGTGCATGTTATATTTTAAATTTTTTGGAGTATTAGAAATTAGATTTCAAAACTCAATCTTTAAAAATACTATAAAAGTAAATTAGATTACCACCCCAAGTTTATAATTTCAAAGAAATAATAATAATATTTAAATCTGCTTTTTCAAAATATCTATCTAGCTTTTATTAAAAAAAAATCCTTTAAGGGATTAAAATCAATATAATAAGGGTAATATAGAAAAAAATGAATTAAATATTATCTTTTATAAATATATAAATTCAACTTATTCATTAAAATCATAAAATACAATTAAATTTAATTGCAATAGAGAGTTGTTGTAAGCTTAAAGAGCATAAATACCTTTTGATGATGAAAAATTAGATATGCAAAGTAAAACTAAAAATTAATATATATTTTTACTTTAAAACATGCAATTATAAATATTCAACTAAATACAAAAACAATAAACTATATAAATGTGATAATTAAAGAGTGCGAGTTTACAAACATGGCACTAAGATTTAGAAGGGTTCGAGAAACCATCTATTTCTCTCCTTGAGCTTCCATTAAAATGTTGGTTTCATTATCACACATTGGTTTTTTATAGCGGGTGAGACCAAAATGTTATACAATCTTTTTGCAAGGGTAAGGCCAACTCAATCCTTTAGTGAGTTGAGGATCAAACTATTATCTTTACTATTTTTATGGGTTAAAAACTAGAAAATATATTATCAATACTCACTCAAGAACAAATATTAAATCACTCAAATTTATTCCCTGGGAGATTTTTTTTTCAAGTGTTTATATGTCCTTATTTGTTTTTGGTTTTTTTTTTTTGGATTCTTTACTTTTAGTAAGCAAATTTACCATATATTTTTTAATTTTAATTTATTATATTAATTTTTTTTTGCATATTTATGAAGTATATTGATTTTGTTTGGGTGTTTGTTCTTTGTTTTAGAGTTTTTATCATTATAATTTATTTTATGGATTTATGAAGTGTACATGTTAGGGTTTGTTTCAGATTATGTAAAATTGTATTTGTTTAGTTAATGTATTTAATTAATATATGATTATTGTATATAGGTTTGATATAAGTAATGAAGAATCGTTCATGGATGTATTGTGAATCACCCTAAGGGTTGCATAGGATGTGTCATCACCCAATTTTTGGGTGACTCCCAAAAATATACCACAAAATAACAAAAATAAATAAAAAGAGGCGGCGTTGGTAGAAAAATCAATGTTGAATTTTTGATTGTTTTCGCAAGAACGATTGTGTCTCTTTTGTCCCCAAGATAGAGGAAAATACAGATTTAAGACAAAAGTATTTTTATCATCGGATAAATCTGTGTAAAAATTAAGTCGAGGGATATAATTATATATTTTTTTATGGGCCAATTTGATTTAATCGTCGACCAATTTTAAAATATAATTATGTTTGGGAATTAATTGAGGGTCCAATTAAGGGATTTAATTAAGTGCAAGGACTTAATTATACTTTAAGTTGGTCAAAATAATTTTATTAAAGGCTTAATCAGTGAAAAATTAAGTCCGTGAATTTAATTTGGGCTCAATTGAGAAGTTGGGAATTTTCGGAGGCTAAATGGAATTTTTCCAAGCCAATTATGCAAAATCAGGAGTCCAATTGGAAACAATTGAGAGTTTAATGGTCAATTGTGGGTCAAATGGCATAGATTGGAAATCAAGGGCCAAAATAAAAAGGCGCGCAAAATTTAAGGATAACTTTGAATTTTTCACGGGGACATGATTGCACAAAATCATAAATTTAGAACTAATTAGGGGTGCAATTGAGCTGATTAAAAAGTGAGGGACCAAGTTGATCTTTCTCCCTTCCTCTCCCGAATCTTTGCGCGTGCAGTGTAAGCACGCGAGCACGCCACCCATAGGCATCCCTTCTCCCATTTTACTAGGCAAAGCAAGAGATGCCCTCGGTTACATGCCCGAAGGTGCTGGTTCTCCTGCTATAAATACTGAGGCTGGAACAAGCAGTAGGGGTGACGAAGAAACTGAGGGAAGAAAGATTAAAACCTGCATGCAGAAATAAGTTTTACGCAGGGAGGAGAATCAAGTGGAAAGAAAGAAAAAGAGAGGGCTACAAAAAGATCTGGAGAGACTGAGAACACACGGGGAAGAGGGTTTGGAAAATGAAGAATTTTTGCATGGGGCTGAGGGGCTGAAAATTGAGAAGAAAAACGTTGAAAAAAAAGAAAAAACAGAGGAAAGTTTTGAACAGGCGACGAGCAGAAGAAGAAGAAGATTGGAGAGAGAAAAAAACTAAAGAAAATCGAGAGAAGAGAGGAAGAAATTCGAGCCTAGTTACAGTGATTTTAGCATGGAAAACATGCTCAAAAATTGAAGGAGAAGAAGACCTTCTTCTTCACCGTCTTTTCCTCTGTTTCCCGTCTTTCTCTCTCTCCAGTTGCAGAACTTTGGTGCAGCACCCCGGTCAACTCTCCAGCCACCGTCTCCGACCACTTTGCGCCACCTCGTCGTTGCCAGAAGCTTCCTCCTCGTCACAGAAACCATCTCCCTTCTTCTCAGACGATAAGCGGCGACGAACATAGGACACGCAGCAGCGAAGGCAGACATCACCGACAACTTCAAACCTCCATTCCGACCCACAAACCTCCGTTTCCAAAACAACGACGACAAGAAGGATCACCTCGATCCCCTCTACACGACTATATCCTCAGGTAATCCTCTCGTCAAAGTCGACCATTTACTGTTCACGAATGCACTGTTGATTTTCTTCTTCGTTTCTGTTTCTTTTTTTCTTTCGTTTTTCTTTTTTTTTGGTTGGGCCGGGTTGACCCGACCCAACCCAGGAAAACGAGTTGTCGACCCACTAGATCGACGACTCGACTCAAGATCAACCGGGCTTCCAGCACGAGATGAGTCGGAAGCCCAACTCAAATCGGTCAAGTCGTCACCGACCCAAAAATAAAAAAATAAAAATAAATAAAATAAAATAAAATAAAAAACTTTTTTTCAAAAAAAAAGAGGTATTTTGTTTTATTGCATACGACCAAATTCCAAAATGTTTCTCATTGTATCTTTTACATATTTTTTCATATTTTTAAAGCGAAAATTTGGATATCATAACCAGTTTATGATTATCCATTGGCATTCTGCCAAAATGTCAAAAACAATTTCATAATTATTTTGTCTTATTCATCACGATGTAAAATTATATTGTAATGTACACTTATGGATGAATAAAAATAAGATTTTTTTAATACAGTGCAAAAATTCATTGTTAGTTAGTCTTTTAACTCTTAATGAGATAGAGATTTTTATCACAGAGAGAAATCTATGTCAAACCTTAGGAAAGACCAATAAAAAATGATTTAGGAAAAACAATCAAATTACAATGCAACTTGTCTTAGGTAGGGTGCACTGGGGGTGATGCGTCTTCCCCTTGCACAATAAGTCTCCTTACCCTAGACTCTCGCAGACCAATAGGTGTCTAGTAACCTTAATACTAGGTGGCGACTCCCAATAATTATAGTCATAATTTTTACGACTATAAAAATCCCCCACATTTCACCGCGCGCCGTTGTCCCCCCGAATCCCGGGGTGAAGACGGGGCGCGAAGCGCGTCCTAAAAATCGTCGTCGCAACAGGATGGATTATTGCAATGGGATTCATGATTTTTAATTACAACACGATATATAATTCAAAAAATATTAATGTAGGCAGTATTGTATGTTCAAGAACAAGGTGCAAAAACAAAAGGTTTATGTTGTGAACAAATTGTTAATGTCATTGTATGCACGGGATAGAAAGATATTGATGATTGATGAAAGATATTGATGATTCAGTGCTTAAGATTCAAGAAGGTTAAAGATTAAAGTAAGAGATCGGTTTGCTTGGATGTTGTAACTCAATAGAACTCTATGTATATAATGTTAGAAGCATCCAAGAAAAATAATATGGTTTTTATGAGGTTATTGATCCTAGTTATTTGAGTTACTTTGAGGTTGATTAAAAAGAAAGCAAAAGAACTTCAGTCTTTCAATTTTAGAAGATTAGGAAGAGGCTAGACCTTTTATGAAGTTCTTAAAACTATTTTATACACTTACATTAAAATCTCTTGCCTTGTTGTATGTGACATTAATTTTTTCTTTCATGGATTGATTTTTATTCCCAAAAGCATATCTCAACTTTGTAGAAGTGGAGATGTTTATGTACGTAAAATGACTAATAAAATGATAACAAAGTATAAAAAATATTAGAAGGATCGAGATATATACAAAATTTGTTGTCTATGGCAATTATGTTAGATCCATTTTTCAAATTAAAGTATGTGAGATTTTGTTTTAAGAGATAGTATGATGTTTAAGAGTATGGAAATCTTACTATATGAATGTTGATAAGGATGTTGAGATTGTTCATAATGTTGAAATTAGTAGAAATGTAGATATTAATATGTGATTTGATTGTGGTAAATGATATGTCAGGTGACATAGCTTCTCAATTTAAAAAACATTTAAAGGAGGGCGGTGGTGTGGAAAGAAAAAAACAAATAAAGTTTAGATGTATTAGGGTGATGGCCCTAATTGTCGTGACGTGCACAACATCAAATGGTGAAGTTATCTCCTAAAACACATTCGAAATGAAAGATATATGGTAAGAAAGCATATTGTCTAATATGTAAAGGCTGAAAAGGGCCATGAGAAGAAAATAAATAGGGCTAAAAAACATATTATCTAATATGTGATGGCTAAATGATCACTTAGAAGAAAAGAGATAGGTTAAAAAGTGACCTAGCTTGTAGATAAGGGCTGAAAAGTGCCTTGAGAAGAAAATAGATAAGGCTAAAAAGTAAGTTATCTTGTATGTAGGGCTAGAATGTGAACTCAAAAGAGAATAGACAAGTCTTCTTAGTTCACTATTAGGTTAAGAGCTAGAAAGTGCACTCAGGTGAAAATAGATATGGCTTAAAAGTACATTATCTGGTATATTAGGGTTAAAAGGTACCCTAAAAAAGAAAGAGATGAGGATACAACACACATTATTTGATGACTGAGTATTATAAAGTACACTTACAGGGCTAAAAAAAGCACATCATTCAGTATACAAGGGCTAAAACACACTCAAAAGAAAAGAAATGGGGTTAAGAAATGCATTATCTGATGGTTGAGAGTTAAAAATCTAAACTAAAAAAAGGATACAACCAAAAATAGATTATATAGTATACGAGGGATATTAAAAAGAAATAGATAAGAGCTAGAAAGTTTATTATTTAATAGTTAAGGGATAGAAAATGCACTCAAAAGAAAATGGGTAAGGCTAGAAAATGTATTATCTACTATGCATTTAGAAGGAAAGATGTAAGGCTAGAAACACATCATCTAATAGTTTAGGGCTAGAAAATACACTCAGAATAAAATGCATAAGGTTAAAACATGTTTTATTTGGCATAAAAGGTCTATAAAATGCATTCAAAAGGAGAAAATAGGACTTAAATGCATATTATCTAGAAGATGAGGGGTCAAACGAGCACTCAAAAGAAAAGTATAAGGCTTAAAGGCATAGTATCTAAGAGATGAGCGCTCAAAGACATATTATCTTGGAGATGAAGGCATGCACTTAAAAAGAAAAATAGGATAAGGCTCAAAGGTGCATCATCTATTAGATAAGGGGCCAAATGCATGCTCAAGAAAAAAGAGACATGGTTAAAAAAAATATTATCTAAAAGACGAGGACGTAAAAACACGCTCAAGAGAAAAGATATGGAGCTCAAAGATACAATATCTAGGATATAAGGGATCAAATAAGCACTTAAAGGAAAAGAGATAAAGTTAAAATGACATGACTTGGGATATAAGGGCTTAAAAGTACATCAGAAAAAATAGATTGGGATTAAAGATGTATTATTTAGGATACGAAGAGCTCAAGGTGCACTCAAGAGAAAAGAGATAGGGATGAAAATGCATTATTTAGTGAATGAGGGTCAAAGATAAACTCAAAAGGAAAAGAGATAGGATTTATAAAGAAAATGATGGTGGTTATGAAAAAATAAAAGATTATTAAAATGGTGTAATGCACCAAATGACCTGCCTAGTGGTAAAATTATAAAGATTTTTGAAATGGTTAAGTTGTTAAAGGTGACCTTACCATGTGAATAGTACTTAGATTTTCTTAAATGATCTCATTGTATTGCGTCATCTACCAAACTAGAAAACTCAAAGAAATTTTAAAATGATCAAATTTTAATGAGCAACCAACCCAAGTAAGAATTATAATGATTTTTTTAAAAATTATCTCATTGTGATGAGCGATTTGCCTGTGTGAAAAATATGAGAGTTTATTAAAATGGTCAAATTTTCATGGGTGACTTGTCCGTGTAAAAAATACATAGATTTTCATAAATGATCTCATTATAAATGGAAAATTTGAAGTTTTTTTATGGTCAAATTTTCATGATCAACCAAGGGAGAAATATGATTTTTTTTTTTAAAATAGTCTTATTGTAATAGGTGACCTATCTAAGTGAAAAATATGAGAGTTTCTTAAAATGGTCAAATTCTCATAAATGGTCAAATTCTCATAGGTGACCGACCTACTTGAAAAATAAAAATATTTTGTAAAATGATAACATTATTATAGGCAACTTGCCCAAGTGAAAAAGAAAACAATGATATTTGAAAATGATCTTATTATAATGGATGACCTACTTATGTGAAATACAAAAATATTTCAAAATAGTCTAGTATAATGGGTGCATGTCCAAGTAGAAAACAAACTTACATAGCAAGAGGATTTGGTCAAGATGTCTTAATTGCATGGTTGAGTCTAACATTTCTTGATGACAAAGTGAGGCTTCTTTATTATATAGTGAGACTTCGTGATTGTAAGGTTGATTTCTTGATGACATGATTGAAATTTCCTTTATTAATGGTAGGGTTAGATTTCTTAGTGTTTTCTAATGGCAAGGTTGAATGGAGATTTCCATTCCTAATTTTTCCATGCTAGACGTTTTGTTATCCATTGAGAGTTTTGCTTGTTGGACTCTTTTTTGTTAAAACCTTGATTGGTTCTTTAATCATCCAGAACCTCGTTTAACTCATAGCTTATTTAGGTCCTTTTTGATGGAGTCTTACTGGAATTTTTCTCTCTCAAAACCTTGATGGGTTTTTTGATCACTTTATTATTTTGGAATCAACTCATAAATTTCAAAGATCATGCTCATTTAAGTTTAATAATTATAATGAAGGCATAAGATCTAATTTTGAAAGTGTTTTCTTTCATCGTAATTCCAAGACATGTCTCTCAACACTAAGGTGTGATTTTTATGTGTTTTTGGTTGAGAATATAGGGAAAAGGTTTAGAAAGAAGTGTTAGCTTGAAATTGGGCTATCTATGTCTCAAATGAATTTTATATTTTCAATATAGAAATTTACCCAATGTAGTCTTAAAACAATTTTGCTATTTTGCTTTGAATTTCTTATAATCCATAAGGGTTTGTCTTTCTTTAGGTAAAAAATTATTTGGTTTAATAAAAGCATAAGATGATGTGATCTTATGCTTTGTAAGTTTCAAGGCAATAGCCTCAAGTAAAACTCAAGGTTTTATTGAAAACAATTCTTTTTTTTTTATTTTATCACCATAAATAATAACGAGTAACTTTGTTCATAATATCATGATTTTTGAAAAAAAAAAAGATTGTTTAACATTTAAAAAAACAATTTATCAATACATTTTGCTTGTTTGCTTGATTAAAAATGATTTTAAAATGTATGTAATGCAAATTATGACTCTTGACTATGAAAAAAAGGATCTATAGGGCTAAAGAATGTTTTAAGATTTTAAAGTCTTCAAATCACTCTTATTATGTTTTTGAATCTTTTTTTCTTTCATATCTAGTTGATTTTTTTCCTTTTTTTGTTGTCTTCCTTGATGTTATTTTTTTTTATTTAGGCATGACCCTTAAAATTTTATTTTTTCAGGCTCTTTGGATTTTCCATAATTCTTATAGTTCCTTTTCCTTTGATTTTTTTTCTAAACCCCTAGTGTGGGTCATGATCTTAGTTGTCGCGTGTCGCCGCGCAGCATCCCGGGAGGGTTTTGGTCTTCTCGTAGGGAGTTGAGGAGTCACCACCTGACTATTGAGCGTCACTAGAAAAACCCGATTGTACTGGTCTAGTTAAAGATTCAAGGGTAAGGGACTGGTTGCGAGCTGGTCTGTGAAGGCATGCTGGCTGGTGAGACTATTATGGCCAGGAGAGGAGTAGTGTAGCAAGGAAAAAAAGGAAAATAGGGGAGTTATTGTGGTGACTGGTTAGCCGGGGTTGTGGCTGGCATAGAGAGGCTATGGAAAGGAGAGGGTTGGCGTGGGGAGGCCATGACGACAAGGGAAGAGAGGGTGTGGGGAGATGCAACTGGTTTGTTGGGGTTGTGATGCTAGCTGGCTGAAGAAAGAGAGGAGGTATAGAGGACGTTGACTAGTCACTAGAGGGAGCAAAGAAGAGGCTGGCCTAAGAAAGAAAAGAGTGAGATCGTGGGGGTTGTTATGGGTGGCTTGGACGAAGAGAGGGCTGGTGTGACCAGCTGAAGCTATAGAGGAGAGGCAGCAGTTGGTTGGTCGGGGGAGTACAAAAAGAGGCTGGTTGTGGCTATGAGAAATGGAGAGGAAAAAGAGACTGGAAGGGGCTGCAATAGCCAAGAGGGGGGTGACAACTAGAACCCCATGGAGAGAAAAATTAGGGTTATGCTTTTTTTTGGGTTTTAGGGTTTTTTGGGTGAGTGTGTATTTTTTTTGTCCTCCTTTCTTGTTGATGATCAAATTTATTTATAGAGGTTTTTATAGTCAAAATTTCAAAAACAGCCTTATGCTTGCGAGCGTTTTTTAACTTGGTCATTAATTTTTTATTTATGTGATTTGAGTCTAACTTGACCATTAAAATCTCAATTTGTTCAATTTTCCCCTATACCAAGATATTTTTGGTTTTTTGTCTTTTTTTCTCGAAATATAAAAATAAAAGGGTCAAAAATTGGATAGTAACACTAATCAAGATCGACCTTTGACTTGTGGATTTTTATTTGCCTCCTAGTGCAGAGTGTGATCTCATGAATTTGCATTGTATTTCAATCTTGGATATAATGGAGTATAATTGGGCTTCTAATGTTGTCCAAATTTTCATTTTGTCCCTTCATGCATTTAAAATCCTTTTTAGCCTGTTTTTCCAAGCTTCTAAATTTATTTTTATTTTATTTTTAAAATTGAAAGAAAAATTTGAGAGAAGCCCAAATTTGGGTTATGACACTAATGATTCTAAATCATATTTTTTTTGGGATTGATGGAGGTGTAATGATGCTACAAAATTCACAATTCTTTCTATGACACAACACGTGTTAACTATCCTGGCATCTAAAATTGTTTCTATAACAACCTTTAATATTGACAATTGTATATTAGATAAGTTTCAAAGATCTTTATTTTCATTGACAGTGTAAACATTTCTTTGTTGTCAAAATTGGTTTTCTTTAGCACTAATTCCAACCAATATTAGAAACTTTATGGATTATATTAAAAAAATTGAGATGATCGAGACAAGCAATTTGACTTCAAATTTAAATTTAGTTTTTTTGTTTTATTGTTTCTTTACATATGTTTAATCTAAAATTTAAATTTATGATTATGTAGAATTTGTTGAAAGTTTAAAAATCTAAACTAATTGTAAGTTAATTGATGATGCTAATTCATTTTAAAATGTTGCATTGTTAATTCTTTGACTAATCAAACTCTAATTTGTTGCATGATCTCTTTTGGCTTTTGCTATTACTTAATTTTTTGGATGCTTTTGTTGTTGGATATTCAAGTTATGCTATATGTTTTTATTCAATTCTCTCTAATATGGGCGTGTTGGTATTAGATTTGATAATTTGTTACCTACTTTTAATGCATTCACTAGTTTATTTTAGCTATTTTAGTGTGAAAAAACTCTGTTGATTTGAAGTGCCCAAATTTAGTTAAATTGTGTATGTTTAAAAATAAAGTTTGTATAATTAAAAGGCTATCTTTCTAATTTTCTCATCAAAGATTTTAAGGTTATTAATGAGTATGAAAAACATTCTAGGACAAATTAGGATTTTTTATTTTATAATGTCTATATGATTTTAAAGTCTAATTTAATGTCCGTCAGGTTTTATACAACAACCCACGCAAAACTAAATTGAACTGGTTAGTTTTGAACTGGTTTTCGATTCAATACAATTCTTATTCTTCAAAAGTAGCATGTCTAGGCCCAGTTGATTTTTAGAGCTCGAATCGGACTAGATTGTGCCCAATATGCAGTCTTCACTAAGCGAGTGTTTGGCTCTGCGGTGCGCCTTGTGATTGAAGCTAACCGTAGAGCCAAACGTATTTTAACCAAACACCTGCATGAAAATTAACGGTGGGTCCCATCGACATTAACGTTTCAATCGCATAGTAACAAAAACAATTGACATATGTTTTTGGCTGCATTTTGTTTTGGTTACGAGCTGCGTTCATAACAAATGAACACCCATGCACTACTGCCTTCGTTTCTACTTCCATGTACATGAACACATGAACAAACGAACATAGAAACGAGAAATTCTGGGGAAATTTACAGAAATTTAAGCGAAGAAAAAAAGCAAAAAACAAGGAAATATCACACAAAAATCACACCATCATCCCTCATTCCCCGCACCAACCAACTCCTTCTCTCTCTCTCGGTTTGCAGGTGCTCTCTCTCTCTAAAATCAGTTATGCCAAGCTCTCTCTCTCTCCCTCTCCATCATGAGAGGCCACCCAACTAGCCAACATCACCCTTATCACCACCGTGAACTTCCCCTACACACTAGCAACCTAACCACACTCTCTGGTGAGGCAACAACCAATGTTGCAGCAACTGCAATGTGAGCCCCATCACCTTTGGAAGCCTCCTCCAGCCACCACAGACCACCATTTTCGACTCCACCACAATAGAAAAAACCAGCTCGACCTCCTCTACCTAACGGTACCGACCGTTGACCCTCTCATCACAGTCGTGTTGTTGTTCACATGAACAATAACACGACTGAATAATTCACAAGATGGATGAAAGGTGCAACACACCGTTGTGTTCCTGTGTAATATTAATGGTCGAATTTGTAACGCATCATTTTATTTGCATGACAATGTGACCGTAACTGAGTTTTATTTTTTTTGGAAATAAACTAAATTTGTTTCCTTTTGCATATTTAATTACTAAGCCAACAAAGTTTTTTTGAACTTATTCAACTTAACTAATTAGTCTATTGAAAAATTTACCCGAGACATCAAAATAAGGTTTTAATTTAAATCAATTTTAATATAAATTCAATTAAATTCATTTAATTTAAAAATCAATTTGTTATCTAGCTGATTTGGTTAAATTTTAGTTTATTTTCTTATATTCTTACATAACATTTTTTTTTATTACATTTAATAATATATTTGACAATAATATGAAAAACATGGTAACTAAACACTCGAAACTGTTTTTCATTAAGCGCATGTTTGGTATTGAGGTACAGACTAAGGTTTGAAAAAAAAGCAGGAGCTTTTCCATTTGGTAACTTGGGTTACATAAGAAAAGCATGTTTTATGGTCATGAGACCCACTCAAAATATTAACAAAACGCAGGTTCATGAACAACAGCAAATGACTGCTTTCCGCGCGGTGAGTCTCTTAGAGAGACAATTGAAATCTACGTTCATGCCAGGGGGCTGGGAGATAATAAATATAAATTAATAAATTAATATTAAATATATTATAATATTAAGATTAATATATTTTAAATTTAAATATTTGAAATATTAAAATAATCTAAAATTTAATTAAAATATAAATCATGCTTACATAATATATGTATATTAATATAAAAAAATATATTTTTAATATTAAAATAATTTAAAATTACATTTTATCCAAAATAAATATCTGTTTTTTCATGAATTATTAATTATATTTTATTATTATGATTATTAATATAAAAAATTTTAAAAACAATTTATATATATATATATGAAAAATATAATAGCCAAACACTCAAAACTACTTTTTTTCAACCTCAAACTCAACCACAGTTTTAACCAAACACTTCATTGCTTATTTTGAACTACACTAAAAACGTTTTTTTTATGAAACTGCTTTTTTTCAACCTCAAGCACAACAAAAACCGCAATACCAAACACACCCTAAACCTCAAACTCAACCACAGTTTTAGTTAAACACTTCAATTTCAGTTACGAATTGCAACTAAAAACGTTTTTTATGAAACTGATTTTTTTCAACCTCAACCACAATAACAACAGTTATGTAAAACATGCCCTAAATAACCCACAGTAAATACATACAACACAGAGAATAAATCTGGAGTTTCTGATGTGTTTCCAACAGATATGAAAGCTTTGTCTGGAATGCATTTAAGATTGCCTTGAGTTATGTCCTTGGATACACCACAGTTAAGAGAAGTCCTGCGTTTGCAAGGTCGTCACGAACCAAAGCAGCAATCATGCATAAAATGTTCAATATGGATTATTCTTAGTTTATCATATGAAGCTCGCTATCGGCTACGCGCCTGTAGCTCAGTGGATAGAGCGTCTGTTTCCTAAGCAGAAAGTCGTAGGTTCGACCCCTACCTGGCGCGGTTCTATTTTTGCCACCCCACAATTGTGGGCCGGCTCCTACTCGGTCCAGTTCTATTTATACCCCGGAAAATTCGAGACCCCAGATTTCTCCTTTCTGATACAGCCGCTATCTGCGCCTCGCTCTCTCGTGTAGCAAAACAACAATGAGGGCTTTTGACATCAATGGCAGCGACACCCTTTCTCTCTCTCTTTTCACTGATGTCACTAACTCCAAGTAATTTCGTCTTATTTATTGTTTATTTATTATTATTTCTTCTTTTCATTTGTTTTTCGGAAATAGAATGTATTGTTCTTTTCACTTGTTACTTTTACACTTTGCTTTAGTTGGTGAACTTGCAAATAGCGATGGGGGATGGGATTTGGGGATTAGTTGGGCATGGTGGAAATTAGGATTTGTTGTTTGAAGGTTTATGCTCCTGGGTTGTTAAGAAAGAAGTCATTTCTTTGGTAGAAACATGGAATAAAAGACTCAATTTTGATGCCAATTAAGGCATGTGGTTCCAAGAAACATAGAGAAAATGAGTTTGTGTTTAGTTTTGTTCTTGCTATTAGCAGAGGGAAAATGGGATCTTGTGAGGCATCAATTCTTGGATCTTGTTGCCTTTTTATTTTTTATAGCAGGCTTTATAATTAGGCAGATATATTAACCAAGTGTTTATGTAAAAGCTGGTATTTCTGTGTGTCATTTCATTCTGTTAGTTAGGTTTCTAGACAATGATTTTTTCCGTCCAGTGATGTATGCATCTTATTTGGTGTGCAAAGCAATTCAGAGATTACAGATTGATATTAGTTTAGTTCAAGTGCTAGTGTAACATGCTAAACTATGGGTGATGCGGGAAGGTTGATAATCGATTAGCTAGAAGCTAGCTGAATCTGATTCTTTTAAATTGGACTATCAGTGAAATTTGGTAAGTATTATGCTGGACCAATCATTACAATATATATATCACAGTTCATTATTTGAGACTTGGATACCAAGTTTGAATCCTTTTTTGGACTTGACTCATGAGAACCAATCACTGCAACTTTGAGTGTGCGATGTAAGTGTTCTGTCGCCAAGATTTCTCTTCTTTAGTGACTTTCACCAGTTAATATAAATACCACTTGTCTTGTCAGATGTATCTAATCTAATTTTTCCATCACCAGTTAGATGTGGTTTCGAAATGCCTATCAGTGATTACCGTCCAATACCTTTTATAATGGCAATGAACAATACTCTGCAAGCCTTGTGTTTGACTTCTTTCTTTGGATTAGATATTCGCATCACAATAATTTTATGGCAACAGAAGTTTCATGAAGTCCTCTTAGATATTACCATCCATTAGTTATGCGTTGAGATGAACTTCCAAAGCAGCTCTTTGACCTTGTTCAATCAGTGGGAAAAAAATGTTTCAGTGGATTGCCCAAAAGCATTTCTTTGAGTAATGCGTTAAAGAAAACTGAAATTTAGCATAATAACAAGGATAAATTTTCTGCTCAAAATTAAAGAAATAGCCATCCTATCAGAGTATCAGGCTCCATAATAGAAAATCCTTAATTTAAAATTTGGAGTATCTTATTGAATCAGCTGTGATCTACTTGCTTCTCAGAAATATCAAGTTTTTATGTGCCTTCAGGCTCTTAATACTTGTTATCTTGCAGGGAACTTATAGATTCTATGCAAGCTGGAAAGCTAGAGCCAGAAGTTGCATTTCTCAATGCATCACTTGTATGCTTCCATACAGAAAAACTAAAACCATTTGAATCTCTTGTTCCAGGTGCACTTTGGTCTAGTTTATTGTAATTTTGCCTCCATTGATTTCTGTGACAGATACCAGATGTTTTCCCTCTTCTGGCAGCAGCACATAAGACTCTTATAGCCAAGTCCCGGGATTCATTGACCACGCGTACTCTTCATTCTGAGCTAGTTTATAATTACTCAGGATCTAAGCATGTAATAAAACCCCTTTCACTGTTTGTTGAGTGCTCAAGTTTCTCTTGTTTTAAAGCTTAACCTTTTGCTTATTTTTTATCCCTAGATTACAGAATCCTTGAAAAGATGTGGTATCTCTGATAGCACCACATACATCCTGGCAGCTCGTTTCAATGCTTCTCCAGATGAGGTGAGGATTTCATATAAATGATGTGGTCTCAGCCTAAGTATTTCACTGCTAACTGAAAGGGCATCAACCATTTATGTTGTGCTCATCTAATGTTACTCTATTGTAGATGAAAGCTGCTGGCAAACTTATCAATGGAAAAGAAATCGAATTAGATGAACTGGAAGGGAGAGCAAACCAAGCTCAAATACAGAAGGTTAGTTGGGTGTGATATGTTTTTTGGCAGCATTAGATTAGTTATGTAGTTAGCTTTTTCGAGATAATTCTTCTAACTTTTGAAATGTTCGTCAGCACTACAAAATATCGGGCTTGGAAGTAGGAATATCATGTCTTGCAGATGCCATTACCTGCCGGATAGCTGCACGTGATGCCTTATAAGAAAGGCAGGCTACCATGTATTTATATGTAGTTGTAGATTTTCCGTAAACTTTTTAGTTGCGTGCTGGCTGCTTTGAATTTATAGTTGAATTTTATTGTCGGAATTGATGCAGGTGTGCATTTGGAACCTAAGCATTTCAAAATTCCTAGTGATGAACCCGTGCATTTTATTATTATCCAACTCTTGCGGCAATTTTACTTTGTTGCAAATTAATAGGTTCAAAGATCAACTCTTGACTACCTGTTATGCCTAAATTAAAGAAACAATGCAGATTTAAGGTCAAAATAATTTATTATTAGACAAATCTGCATAAAAAAATATGTCCAAGAGTGTGATTAAATTTTTAATAGGTTAATTTAATTATAGGACAAATTAAGAGTTTAATTAGATTTAAGAATTATTTTAGGTGTAATTAAAGATTAAGTTTGAGAGATAAATTTAAGCTTAATTGAGAATATTAGAATTTCATGAGATTAAATTAATTTTTCACCAAGTTAATTGATTGAATCAGGGATAAACTTGGAAGATCATTGAAAGTTTTGGGTCGATTAGGGGACAAATTAAATAAATTCAGTCAATGATCAAAATATAAAAGACATCGAACTATAGCAATCTAATTAACCAAAATTAGGGTGGAATTTGAAGAGCATTGAAAGTAAGGATAAATTAGGGTTCAAATTAAAATAAAATCTAAGATAAATGATCAAAATGAAAGGCACTAAAATTACGGTATTATGTTGAAGTTTGTTAGGGTGAAAATTGGATAAATTTCAAAGTTTAAGGTCAATTAAGAGTGTAATTAAAGTTGTTAGAATAGGAATGACAAGGTTGTTAAACTATTTTTTTGACATTACATGGAATTGTAATTTGAACTTGGATTATAAAATCTTAAGTAAAATATTTTCATACAAAAATTATAAAACTGCAAGTAAAATTGTTTTGGTAGAAAAAATCATAAAATCAAAAGTAAAATATTTTTGAATACAATACAATACAATTATGGTCATAAAACTTTGTTAGTTAAAGTTTATACATGATTTAAAATAACTTAAAAAGACAATACAAAACAATTATGTCTATATAATTTCATTAGATAAAAACTAATAAATTTAAAACAAATACCATGCTAGCATGCTATGTAAACTAAAATCAACCTCATTACTTTTATCTTCCTTGTTATTTCTAAGACTTTCATCAAAAATATTATTATCGAAAGGTTTATTAGTACTACTACCAACACCAATGTCCAACTCCAATATTAATATTGGCAACAATATTTAACTACAAACTCCTTGAATTATCTGGATTGATATCATTCTGAATCTCAAAATCAGTAATAAATCAGGATCAAAATTATTAAAATGAAATTAAAGATCGTACTAATTATTTTCAACAGGATCACCTAGCTTTGCATTAACATCTATTTTTCCCATTAGTAATAGTTTTGGTATGTAAAATAAAAAATACTTCACTCTAACAGTGTACAACCATTAAAGTTCATGAACACAAATATTCTTGATCTAATGTAAAACCTTAGTGACATGTTTATTCATTTAACTCACTCGGATCATGCCCTTTATGGAATTGGATGATAGTGATTCAATAAATCCAAACTAATTGAAGAGGTTAATAAAAACCATTGGTATTCCCAATTCCTTTCTTATTTTAATAAAACCATTTGCACTTCCTAGTGATAGACAGAGTAAAACCTCAAAAATTATCAACACAATAACATGTCAACAATCTAGCAAATACATGTATCATTTACAGCTATTTGGAAGCAAGCATTTCGATATCAACTTTCAAAGCAAAAGGAAGGGAATTACAAATAAAACAATGGATAGTGCTGGTGGAAAACTAACCTTAAGCAAGTGTTGTTGTCAGACACTAGCCACCAAATCGAAGAAAGGCCGACGACACTAACGATGATCATGACCGACGAGCTTGCGGTGGAAAATTGGGTTTTTAGTGTTGCATTGAGAAGAGAAAATAAAGGCAGGAGAGGAGAGGACGACAATGATTTAGAAAAGCTAACCTTCGTGCTGCATTAGGATGACCAGCCACTGGTGGTGGAAAACAAGGCCGATGACGACGACAAGCAAGAGAGGAGATGAGAATGAGACTGAGAGAGGATTTGGGGGATGAGAGACTGAAAGGAGAGGATTTGGGGATGAGAGGACTAAGAGGAGAGGATTTGGGGGGGAGGACTTAACGTGCACATTGCACGGGCACAGTGCAGCGCATGGTTTTAATTAGGATTGTAAAATCAGATTGATTCATTATGATTTTATGATTTTGACTCATTTTTCTGAGTTTAGACTGATATAGGAGGACTTGATTTTTCTATTTAATTTTACCAGGTTTATACATATGATTTTACGAGTTAAAGCATGATTTTACCTAATTTTACCAGGTTTATACATATGATTTTACGAGTCAAACACGATTTTAACCACAATGGTAAAGACTTAATTAAACTTTAACCAAAATCCTCAAATGATGTCATTTTGAAGAAGAAAAAGAGACCAGACAACATGTCATTTGGTCCACTAACATAACCTTATGACACATCATCTCATACACTAAAGTACTATATTACACGTTTGATTATTATTTATTGTCTGCTTTCTCTTTAGCATGGAAACAACTTAAGAAGTTACTTTGTTGTTAATGCATATTTAATGCCTAGACTGCCATCAAATTTGACAGGTCACACCAAAATGATCCCTTGAAATTCAACCATATTATGCTAGTCTATTCAGACTTGTTAACATTACATGACGATGCCGCCTCCAAAAAGTGGATAACTCAACCAATCTCGAATTGTCAAATTTAATAGTTTATGATGGTCACTTTGAGCCAACAATTAAGAATTCTTCTGATTTGAATCAAGGGCTAAATATTTTTCACTATCTATGAATACAAGAGGATTCCATGCTCTAAGCATGAAGAAATCAACATCTAAATTGGCAAAAAAAACCAACTCATAACCCAATTTGTGGTTTTTTTTTTCATACAACTTTCAGTTGCTTTTTTGCCAAACTTCTATCGTCATTCCAAACCAAACATGACTTTCCCTGCACACCAGGAGCTTCTCTGAAAGTCATCCTCCTTCACCCAAGTGAGCATTATTCTTATATTTTCTTCCAAACCCCCCTCCCCATATTGTGATCATTGCATATTGGGTCACTAGGGGGCAATGACCATCTGGATCTAGTGGAGTCCACCTAAATAAATGTGCAAGACTCGCCCTAAAAAACAAAGAGAAAAGGCATTTTGGGTTGTCGTTAGCCTAACTCGGCTAGGTTGGCCAAGCCTTTCCCATATAATATTAATATTATATTTTAATAATATAATAATAAAGTAATATTTTATAAACTAATTATATGGTCATTTCAATTTTTTTGTGATTTTCTTGCATATTTTTTCAATAGTTATGCATAATATGGGGTTGTAACTTACATTATGAGATACAAACCCGTTATTAAAAATATTCGAGAGAGAAATATTCTGTTTTCATTCATGCCTAAATCCTAAGAGTTTTTCGATCATATTTTCATTATATAAAAAAATGAATCTTTCATATTTTAAAATGCAAAATAGATATTACAATTAATTTATGATTGTCTGTTAGGATTTTCCTAAAATATCAAAAAATATTTCACCAATTATTCTTGTCTAATTAATATTCAAAGTGTTAGGATTTAGCTCAAGACAAAATATTATTATTATTATTATTATTATTATTATTATTATTATTATTGGGGTGTTTGAGGGCGGTACATTGTAGGGCAAGCCTTTAGGTATTAAAGATACAAAATAACTAAATTTAATGCTAAATTGGAGTTTTAAAACAATTAAGTTTTGATTTAATAAGATAGAGACTCCCTCACGATGATAGATTTTATCTTGATTCTTAAAAAAAAAAAAACAATGAAAATTGAACAACAATGCAACTTACTTTATGTAGGGTATATTGAGGGTGACTTCCCTTTGCATAACAAATTCCTTACCTAGACATTCGTAAACCATTAAGTTTTCTAGTGACCGTAGTACTAGAAGATGATTTTTTAATTATAATTATAATTAAATTTTACTATTATATTTACAATCTCTTTTCCACACTCTTATGAGGCAGACCTGCAGTTTGCAACGTCATGCACATGACGACAACATGTATGGTAGTTATGATTGTTTTGATGCTAATTTTCTTTTCTTTCTCTTTTTTCTTTCGATTGTGTGTTGGCCATGCAAGAAATTATATCAAACCGTCAATTTCTTTTTTTTCTTTTTATTTTGTCATTCTTCTCTTAATTGCATTCATTCTATTTATATTGATTATTTCTAATTATATTTTACTTTAGATTTCGTAGTTGTGTCGTAACGCGGTGCAAACTATGTTTTAAGAAAAACGCAATTTACACGTGTTTGGTAACCAATGAACCACTATTTTAATTGTCATGGGACCCATCAAAAACACGATCGAACCACCATTTACAAAAAGTAGAAATTTCAAGCTTTTGCTGTGTTTCATTTTACCTATGTTTCATTTCTATAGTGACTGGTATGTAGCAATATGAACGAAGAAAACGATGGAATAGATTAACCAGAGATGAGATGAAGAAGATGATGGCACAACCACCAACCATCAACCAACCTTGGCATTTCTCTTTCTTAATTGCAACTTTGTCTCTCCAAAACAACTATGGATGTAACTCTCTCTCATCAGCAGTCACAAACGAGCACCACCAGATGCTTCTTCTACATCAGTAACCTCGCCTCTTTACCGGCAGTACCTGCACCGTCCAACCTTCTCACACAGCTCCAACATCAAGCACCAACAACAACCTTCCAACGCTATCGCAAACCACCACAATCCACTACAGGAAAAATCACATCGACATCCTCTACCTATCGATATCGTCAAGTGAGCCTTTCGTCACCATCAACCATGTTACTGTTCATGTGTTATGTGAACAATAATTGCACGAATTAATTCACGATGAACATGCAACGCACCGTTTTGTATTTTATTTAACTTTTAACTGTTGGGTAGGGTTGGACCTACTCTCAACCCAACCCAAGTCCAGCAGAGTTAGGGCCTTTTAGCCTAAATGTGATGGGCTGGTCCATTTAGTTTGGGATAGGCCTGATCCAATTTTTTTTTTTATATAAAAATCATATTTAAAAAAAAAATTGTGAAGATAGAGATCAACCCTGATGAAGGGGCAAAACATGTAACTTCGTTTCCCCATTGCTTTTTGATTGATTATGGATCAAAAAATTGTAACTAGATTTATCCTTGAAATTATATTTCTACAACATGTAGACAGAGATCAACCCTGATGAAAGGGCAAAGCATGTAACTTTGTTTCCCCATTGCTTTTTGATTGATTATAAATCAGAAACTTGTAACTGGATTTGACCCTGTAATTATATCTCTATAACATGTAGATAGATATCCTCAAATAACACTTTTTAAGAATCACATATTGTTCATCAATCAAATAGCAAGGGATCATTGAGGCCTTGATGTATAGATTTAGTTCGTGATGAAATTGCAAGCAGTTCGATGAGAGAATAAAAATTAGTGTCTAATTTATTTCAATTATTAATTACATTTTATTATTATGATAATTAAATCTATAATATTTTAAAAAACATATGTGTGTTTCTTTTAAAAGTAATTTTATAAGTTGACATCAATATCCAAAGCATGGTAACCAACACACATGAAACTGCTTTTTATTAAAACCTCAAACTTAAAACCACTGTTTTAATCAAATACTTCAATTTCAGTTATGAACCATATCTAAAAATGATTTTTATGAAACTGTTTTTTTTTTTAAACCTCAACCACAATAACAACCACAATACCAAACACACCCGACATCTTTGGTGTTTTTTTTGTTATTTGTTTTTTTTATATCAAATTCGATCTTCATTCTTTTAATTACTATTTTATTAGTTTAGAATCATTTTCTTAACCAAAGTGTTTTTCTTCATTTCCATCCATAATCATTATTTTCATTTAATTTTTATGTTAAATTTGGTTCTAATTCTTTTAATTTATATTTTTTGAATTGTTTTCTTAATTGATTTTTTATTTTTATTTCATCCCTAACTATCTAATTTTATTTAATTTTCCCTAAACACTTAACTTCATTTGATTTTTATGTCGAACTTAGTGTCAATTATTTTCATTGCTATTTGTTTTATTTTGTATTTTTTTTTATTGAATTTCCCACCTCAAGTTCATTTCTCAAAATTTGTTTGATAAAGAATCTTGCTTCTTTGTTTTTTTAGGTTTGCCTTAATTGGTCACCCTGGTATTAAGACCCAGGTCATAGATCTAAAAGGTTAGCCTGATTTGACTTTGTTTTTTTAATGCATTTTTCTTCAAATATTTTATTTAGATTACACAATTAAGTTAAGAAACAAATCAACAAAAGAATCAAAAGAATGATGGTCAAATTGAATAAAAAAGTTTGAACTTTGATTAAAGGAAAAAATTGAAACTAATTACAACTCTAATAAAGAAAGCTAGGGGTCAAAATAAAAAATAAAAAGAATAAGAATTGAATTGAAGAAAAAAAACAATACATGACAAACTATAATTGAAGAATTAAATTGAAAACATAAAAAACATGAAAGAGATAGGACGAAAATGACCATCCAAAACATAAGGACCGAAACTAACTAACTAAATAAATAAATAGAGGACAAACATGTAATTGTATTGGGAAAGAGAGAAACCAAGGAAGAAAATAAAAAAATCAATAATCAACCATCACCACGCGCCACACCAAGATAAATGGGATGCAGTGACGTTTATAAGGACACATTGGAAGACTAGGTTTGGGCAACCAATAGTGTCACACATGCTGATTTTTTCATCACATATTACCACGTATTTATTTTTTTATATTTCTCGGCCTTGTGTAATATTTTTTATAATTTGAGTTTATTCAATTAATTTTATTTGTATTTATCACTTAAGCAATGATTTTTAGTATTGATCTATATTCTATTAAATAAATAAGTTTTGTACTAACAAATGGATGAATATCTCATTTTTTATAATTTTTCTCTTGGTTAGTAAACGACTTTTTTTAATTTTATTTATATAAATGATTCTATAGGCTTTTCAATTTACACTTTGAATTTTGCTTCATGTAGAAAAAGCATTTAAACAACATGCTCCTCCCAATTATTTCAAATCCAACCTGTTTTTCTATATTCAAAGGTCCCAAGAATTTAAGAACCAGAAAACATGGGTACCTCTCACAGTCACGAAGGTCAAGACTTATAAGCAGACACAAATTCAGAATACAGTAAAAAAAAAAAAAAACATATACAATGTCGTGGGGGCTGAACCCTCCATCATTAGAATTTTACTTTTCTATTAAAATTCAAGATATAAATAGACATTAACTACCTCATTACCCACTACTGTATCTATTAAGCCCTTAAGCAAAAGGCCCACAGACAGTCCAAACTCGTAACAATGGCCCACAAGGTTAGAGAAGTCTTTTTCCCAAACCAGTAATCCCCTCCCAGCTGGGCTTCCTTTATTTTATCAGACGTCGTTCCAAGATGACTTTCAGGCTGGTGTCGCATGGTTGAAGGGCCGGGCTTTCTTTTGCCCAATTTCTTCTTCAGACAAGACCAATGTTATCATTGTTATTATGGTCTTCGTTCCAGTTTTTTTAATGGAACTGAACGATTTGGTTTCGAAATATTATTTTGAGGTTGAAATGTTCATATATAATTAATTATATAAATATAAAAAAATAAATATTGATTTAATAAATATAATTAAAATTCAAGATAAATTAACTTTAAATTGAACAATATAAACACAATGTCAAACAGATATAATCTCAAAATTAGAAAAAAAATTACAAGTTAATCAAAATAAATAGGATTTTAATGCCAGAACGACACACCCGGAACGGTACCGAGACATTCCAGCTGAAATTCCCTGAATGGGCCGGGATTAAAACCGAGATGAAACGGCGTACACACCCAGAATGATACTGAGACATTCCAACTGAAATTCCCAGAATAGACCGGGATTAAAACTGAGATGAAAACGACACCATTTCGTCTCGGCTTTTTTTAACAAAATGAAATTGACAAGCATGGACAAGACACCTAAACTCAAAGGGAAGATCCAAATATGATATATCACCCCATTCCAAAATTGCATTCAGTTCTCTTTCAATCTGCAATTTTTTTCATCCTCTCTTGAGCAATGCACAGATTTTCTCCTCGTAGGCGACGCGATACTAAATCCCTAGATTGAAAGGCTTCTTCAACTACTGGTGGTGGGTACCTGTAAAACATTTCATTTTTTAAAATGTAGAAATAAATATGATAGTTAATTTATAGTACCAAAATATAAAAATTTTCATCAATTATTTTTGTCTAATTAATATATAAAATATTAAAATTTAACTATAAACTTTAACATTTGAGAGTGTAAGACTATATATTGTAGAGCATGCTTTCATATATTAATTAGACAAAAAAAAAAATTAAACGCAATGCTAAAATTTATTTTCAATAAAATAAGATTGGGACTCATTTACGAAGAAAAAGTCTATATTGAACTTTATCAAAGATCCAATAAATAAAAACTTGACCTAGAAAAATAATTAGATAACCATTCAACTTATCATAAGTAAAATATACGGATAATATATTTATTAAATCCAAATTCTCGCAAACTATTAGATTTTATAGTTAATGTAATTCCTGATGTTAATCAGGATTTATTGGAGGAGTTGGAGGAAGCGGCGAATGGGGATGTAGGTAATGGATGATTTGGGTTTTTTTTTTCTCTTTAAGTTCTTAGAAATTATAGTAAAGGGATTCATGAGAAGGGTATTTGTGTGAAGTTTGATAGTAATAGAAGTGGAGGGTCTAGTCCATTGCTGATCTGGAAGTTCAAGTTTTCATGGATGGTGAAGGATGTAACGACTAAGACCAGGTCCAAGATTGTTGAAGCTGAATCCTTTGGATATGAATTTGCTCGATTGGTTTTTGTGTTTTTCTGAAGGACGACTCTACTGTAGAAAGATGCTCAATATAAATTGGAAATGCTAAAACATCAATTTGTTTCATGACCCTACATCCTAAATATTAGATTTTTTTTATGGCCAAAATCACCACTCAGGATCAACAATGTTGCTCGATTAACCAAGGTTGTGAATTCTATTTTGATTGGTGTTTAGTTTTTTTAATTGAAATGAAATATTTCAGTTACGCAGTGTTTTGATGTGTCATTTCGAGGCTGTATCTATCCATCTATCTATCTATATTAGAAAAATTCAAAATAAAATTATTTAGAATTGTTCTATTCAATCTAAAAAAGACACAATAAGATATTTTTCTGAACAAAATTATGAATACGTAACACATATAATATTACGAGAATTATATCATCAATCTCATAAGGTCATAACATTATCCAATTGTTCTAAATTTTTAACATAATACATATAAATATATCAAAAGACTCTTCGTAAAATTTCATTTCAATCTAACAGTCGGATTAAGAAATACGATTGATTTTATAAAATATTCATTATTTAAAAAAAATACCATTTGACCGAAACGGAACGGGCGGAACAAAACCGGAACGTTTCGGCTGGTATTTGACCATAAAATCTAGAATGAGCTAGAATATAAACTGAGTTAAAAACAATATTATTTTATTTTATTTTTTTTAACCGAAACAAAATATTTTAACAATAAGACGTTAATCATGTGCTCATGAGAGCTCAATTACTTAATGGCATGACCCTGGTGTAAACCGAGCATCTAATTCCCACCAAAACCAACCAATTAAATGATAATTGTCTAATATATTACTCAGATAGAAAATAAAAAATAAAAAACTTTAGTCTCTCTTGGATATTCTCATCTACACCACCATCCGTCTTTGCGCTCACTTTTTTCTTACTTAATATTCGCCCACGTGATCATATATAAAACTTTGACGGTGCAGCTTAAGTTTGCTCTCTAAAAATCACTTACTAAACTATTAGATAACTGAAGCCCACTTTGTTGGATCATTAATTTAATATTGAATTTATATGAGAATAATTATATATTTATGGACTATCAAATAAGATGAAGTCTAATTAAAAATGATCTGCTAAGTATTTTTAGGCAATTGGGTTTTGATGTATCTAATAGGGTGTGAACCTTTAATGTGTAGAGATTACGAGGTTATTTCCATTTTAGTGATGAGCTAAAATAGGAATACCAAAAGGTGGGAATGTCAAAAGGCATGAATAACAAAAGACACTTGGTTGCCTATATATATGGTCATGGTTCCCAGATTACATGTGCGACATTCTCACACTGACATCCCATTATCAGAGAGAAAATAAGGTTAAGGTAGATAGAACAAAATGGCTCTCAAAGGAATACGTGTTAATCTGGAAGGTCATCTGTACGACTCTAGATAACGACATCCGGATATAGATTCAGGTACGCTTCCGCTTTATCGTTTATGCATTCTTGATAATTCGACATGAATATAATTTTGATATGTTATGAAATTATAGATCTAACACATGACTAATTATTCAATTATAAAGTCATTAAAATTAGTACACAATTTAGCCTAATTAAAAAAAGAAGAAGAAAAAGTGATGATATATGGTCAACATGATCCCATCACTTCAGCAAGAGGCGTGGACACTGTCCTACAAACATGGGAGGAGCCCACAGGGCCACGGTCGCCTTTTTCATCAGGCGAGTTCTCTTGTTGATTTATACCTGACGTGGGTCCCTGTTGACACTCCAGTCCAGATTTTCGCAGCAGCAGCTCAGCACAGGGGGAGAACAGAACATAAAAACAGAGGACCTCATGTCTACAGAACTGTTTGTCTCATCACTTTTCTGTATTACCAAGTACAAGACAGTCGACCAGTATTTCATAAATTGTACGGTGAAAGAGTACAACTTCACACTCCATGACCAACTACTTAATGATTCTTTATTGAGTAAAAGAATGAAAAGAATAAAAAATCTCTTACAATTAGCATAGTTTTTTAAAATACTAAAATAAAAATCAAGAGCGCATAAAAAGGTATCAAATCCCGATAGTCGCAGCACTTTCAGTACCAGTGGAGCCTGAAGAATCCCCATCTCCAAAATCCAACATCATCATCATCCATTCATACATCTCTTCATCTCCAATCTTTTGCCGGAGCTCACTTTCTTTCCCCATTCCCTCTTCAAATCCACTTCTGTTCTCGCTTTTCTCTTGCTGCTTCACATGTTTTCCATGCTTTTCTTTACTCTCTTCAAAACTAGAGATACCACCCTCAGGGAATGGAAAATTAAGCTTCGCTCTTGGCCCTCTAAAATCAATAGCTGCCTTATCATAAGCCCTTGCCGCCGCCTCCGCTGTGGTAAACGTCCCTAACCAAACCCTTGCAGCCCGCAGCGGATCTCTTATTTCTGCCGCCCATTTCCCCCATGGCCGTTGCCTTACACCTCTGTAATTTTTCTTTACTCTCTTTCCCCCCCCCTTTCTTGTCGTCTTTTTTATCTTCGTGATTCGGCGGGAAAAAGTTGCATCCTAAACACCCTTTGATCTTGCAAAAAGCACACGTGTCGAGATCCGACGATGGAGGCCATATTGAGTTGCAAAAACTATTCTCGTTACTGCTTGTACTTCCAAATTGTGAATATGAAGTGGTGATCGGATCGTTAAAACTATCTAACTCCCTTGAGAAATCAGATGAACTGGTGCCAGAAACTACGTTCCTGAGAGCAGCAACCATTAAAGCCAACTCTTGATCTTGGGTCAATCTTACAGGTGGAATTTCCGGCAGTGAAAAGAGGGTCGCTGCCGGAGCTCCACCTGTTTTGGATCTCTTCGAGGGTCTTTGCATTCTTGAAATGGTTTCGTACTTCTGGTCGTCGGGTCATGTGTTTTTTTTTCTGGTTTGGTCTGCTGCTCTGCTGCCAGTTTGTGTTTTTATGGAGCGAGAAAGAGAGTAGAGGATGAGTACATATAGATGCGGGGTGACATGGCAAACCAGCTGTCACGCTTACTGCACACGGGGTTTGAGAGGGTCGTGGGGTGACAAAGAAGGGGATTTTCTAAAGTGCCGTTGTTGGTTATCTCACGGTCGATAGCGACACCCGCGGCATACTGTTCGTGCCTTGGAACTGAAACACAGAACTGTCCCCCAAGTTCAAAAGTTTGGATTCGATAGCTGAGGTGCTGTACATAATAATTTCATAGTTTTTGTGGTTTTAGTTTAAAAATATTTGTTTTTTAATATATTTTTAATTATGATTTTAAAAAATATTTTATAAAATTATTGTGAGAAAATTTTTTATTTAAAAAAAAAAACATGTTCATATAAATAATATCGAATACACGACTCACCCAATATATATTCCGAGCCGTGTTTTTATATTTCATTAAAATAATAAATAGAGAGAGAGAGTGTTGGTTCAATTATATATATACTAGCCAATATCCTTGTCCATCATCTAGGCGTCACAAAAAAAATTTCAGAAAAAATATATTATTAGTACGATATTTTTTATATTATAATATAAATTTAGGCAAAATAATAATATGTATAAAATTCATGTGAACTACAAGTTTTTTTAAAAATATATGAATAGTAAATTAATATAAATTTATTTATTTAGTAAATTTCAATAAAATAACCCACATAAAATTATCATCATCATTAAAAAAAATAAGAAGATTTGAATATTTAAATTATTGAATTCACTGTATTGAAATTAGTTTATTTTATAATTCAATGTAAATTATATACAAAAAAATATATAAATTGTAAAAATACCTGCAATAATCAAATAAAAATAATAAATAGTTAATTTTCTATCTACAAAAAGACAAAAACATAAATTGAAAAATCACCCCTACGTTACCATCATTATCATCATTGTAACAATTAAAATTATTATCAACATTATTTCCCAAAACAATTAAAATCATTAAATTGCCATGAAATTATCACAAATATAAAATAAAAAATAATCACTAAAATTATCATTATTATTGCACAAACAATAAAATCATTTGATCCAAAGAAAAGATAAAAATAAAATAAAACACAAAAAAAAGAACAAAGGGAAAAAGGGAGCAATATTAATTTTGAAATGATCACCAACATAAATTAAAATCTTAGGATTAAACCGATTAAAAATAAAATTTCAATAAAAAATAAAATGATAAAATTAAAAACAAAAATTAAAAGTATATATGCATAAATATGGATAAAAAATAAACACTATCCAATGGCAAAAATTCCAGGATTGACCTCATTAAAAATAAAATCGCAATAAAAATTAAAATAATAAAAATAAAAAATAAAAAATAAAAACTAAAAACTAAAAGTTTAGATGAATAAATACAGCTAAAAATAAACATTATCCAATGACCAAAAAAACAAATGGATTAATATTAAAGAAAAAAAATTCAAAGAATAGGGACTGAAATAAAAAATAAAAGATATAATTACTCCCATTCGAAGGACAAAATTGAATAAAACAAATAGGGACGAAACAAATAAAAATATTTTTAAAAAACATTGCAGTGTAATTTTGTTAAAAAAAATTAAAAGAATAAGGACTGAAATGAAGAGAATGATATATATCCAATTTCAATTGGAGGACACAAATCAAAAAAAAATATAATTACTTCTAATCAACAGACAAAATTAAAACAAAACAAAGCCTTGGGATCAAAACAAATAAACGTATTTTTTAAAAAACAATTGCATTGTAATTTTGTTAAAAAAATTAAAAGAATAAGGATCAAAATAAATAGTACTATATGTGACCAATTTCAATTGAAAGATACAATTAAAATAATATATATAATTAGTATCGATTGAAGGATAAAATTGAAACAAATAAAAACCTTGAGACCGAAATAAATAATCACATTTTTAAAGGTAGTTGCAATGTAATTTTGTTAAAAAAAATTAAAATAATGAGGATTGGAATGAAAAGTAGAATACATATCCGATTTCAATTGGAGTACAAAATGAAAACAAATTAAACTTGCAACCAAAAAAAATTAATGGAACAAAAAAAAAGAATAAGGACTAAATTGAAAACAAATATATATAAAAACAATCAAACTTTTCATTGAAAAATCAAAAATAAAAATGAAATCAAAACCTTAGGGACTAAAATAAACAACTTACACACATGAAGGACTTGGATGTTATTTGTGATGGTAGGAGAAAGAAAAAGAGGAAAAAACACAAAACCATTCATCAGCAGTACCCTAAACACCAGACACTAACACACGCCACACTAGGAGAAAGGGGACATGGTAACACACCAGTTGACACGACAGAAAGGCAATTCCTACTGCTCAAAAAATTGGTAAATTACCTATACACCCCTGGACCCAACGATAATCAGGAAAAAACCAGGGGTAAAAGTACCACACTACTCCCGACTGCAATTTTAAGTTGTTTGTCAATTGTTATAATCTGTTTGTCATTTCCTATCAAAAGATTGTGATATGAAAATAAAATTAATATTCTTTTAATAACTTTAATATACACACACACACACCTCGGTACCAGGGTGTTATGGCCTTTTCAATATTTATTGCATAGTGAAACAACCTATTACCCCTCAGAGCTGCCAAAAGACAATGATTGACAATGGATATTTTAGATATTTCATAAATATTTGCACAATACAATTACTTACATACCTTCCGAAAAAGACAAAAAAGATGTGTTTAGGTACGTCATCGATTATGCATGTAGACTTGTCACTCAGGTGGCACGTGAGGTGTCTTTAGGTGGTGGTAAATATTTGGTTGTCATGTCATCCGGTGCACAGCCATGTCCTCTTCTTCCTAGTGCAGCGCGTGTCGTGTAAAGGTGATTGTGAAATCTCCGGTGGATAATTTTTCTTCCTCTCTTTTCTCTCTCCTACAACCAGAAAGTATATTAAGATCCTTCTTACATTACGGTCTTTTAATTTTTTTAAACAATTACACTATATTTTTTTTCGGTTCTAAGGTTTTTATTTGTTGCTTTTTTTTTTTCCTTTAATTGAAATTAATTATATATTTTATTTTTCATTTTGGCACTTATTCTTTTAATTTTTTTATTTAGTATTAATCCTTTTGCTTTTTTTTTTGGTACTTGTTGGACAATGTTCATTTTTTTATCCATATTTATGCATTTATGGATTTATTATTTTTTTAACTTTTATAGTTTTATTTTTTTGTTGGACTTTTATTTTTATTCACTCTAGTTCTGAGATTTTAATTTATGTTGGTAATTTTTTTTCCTTTTTTATGTTTTTAGTTATTTTTATTTTTGTTTCGGATCATATGATTTTTTATGCTAATAATATTTATTTTATTTTTATTTTTTAATTGTTTTTGCTTATTCTTTTGTGAAAGTTTTTTTGTTATGATAATTTGATGATTTCATTGTTTGCACATTAAAAATAATAATTTTAGTGATTGTTTTTTTTTTTTATGTTTGTGGAAGTTTAATGACTCTAATTGTTTTGACAATAATAGTGATTATACTTTTAGTTGTTATAGTCATGATAATGATGATAACTTTGCAATGGATTTTCAGTGATGTTTACTTCTTTTTATAATAGAAAATCAACAATTTATTTTTGTTATTTAGTTATCGTAGGTGATACGACCATATTATTTGATAGTATATTCCATATATTATCTAGTGTTTTGCATATGTTTTCTGTATAAAATATCTTGATATTCTTTGTTTTATGCTTTGAAGGCATTTTTGGATGAAAGATGCAAAAATGAGGTAATTGGAGCTAATTGATTAATTTGACTTTCATTCGATGTTTTGTGTAGAAAAAAAGCTCTAGAGATCGAAATGAATTGATTCCAGTGAAAGTTAAAAACTAATATCCATAAATTTATGAAAATAAGGAACAACATGAAAATAGTAGCCTTTAAAGTCAAATCTTGCAATCTCCCGATGTCGACCTTTGTCCATTCCAACTTCAATATCTAGAGTTACAGAAGTCTGATTGATGCAAATCCAATTATTTTGGATTCAAGACTCAAAGATAAACGCTCCAAAATGAAGCTAAAAAATATGTGTTATGAATGAGATATGAATTTTATAAAGGACAAATATTTTTTGCTAAATTTAAGAAGGACTATTTTGTAAAATAGATACTAGGGTTTCTAAGCATATACAAAGGAGGAGAGGAGCAAGGAAGTTTCAAACAACAACAAAAAAAACACATATTTTCGTCCTTCAAATCCTAATCATGCTTTCTTCCATCTTTTTGTTTAGTTGTTCAATAAACATGCAAGGTTAGAATTTTTTGCGTGGTTTCAAGGACATGGAAACCTTCAGATTTCAAGTGATGTAAGATCTATTTTTACCTCAATTTTTCAGTTTATATGATGAATATGTTTGTTCTCTTGTACTTATTTTTCTATGATTTTTTTTATTTAATTACTAAGAGCAGACTCGAAGTTATTATTGTAGACAATCTATTGCTAGGATTGATATCAAAACCGAAGTTGTGATATATAAACTTGTGAAGCAACTAAGTTAATAATTGTAGCGAATCTATATTATTAATCTTAGAAAGAACATTCAATTGAACTAAACATATATTGCGGATAATTATCTTTCTTAATTGATCAAATTATCTAATTTTTAATGCTATCATTGAATCAAATTACTAATACGGACACTATGATTGTTTGATGGTTAGGGTAAATTATACGATGGATCCGTTAACAAACCAATTTAAAAAAAGATAAATATTCAGAATATAAATTGATGTGTCGTTTCCATGAACAACTATGATTTCTATAGGTAGATGTTGACTTGCGACCAAGGTTTGCTTTATCAATAAATTTCAGTTTTATATAATTTTCGCTTAGTTTTCTTTAGTCTAGCTTAGACAATTTCCAACCCCCAATTGCATAGCATATAGCATGAAAAATCTGAACTGAATTGCCCTCATGAGATCGACCTGTTACTTACTCTATACTATCTTGTTTGATTTGTTTTAAGCTAGGATAATTAATTTGTACGGCCGTGATATCGCAAAAGTAAGTGTTTCCATAATTTATATTTTATTATTATATTTAATTTATACTATATTATAAAATAAAATAATCCCAATACAATGAATTCGATGATTCAAATATCCAAATATTCTTATTTTTTGAATGACGATGATAATTTTATACTAATAATTTCTTTAAACTTGTTAAATAAATAAATTTATATTGATTTCAAATTTATATATTTTATTACAAAGTTACGCTCTAGAAAAATTCTGTATAAATTGAATATTTATATATTTATATTTTATTACAAAGTTACGCTCTAGAAAAATTCTGTATAAATTGAATATTTTATCCAAATTTATAATATAATAATAAAAATCTTATAATTTTAATATTTTATACACATAATATATTTTTTATATTGAAAAAATATGATTTCAACGGTCAACTGCATAGAAATGACTAATATATATAAACATCGTTGAATTTTCGCTGGAAGTTTCGATTACGAGGCGAGGAAAGCTGGGACTGGGAGTATCGGTAAACGTGGGAAACGGAAACCTCCTGACTCCGCAATCAAACTATTGACTGAGAGGTAGGGTCAATCTTCCACTGTGTACCATCGAGGCAAGGAAGCAAGCAAGCGTAAAGGTTTCGGAAAAATACAAAAAACAAAAAAAGAAGTACAGGGTCCTACCACAATGGTTTTTTTTTTCTACAATGAAAAAGTCAATCAATCAAATAGAGAAGTGACTCTTTTTTTTTTTATTGAAAAGATTATTTAATTGCGAGTAATAAAATTAATTACATAAATTTTTAATAATTATTGTATTAATAATTACAAGAAAAGAACCCTTTTAATCATCATTAAAGCATCTATTAAATGATTAATTAAGAAGTGATTTGCATAAATATATGCATTAGTGCAATTCATGGAGGGCGTGTTCCATAGGCGCACACCAGTATCCAATCTTTCCACGTCATTTTTTCAAATACTACACTTATTTTCCACATTTGATTTCTCGACGCAAAAAAGTCTTTTGAGACTTTTCAACATTAACATTAAAAAACACGTACTGAAAAAACATCTGTGATTGGTTATGGTATTTTACTAGTCACCTTCCTATATATTTTTAAAAAATAAAAATGCATGATCAATTTTAAAATGATGATTTTAATTCAAAATTCTGTTTTATTCATTTCTCGATCATAAAGCTAGAAACAAAAACCTGAAAAATTATGAAGTTATTATTTGACCATAATTTAACCGTAAAAGGAGGACTTTTATGTCCATATTTTTTTATAAGTTTAAGATTCTAGTTCATCAGGTGGTTTATATAAAAATTAGAGTTTTTCATGGATGAAAACTTGTAGAAAATGAATTTCTCCTAATTTGTCAACCAACATCTTAGCAATGGATAGATTTTATGCCATTAAAGGCGGCCAATAAAAAAAATAAGCAACTGATAAGAGGTGAAATCAAAAAACTTTTTTTTTTGCTGGCATGGACTTTTTTTTTTTATTAAGACTAGACATGTGAGTCTGTTATTTCAATTCTTATTTTGTTTTTGAATAAAATTATAATCGTCTTTTATAATATTAACAACTTTTTTACAACCTATTATTATTATTTTTCTAATAGCATATATTTTTAATTTTATATACTTAAATAAAAAATATTTTAAAAATTATGTTTTTAAGCCTTATCAGGCCCATCTTCGAGTTATGAGTTAGGCATGTTAATTCGGGTAGACCTCAATATGTTTGTCTAGATTTTTTAAAAAATAATTACTTTGTACATTGTTATTACCTAATTATTCCGCTTGTTTTTCTAGTAATTTTGAAAAACAAAACAATAAAAACCAAAAAAAATATGTGTTTAATGTTTTTGAGTTTTTTTTAGTGTCATCTAAAAATAATATGATTATTTAATGTTTTTCAACACATTCAATTTATAACGTATTATTTAAAAATCTCTGATTTTTTTTCTTTTACTTGTCAATGATTTTTTTTTCAACACATTCAAATTATAACGTATTATTTAAAAATCTTTGATTTTTTTTCTCTTAGACTTGTCATTGATATTTTTTTTTTTTATTTTGAAAGGAAAAAATAAAAATATCTAAACGTAGGAACAAAGTTGAAGAGGAACTCAACTACATCTCTCCCCTTTTAGCCTCCTCCTTTTCTCAACTCTTGACCATTTCTGAAACCCACAACCAAGAACAACAAACCCATTTTCTTCTCCACTTTCTCTCAATCCAGACCAAAAACCACCAGCTCTTTTTCTTTCCTGTTGTCTCTTTCTTCTCCATCACAATCAACCCTCTTTTCCATTCAACTCCATCCACACACCTGCCTCTCTCTCCACCAAACTAGCCACACATTGCCTCCTTCACCACAGTTCCTCCCATTTCAGCCCTCATTGTGATTTCTGTTGATAACTAAGCTATTTACGTGGATTTCTATGACCATGGATAAACAAATTAACAGAAGAAGGAGAAGAAGAAGACCTTGACTTCTTTGTTAAATTAATTGTAATTCATTTACAAATGTATTTGATTTAATTGTAAGAAGAGAAGATGTAATTGACTTTTCTAAGTAGTTACAAGTTTGTTAAATATGGTGTACACAAACGTGTAATGCATAAGCATGTTGAAGTATATAAGCATGCAATTTATCAAACACAAACAATGCAATAAAAAAGGAATTACTCATCTTCTCTACAAACTCTCTCTTCTTTAAGCTCTTTGTGCATTCATTTTTCCTCTTCTCAAATCAAAGAAAAACACCTACAAATTACAAACATGTAATCAATTAAAGTTTCTACAACAAATAGAAAATCAATTGAAAAAATTCTACATGGTATCAGAGCACTCACTTGATCAACCAAGAAGGGACGTAAAAACTATGATTTAAAGGAAGATAAATGATGACAAATGGAGATCTACGAATACCACAGTTCAATGGTGTAAATTATGATTTTTGGTTACTAAAAATGGAAACAATCCTCATATCTTATGATTTATGGGATGTAATAGAGTTTGACGTGCAAACAAACTCTGAAGTGACAAATATTTATGAGAGAGAAGGAGATGAAATTGAACCTGAAGAAACTCCCTCCAGAGAACGGAGGATTAAATATGCCAAGGCATTGAGCCTCATTCAAGGGGCAATATTGATGATTTTTTTCCAAGAATAAGAAGTGAAAAGACTACAAAAGGAGCATGTAATGTATTATGAAAAGAATATAGGGGAGATAAAAAGGTGAGGGTTGTGAAATTGCAAGCAATGAGGGCTGAATTTGAGTATACGAGGATGGTAGATGGTAAGAGTCTAGATCATTACCTGACTAAGCTTGATGCGACCATATTATTTGATAATTTCATCCATATTTACGTAGTGTTTTGCATATGTTTTATGTATAAAATACCTTGATATTCTTTGTTTTATATTTTGAAGGTATTTTTGGATGAAAGATGCAAAAAGGAGGTAATTGGAGGTGATTGACAGATTTGACCTTCAGTCGGTGTTTTGTACAAAGTGGAAGCTCTAGAGATCGAAATGAAGTGATTCCAGTGACATTCAAAAGCTAACATCCATAAATTTATGGAAAGCTAAGGAAAAAAGAAATAAAATAAGGAAGATCATGGAAATCGCAGCCTTCAAAGTCAAATCTTGCAATCTGTCGATATCGACCTTTGTCCATTCCAACTTCAATATCTCGAGATACAGAAGTCTGATTGATGTAAACTGAATTGGCGTAGATTCAGGACTCAAAGACCTATAAACGCTCCATATTTCAGCTTCAAACGATGTCGTATGAAGGAGATATGAATTTTACAAGGGACAACTAAATTCTGTCAACTTAAGGAAGGACTTTGTAAAATAGACATTAGGGTTTCTAAGCATATATAAAGGAAAAGAGGAGCAAGGAAGTGGCGGCCAACACAAAACAAAACACAAAATCTTCATCCTCCAAACCCTAAATCATGTGTTCTTCCATCTTTTTATTTAGTTGTTCAATAAACATGCAAGGCTAGACTCTTTTGCTTGGTTGTAAGGACACAAAAACTATTGGATTTCAATAACCGTGAGATTTATTCTTCCTTTTATTTTCAGTTTATGTTATGAATGAGTATGATTGTTTTCCTATGCATATTTCCTATGATTGTTGTTGATGATTGCTAGAGCGGACTCTAAGTTATTGTTGTGAACAATCTATTGCTAAGTTTAATATCAAAACCGGAGTTGTGATATATGAACTTGTGAGGCAACTAAGCTTGATAATTGTGGCGGAACTACATTATTGAACTTAGGGAGAACATATGAATAAATTGACACAAGTTGCGGACAACTTGTATGTTAATCTTGATGAAATTATCTAGTTCTTAAAGCTACCATTAAATTGAATCATTAGTGCGGACACTTTGATTGTTTGTTGGTTAGGATTAGTTATACGACGGATCCGTTAATTAATCACGTTAAGAAAAGATAAAATTCAGAACATAAATTGCATTTTTTGTTTCAAGAATCGGTTCTAATTTCCGTAGGTGGATGTATGCTTGTGACCAAGGTTTGTTTTCTCGATAAGTTTCGGTTTTAATTGATTTTGTTTGCTAGTTTAATTGCTGCCATAGTTTAGATAATCACAAACCAAATCCCCTCAATCACATAACGTACAACATAAAAATCTGACTTCAAACTTTCTCGTGGGATCGACTCCTTGCTTGCTCTATACTATCTTGTGTGTTTTAAGCTAGGGTAATTAATTTGTTTGACCGCAACATCGCAACAAAGCTCTTCAAAATTATAAACAATTTGAAATCTCTTGGTAAAGAAGTACCAAAGACAAGGATAATTCATAAGCTAATGGAGCTTTAGTACGAAATACAAATCCACTGTTTCAATTATTGAGAAAACTGGGGATCTAGATACAGTGAGGAGTGAAGAAGTTATTGCTCTAATTAAAGTATATGACAAAGAGAAGACATGCATGATGAGAGGGAGAAAGTCATGAATACTGAAAGAGCATTCAACAATATTAGAATAGGACTGAGCACTTACCTTCAAAGCAACAAGGGCTTATAAGGAAGAACAAATTCAAAATGGCAGGGACAACATAAAAGGTTTCCAAACTGGACTCAAGGTGGAAAATTGAACAATAAACAACAAAATTCAAACCAGAAGTAGAAAGTTGGGATCAATTAAGACAAGTCCTTCAATTCACAACACAAAAATGGAAGCATTAGCCAAACAAGTATAAAGCCACAATGTAATACATGTCAGAAGTTTTATTTTGGACTATGTAGGTTTAAAGGTAAGATCAAAGGTGGGAAATGTAGTGGGTTTGGACATAACCAGAAGGATTGTGACTTCAACAAACAATTGACATATTGTACAAAAGAGGAAGGTGCAATCACAGGGATAGTGTTCTATGCTTGTCATGCAACAAGTATACAAGATGAAGATTTATGATTTGTGGATAGTATCACTTCACAAAAGTTAAAATTGATAAACATTGATAGGGCAATAACCTATAAGGTGAAGGTGGGCTTAGGAGATCTTGTACAAGCTATAGGTAAGGGAACACTTGTGGTTGATACAAGAAAAGGAATAAGACACATTAAAGAAGTGCTGCTGGTGCCTGGATTAGATAAAAACCTACCAAGTGTAGGAAAAATGATGGAGAATGGCTATTACATTCTTTTTAGAGGAAAAAAATTATAATATTTGATGATAAAACACTTGCAAATATTATAGCAAAGATGATCATAAAAGGTAATAGGTGCTTTCCCTTTCCACTAAAATCCATGGTATTTGTAACAAGAAAAGCATTGTGGTTGAAAGCTCTTGGATCTACATAAAAGATTTGGTCACTTGAATTTTGAAAGCATGGAAAAGATGCAGCAATTGGAGATGATTCTAGGATTGCCTATGGTAACAAAATTGAATGCTGTGTGTGAAGGATGTGTGCTATGGAAACATAAAAGAGAGTCATTTAACAAAGAATGAAGCTAAAGGGAAGTCACCCACTAGAATTGGTACACAAAGATTTGTGTGGATTAAAGCAAAATGAATCAAATGGAGGTAATAGATATTTTATCACATTTATTGATGACTTTACAAAGGTGTGCTGGGTATACTGCCTTAGAAACAAATCAAATGATCTAAGGCCTTGTTTGTTTCAAGGAAAGTGGTTTCCGGGAAACCACTTCCCAAACTTTCCTGTGTTTGTTTGCCATTAGAAAAGTTAGTCAACGGAAAACAATTTCCAGTCAAAGAAAATTTTGGTTTGGTTTTCAGGAAAGTGTTTTCCGAAAAATTTGGGCGCAAAACACTTTCTGGAAATTATGAAAAATTTAGAAATGTCATTATTTGCTGATTATATCAAATTTCATTTGCTATATATAATTTGTTTTGAATATTTATTTTTCAATTCCATCTCTTAAAATCTAATTTTTATATTAATTTTGGTTCTTATTTTTATAATTGCTATTTTCTTTTTTCTTATCATTTTTTATTGAATTTTTTTATCTATCAAATTTGGTCCTTATTTTTTTTACTGTTACTTATTTTATTTGAAATAATTTATGAAATGTTAATTATTATTATTTTAATTTATTCACCTTTCATTTTTTTTTTAATTTTTTAGATTTGATCTTTATTATTTTGAACTTTATTTATTTTATTTGAGATAATTTATGAAATTATATATTTTTTTTCAATTTCATTCTCATTCAACTTTTTAATTTGTAAGATTTGTTGCTCATTATTTTAATAAACTTGAAAAAAAATTAATTTATTAATAAATTATTTTTCAGTTCATTTTCCATAACACAAACAAATACTGAAAAGTGTTTTCCAGTTCATTTTCTATAACACTTTCCAGGAATTCACTTTCCCCGGAATTCACTTTCCAAAAAGAAACCACTTTCCAGCAAACAAACGGGGTCTACAAGGGAAATGATGCAGAGGAATGAGATGATTGACCTTGGTCTTCTCGATCATTTCTGGGAATGGGAGTGTTGTAGACTGATTAAAGCATCTTCATCCATCAAAGCAAATATACAAGGTCTCTACTTGAGAAGATTGGGCTTGTTAATTGCAAAATAGTTTCAATTCCACTAGTTATTGGTGAGAAACTGAGGAAGGTGGGTGGAAGTGAGTCAACAGATGAAAATATTTATAAAAAAATAGTGGGAAGTCTGTTATATTTGCAGCAACAAGGCATGATCTTATGTAAGCTACCAGTTTGTTATCTAGCTTTATGAATTAGCCAACAAAGAAACACATGGGAGTTGTAAGAAGAGTACATAGATATGTCCAAGGAACTTTTGATTATGGAAATGATTATGCCAAACAAAAGTCAATAATTCTTGTGAGATTTTGTGATGCATATTAGGCAAGAAGTGAATATGATAGTAAAAACACTTCTAGTTATGCATTTGGTTTTGCAAGTAGAGTATTGTCACGAGCTTCAATAAAGCAAAATACATTAGCACTGTCAACTACAGAAGTTGAGTATGTCTCAACTTACGAAGCAACTACTCAAGCAATTTGGCTAAGGGTTGTGCTTTATAATCTAGGTGAAATGCAAACAAAGTCTACACCTATCCACTGTGATAACATGTTGGCAATTTCAATGACAAAAAATCTAATGTTTCATCAGAAGAAAAGACACATTAACAGAAAATTCCATTTCATAAAGGAAGCATTATAAAAGGGAGTGATTGATATGAAATTTTGTAGAAGTGAATACCAATTAACAGATATATTCACAAAAAGATACCTAAAGATAGATTCAATCAACTAAGGTCATTGCTGGGTGTCAAACCAGTAAACATCTTATGAGGGGATGTTGATAACTAAGGTACATGTCGACTTCTATTACTATAGGTAAACAAATCAACAGAAGGAGAAGAAGAAGACCTTGACTTCTCTGTTCAATTAGTTGTAATTCAATTACAAATGTAATTGATTCAGTTGTAAGAAGAGAAGATGTAATTGCCTTCTCTAAATAGTTACAAGTTTGTTAAATATGGTTACAAAAATGTATAATGCATGAGTCTGTTGAAGTATATAAGCAGACAATTTATCAAAGAAAAACAATGTAATAAAAAGGAATTACTCATGTTCTCTGCAAACTCTTTCTTCTTCAAGTTCTTTATGCATTCAATTTTCCTCTTCTCAAATCAAAGAAAAACACCTGTAAATTACAAACAAACAATCCATTGAAGTTTCTATAACAAGTAGAAAATCAAGTTAAGGAATTCTATAGTTTCCTTCTTCCTCACCCCATCCTCAACTGAACCCACGACCGACCACACACTGTCCCCTCCTCCATGACAACTCCACCTTCTTCATAGTTTCACCTCCCTCTGACTGTATACCCACACCAACATCATTTGGATAGTCTTTAAAATTGGCCTTTTGCATCATGGAAGATGGACTCTTAGTTTCATACCTATTTTGAAATTTGGATAGTTTAGACATTTACCCAAGTGATTGTTAATTATTTTACTAGCGGTTCGAAACAGGGGACCTAACAAAGATAACAAGTTCTTTTATTCTTCTAAAAGAATATCATATGATGACCTAGGTCTATAAAGTCTTGATCAAAGATAATAGAACACATTTTGAAAATCACAAGTTGAGAGAACATCATTAAAGACTTTATATACATCATTATTTATTCTTAGTTTCACATCCTTAGAATAACAGTCAAGCTAAACTAACTAATAACATCTTGTTTAATGGACTCAAGAAAAAGATAAAGGAATTCAGGTTACAATGGGCAAATTGTCAAATGAAAACTTATAAGCTTGCAGAAAAACTCAAAACATGTCCACCAATAAAACTTATTTTCTCCTCATATATTGCACTTTTTTGCCATGATCCTCATTAAGATTGGATGTGTAAGCCATTTAGTGATTCACTATACCTTAGAAGGCATTTAAAAAGGTCTTAGGACTAATCTTGACTTCTTAAAAGAATCTTGTTTGACTGTTTCAATTAGAGATTAAGTTTACCATCTTAGAGATGCCTAAAATCACAATGCCAAAGTCAAGAATAAGAGATTCAAGTTAGAGATTTGGTCGTAAAAAAACTTGAAGCTATAAACAAAAGAGAAAGTAGGGACAAACTAATTGTTGCGATGTCGCGGTTGCACAAATTAATTATCCTAGCTTAAAACACACAAGATAGTATAGAGTAAGCAAGGGGTCGATCCCACGAGGAAGTTTCAAGTCAGAATTTATGTTATACGTTATCCGATTGGGGCGATTTGGTTTGTGATTATTTAAACTATGACAACAATTAAACTAGCAAACAAAATCAATCAAAATCGAAAACTTATCAAGAAAACAAACCTTGGTCACAAGCATACATCCACCTACGGAAATTATAACCAATCCTTGAAACAAAAAAATGAAGTTTATGTTATGAAATTTTATCTTTTCTTAACATGATTAATTAACGGATCTACCGTATAACTAATCCTAACCAACAAACAATCAAAGTGTCCGCACTAATGATTCAATTTAATGGTAGCTTTAAGAACTACACAATTTCATCAATATTAACATACAAGTTATCCGCAACGTGTGTCAATTTATTCAAATGTTCACCCTAAGTTCAATAATGTAGTTCCGCCACAATTATCAAGCTTAGTTGCTTCACAAGTTCATATATCACAACTCCGGTTTTGATATTAAACTTAGCAATAGATTGTTCACAACAATAACTTAGAGTCCGCTCTAGCAATCATCAACAACAATCATAGGAAATATGCATAGGAAAACAATCATACTCATTCATAACATAAACTGAAAATAGAAGGAAGAATAAATCTCATGGTTCTTGAAATCCGAAGGTTTTTGTGTCCTTGCAACCAAGAAAAGAGCTTAGCCTTGCATAACTATTGAACAACTACTTAAAAAGATGGAAGAACACATGATTTAGGGTTTGGAGGAGGAAGATTTTGTGTTTTCCTTTGTGCTGACCGCTACTTCCTTGCTCCTCTTCTCCTTTATATATGCTTAGAAACCCTAATGTCTATTTTACAAAATAGTCCTTCCTTAAGTTGGCAGAATTTAGTTGTCCCTTGTAAAATTCAAATATCCTTCATATTACATCTTTTTGAGCTGAAATTTGGAGTGTTTATAGGTCTTTGAGTCCTGAATCCACGAGAATTGAGTTTGCATCAATCAGACTTCTGTAGCTCGAGATATTGAAGTTGGAATGGGAAAAGGTAGATATCGACAAATTGCAAGATTTGACTTTGAAGGCTGTGATTTCCATGATTTTTCTTATTTTATTTCTTTTTCCTTATCTTTCCATAAATTTATGGATGTTAGCTTTTGAATTTCATTAGAACCACTTCATTTCGATCATAGAGCTTCTACTCTACACAAAACACCGACTAAAGGTTAAATATGCCAATCACCTCAAATTACTTCCTTTTTGCATCTTTCATCCAAAAATACCTTCAAAATATAAAACATAGAATATCAAGGTATTTTATACACAAAACATATGCAAAATACTAGTTGGATGAAACTATCAACTAATATGGTCACATCACTAATCCTAAAATGAGAGGGTCTTTTTAGATTCATAAGAGCAGTCAATATGAATACTTATTATTTACAAGATATTAAAGGAAAAATCTTCCTCATGCTTGGAATTTTAAGATTGTTTATAGTGAATTAAAATTGTATATTTTAATATATGAATGTCTTTTTCTTTCTATATTTTTCCTGTCATTTCTCTCACTAGATTGGTATGTGATCTCTCTGAAGGAAATCATCTCTCATTTCTAAAAAGACATTTATATGTGATCTCTCAATGGTAATACCCATAACTTCTAGTGTTATCTTCATTTAAAGACTCAAGTCCATACCATGATTAGTTAGACTAGAGGACTTGTGAGTGTACCTGACCCTGAGAGTTCTATTTTATCCTACAAAAGGGGCATTAACAACATTACATGATTAAATCCAGACGATTACTTTCCCAACCTCACCAATATAATATGGTTGTTGAACTCAAGAAGTTTGCAATTAGAAATCTCTCCTCGTGCATAGATGTTGAATATCTTTAAGTATGTGCATATGCACTTTAAGAAAAAAAAACCTTTTTGTTAACCTCCTTCCAAAAATATTTTATCTATATAAAAATTTGACCCATACTTCCTTTTAACTTGTATTCAAAACATTTTCTAAGTATGGATGTTGGAGCTATACTAGTTGTTTTAAAGTATGGGCATTGAACTTATATTGTTTACTTAAGAATGTCTCTCATATTTTTTATGAATGGGCATTGGACCCATACTAGTTACTTGAAAAGCCATACCAAAAGACTTGAAAAAAAAACATAATAATTCAAAAGACTTAGAAAATATAGCAAATAAAAAAAAAACCAAATTCAAGGCTCGGAAGCCAAGATATTTGGTTTTACAATAAAACTGAAAGTCCATGAAAATAATTTCTTTCTTAAATGCAAAATAAATAATAAAAATTTAATGAAACATAACTAGTTAAGGGTGGAAAATGAAGAGTGAAGAAGATGTAACGGCCAAATTTTAAAAAGGGAACGAAATAAGGGCCAAAATAATAAATGTGAGAAAATACGGCTAAATTTATAAATAAGGAAAGTTGGACAATAAATACCCAATTTTTTCCTACTATTTGGCCGACAATAGGTATAGAATGAGAGGTACTCCACCAAATTTAAAGGAGTTGGAAGGGAAAACACCTTCTAGGCAAGAAATCTACAGGGAAAAGTGAGAGAAACTGAATTATATATTGAGGAGGAGAGAAGTGAACTGGTGCTCATAGGGGGGAGGGTTGAACTTTTCGACTAGTTAAGAATCAAAACCTCAATTATTTCTAGGTAAGGAGTCTTAAACATGATCATACAATTCATTTTGAATTTAGAAAATATTAGCAAGGTTCTCTTAGGCCAAACAAGAACAGAAAAGAGTGGTTGGTACGAAATGCATGTGAAAGGGGTAAAGTAGGCGTCGAGAAAGGATTACAAACGAGAAATTTAAACCAAATTCGCATACAAGGCTAGATTGAAGAGTTACTGAATTGATTTGAAAGGAATTTCGTAGTATATGGAGAGCATAGGTCCAATAACATTCATGTTGTCTCGTAAATGGTTCTATATCAAGAGCAAATTAAATACTGAAGCAAACGCTGAACTCACAGGAGCAAATTAGATACTGAACCATCCACCGTATGAAAACATGCCCCCTTCGATTATTTTTGTACAAATTTCACAGAAAGCCAAGGGCACACTGCTTGATTCAAACGCTGTTTCCCTCAACCCATCAAGCGAAGATCATTACAATCTGGCTCCAGAATTGCAAATATACGGTTCCAGTTGAAAAGAGTGCTAAATGCATATTCCAAAAACCAGCGCCCATGAACTGCACTCCACCAGCTGCAAAATAATATGAGTATCCAAGCTGCACAGTCCGAATCACTCCCACAAGCTGCACAGTCGTCTCAGGTCTCAACAGTGGACATGACGGCATCATTTTCACTTTTGGAGACATGGAGGGGGCTTGAAATTTTGATTGCACATCTTAAGGATTCGAAGTAAGTATGCAGCTCTGGGCCATTGACTTTAACAGAATCACAAATGACTTTAACAGGAATTGTATGAAGAGAGGCTTACAGCTACAAGTCAAGATGATAAATGCACAAGTCAAGATATATACAGTGAACTGCTAATGCATCTGATTGCTCGAGAACCCATCATATTTTTCGAATAAGGTGATGCCTATCGTTGGAGAATAATATAAATCATAATTATATTGTTCTGAAACTCTGGATTGACTTGATAATAGTAGAAGGTTTAATTGAGGTCATGCTGGAACATTACCATGTACAGATTATCAAGCTCTAAACAGCTCAGTCTTGCATCCAACTTCTCTGACCAGTTTTGGCACCTCGATCTAAGTAGTCTTTGCAAAAAGACTAGTAAGAAAAAGGAGGAAGAAAGAGACCAGGAGAATCTGCTCAACCTGAAGAAGACTCCATTCAGTATTGATAAGCTAAAGATTAGTTGGCTGGCAATTATAATGACTAGCATTCAACTCTAGGAAATACGATAGATTTTACCACCCATGCAGCTAATCCTTAGTTTCTTTTCATGTTACGAAGCTGTTGTTTCCTATGGAAAACCAAAACTGATTGTGGATGCCAAATAATAGCGAAAACCCTCCCCCTCCACTGAAATAGAAATTAAACGAGCTGAGTTTTTTTTTCTATGTAGGATATTGATTGATTTTTTTTGCGTGTTGTAATTGATTATCTTAATATTTAATTAATAAAATTGTTATAGATAAAATATATTATAAACGGTTTTTTTTAATCAATTCTCTTAAAACACCATGTCAATATAATAAAAGCAGCGTGGAGTAAGGATTGACATGCAAGCCAATGCGGAAATACATTTGATAGCTGAATTAAGAAAAACAATTCTAATCAGAAAACAGCATCTTTTTGTAGTACTCTTATCCGGATCCTATTTAAGCCAGTGATTTGGATGTCCCCTGATGCTATGCTAGGCATGGTAATAAATTAAAAACACGGCTAGTTCAATGCCAATTTTGAGCCAGATGAGAGATGATGCTATGCTGTTTGGTAGAGAGGGCAACAAAGATAATCTGATTACCATAATCAAAGCAGAGATGCATAGATTTGGTTCACTGAGAAGTAATGAATCATGAAACGAATCCACGAGCAGGATGTTAAGGAATCTGCTCCATCAACAACATGATCCACTATACAATCTGCACAGAATGCTCCAACGCTGTCTTTCCTATTCTAATTGATTAAGACTGATTTTATCATTAAAGTATGATTGTATTTCATTCAAAGAATGATTGTATTTCCTTGTTAGATTCTTATTCAAAAGGTTTATAAATGTAAACAATATACCGGTGAAATAATATAGCACAACAATTATCACGACCCGATTCCCGGATCCGTAACCGGCACATAGGCATGGTCCCTTTTCAAGGTTCCACACATATGCGAACCCAAACTTACAAACTTATCATTCATATTCAGAGTTCAACGCAATATAAATAACCAAGTAAACTCATAATATAGTTTGATTGTCTTAATACAAGAGTCGAATACATCTTGTATAATTGTGGAGCATTAACTAGACATAAAAACAAAAGTGTCGATTACAACCAAATAAAAGTTCTGAGATTTCAACGATAATAATTTGCTAACAAGCTACGAGCCTAGAAATAATAAATAATGAGGGGGTGAGTTGAACAACTCAGTGAGTCGATAACATCTAATATACACATAGGAGATAATACAACAACGATAAATATAATATTGAATTGGCTCGGAGTTCTTATAAGAAGGTTTCTCAAATAAGTCATAACAAGAATGTAATAGGTAAAGCTCGTCAGAAAATCAGAATGCAATGAGCATGAGGCTCCGTATTGTGGGATGATTAGTCCGTAAAGGTTGGTGACTCTGCCGACAGTGTATATATATATATATATATATATATATATATATATCATAATCAAACAAATATATTCATATCTCGAGGCTCAACTCATGACATCAATAAAAAAAAGGAGATATCAATTCACAAATAGATATATGCTCATATCAAGAACATATATTTAACAATTGATTATGCTTTATCATAACAAGAATGTATATATTATCAAGAAGCATAATCCAAATACTAGCAAATCAAATATTTATAATATTTCTCATGCATTTTAAATATTATACACTCACCCGACTCAAAAGCGAATAAAATTCAAAAGCAGAATGATGACAAAATCCTACTAACATATCACGAGAAGAATATCAAGATTATCTGAATATATAAAAGAAATGGAACTGCAAAAACTATAATTCCATTCTAAATGGCATACTAGAGGATCAATCTCTTTTTATATGTTCTTAGCCTGTGATGTCCCATAAATTTAGAACTGCTCATAATAAAAATAAGTTCAGGCTACTACTCAAACAAAACGCGCAAGAAAAAACAAAACATATGCAAACACAATTTACTTCTCTTTTCGAGAAAAGCAATCCAAATACATATTTATTTGTGAGAACAATTTTGAGTAATTATCAACAAAAGTCAGTTAAAGTGATAATTGTTGGAAGTTACCTTTTGTGCCACACACCCATGTTCTTGATCATGCAAACCCATGACCATGGAGATAGGTCATGGGGTTTGATCATGGGGATCAATTGATTAATCATGGGTGTTGATGCAAATTAGGAGACAAATGCAGAGCAGGATTAGGAGGCAAAGCAAGATCAGGAGGATTAGGAGGCAGACCAGGATCAGGAGGCAAATGAGGCAGATAATGAGACAAACAAAGTGCTAGATATGGATAAGATTGGAACATCAACATAGCTGCTAGAGTCTTGGAATTCTACCATTACAAGAAGTCTAAATCTAGTCAATTTCATTAATTGCTGAGATTGTTTACTTGTCTAAATTTATTCGAATTTCCTAATTTATTGCTTTCCTAGTTAAGTTTGGAAATTATAAGTTGTCATAGCTATTTAAGTAGAGGAATGTAAAAGATAGACAATCTTGGTTTTTTTATTAATCGAATAAAATTCAGTTTGAATTTATTATTGGAGAGATTCCAATAACCGAAGAGAGATTTTGCACCAGCATGAATTTAAGTTCTTTGAGATTTTGAAACCTGCAATTCACAACATCAATTTGGTATTAGAGCTCCTTTCATCTATGCTAATAACATAAAATGAAACTTCTTACACCATGGCCACCACTCAAAACTGAACCAACCCCAATCCTAACAGCCAAACCCCGACCCATCCAAGCCCTACAAGCCATAACTCAAACAATATACACACTACCAACCAAGGACCAAATCATTCCAACTCAATCTAACAAAATCCAAACACTCAGAACCCCAATACCCAAGACTCAGACCAACCACAAATACATTATCAGCTGGACCAGATTGCCATTGTTCTGGCACAAGTTATTCATTTACTGGATGTCATGGAGGAACGTTATGCTCAAGAGGAGTATGATCCTTCTAATTGACGTGGGCGTAGAGGAGTTCATAGGGCAGGAGCAGACCCTAATGATGCAAACAACATTCATGAGAATGAGGAAGAAAACTTGGAGTACAAGGATCATGAGCCTCAAATTCATCGTCCTAGACAACACATGTAGGGAGGGTGCAGGGTATCAACCTCTTAATGAACTGACCAAGAGAATGAAGATTGACATGCCAAATTTTTGTGGAAAATTGGAACTTCATGCTTTTGAAGATTGGTTGACAATGATCAAAGATTATTTCTATTGGTTTGCTATTTCAGAGGAGAGGAAAGTACATTATGTTCAGATGAAATTACTAGGGCATGCACGAGCTTGGTGGGGAAGTGTGGAAGAAAAGTTGCATCGCACTCGACATCCTGTAGTTGCTAATTGGGAAGAAATGAAAGAACAACTTAAAGAAAAATATTTGCCTATTGGTTATGAGAAAATGATGTTTGAGGAAATGGTACAACTCAGACAAGGGCCCCTGACTATCAATCAATTTACAGATCATTTCCATGAGCTGACTCTTCGCAGCAAGATTGTGGAGACTGAACAACAAACCTTAGCCCATTATCATACTGGATTACAGGATGAACTACAGAAGGAGATGTGGACTGTCTATTTGATCAATGTAGAGGAGGCATATCAATTGACTATTCACATTGAAAAGCAGATAAAACTTGCTGCTGGGAAGAGAATGACATCGACATATACAAAACAGGAGCTTGGTGCTACCAATAGTTTCCAGAGGACACTGGCTCCAAGGGATCCTGTTAAAGGTTTTGGCATTCAAATGGGTTTACAAGACCTACCAATGAAGGTCCCCAATGTTATAAGTGTAAATGCTATGGACATTATATAATGGTGTGTCCGATAAGGGATAAAAAACTAGCCTTTATATGTGATAAAGAATTGCTTATGATGGCAGAGGAGGACCCTAAAGAAGAAGAACCCAATGAGGACAGTGACAGTGAAACATTTGAGCGTTTCAGCCTTGCCCAGTTGTGTAATTAACGGGGTGTTGACCGGAGAAAAAAGAGAGATCTAGGCCAATCCCGAATGGTTGTGTACCAACATTTTCCATACATGAATGGAGCATAATAATCAAGCATTAAACATCATTATCGATAATGGGAGTGGGGTGAATGTGATTGCTAAACTACTATCGAATGTTTGGGCTTGAAAACGGAGAAGCATCCCTATTCCTACCAAATTAGTTGGGTTAATGACACTAGTTTAGTATTGGTAAAACAACGATGCTTGATTAAGTTCTCATTGGGAAAACATTACATGGATGAGGTTTGGTGCGATGTCATTCCCATGATGTTATTAGGACGACCGTGACTCTATGATCGTAAGATGCTTTACAATGGTTATACTAATGCATACTCTTTCAAGATTAAAGGTAGAAAATTTGTTCAGGATCGCTACATATCTCAAAGTTTAAGGCTGAAAAGGAAGTATGGCTAGTCTTGATAATGAGACAATTCACTCAAATCATGCAAGAGGATAAAATAGTACTCATGTTGGTCTCACAAGAGACATCACAAGGTGACAACACCATTCTAATGGAGTTGTCAGAGCTGTTGCAGAAATTCCAGGATGTCATGCTAGATGAAATACCAAGGCAACTCCAATGAGGGACATACAACATGCTATTGATTTGGTCCCTAGTTCCTCTTTTCCTAATATCCCCCACTATTGAATGAGTCTAGCAGAAAATGAAGAGCTTAGTCGCCAAATGCAGGAATTATTTGACAGAGGTTTCATTCGAGAAAGTTGCCACCCCTGCGTTGTCCCGATGCTACTGACATCGAAGAAAGACGACAACTGGAGGATGTGTGTTGACAGTTGTGCAATCAAAAAAATTACTGTGAGATATTGATTTTCCATCCCATGCCTCGACGACATGCTGGATTTATTTAATGGTCCTTTTATATTTACTAAGCTTGACCTTCAGAGTGGATATCACCAAGTTCGAATGTGATTGCGTGATGAATGAAAGACGACATTCAAAACTAAGGATGGTTTGTTCGAATGGTTAGTCATGCCTTCGGATTGACTAACACCCCCATTCTTGGGATAATTCATTGTTGTCTACTTTGATGATACACTAATTTTCAGCCAAGACATGCAAAATCACATAAACCACGTTGAGCAGAAGTTGTCAATCTTGCGTGTTGAATTTTTTTTTGTCAAATGTTTGTTCATGAAGGAGAGTGTGTGGTTTCTAGGATTTATCATTTCTAACAGAGGAGTGGAGGTTGATCCTGCAAAGGTGTTGGCAATCCAGACGTGACCATCACGAAAATTTTTTTCTAACGTCAGAAGCTTCCATGGATTAGCTACTTTCTATCGATGATTTATTCGGAATTTCAACACTATAATGGCTCCAATTACTGAATGTCTCAAGGAATAGAAATTCTTGTGGACTGCCGTAGCAGAAGCTTTCAGTATGATAAAGAAGAAAATGGGACAGGCCCCAGTCCTCAAATTACCTAATTTCTCCAAGGTATTTGAGGTAGTGTGTGATGCTTCGTATGTAGGGATTGGAGGTGTTTTGAGCCAAAAGGGCACGCTATTGCTTTTTTTAGTGAAAATCTCAACAAAACCTGCTGATGATATTCGGTTTATGACATGGAGTTTTATGCATTAATCCAAACATTGAAACATTGGCTGTCATATTTAATCCATAAAGAGTTTATTCTTTATATCGACCATGACTCATTGAAGCACTTACACTCTCAGAGTAAAATGAATTCAAGACATGATCGCTGGATAGATTATGTGCAACTATTTGAGTTTTTGATTAAGCATACGGCCGAAGCACAAAATAAGATGGCAGATGCTTTAAGCAGAAAGGCTTCATCTATTACAAATCTCTTTAGTGACAGTCAATGGGTTTGCACATTTAACAAAGGAGTATACAAGTGATGAGGAATTCAAAAACATATGGAATGATTTATCCATTCCTAGTAGGCAAACTCAAAATGATTATATGCTGCGTGAGGGGTTCTTGTTTTTCAGGTCACGTCTATGCATTCCACGAGGGTCCTTCCGGGAATTCCTCATTTCATAACTCTATGGAGGTGGACTAGCTGAACATTTTGGGTATGAAAAGACTTATGCTCTTGTATCTGATCAATTTTATTGTCCATGATTAAGAAAAGATTTGCATACCGTAGTGGACAGGTGCAGAAATTGCCAGATCAACAAGGGGACTAAGCATTAGGCTAGTCCCCTTGTTGATCTGCCCATCCCGGACAAACCATGGCTGCATATTAGCATGGATTTTGTCATGATTCCATTATGGTAGTAGTGGATTGCTTTTCCAAAATGTCTAATTTTACCCCGTGTCACAAAACTTTTCACGCATCCAAGACAACAACTCTATTGATGAAGGAAATTGTTCGTTTACATGGTATTCCACATTCTATTGTTTCGGATCAAGATGTAAAGTTTGTAAGTTATTTCTGGTAAACTTTGTGGGCAAAAATGGGACAAAGTTCATGTTTTTGAGTGCTTTTTACCCTCTAACAGATAACATGAAGTAAAGTACTTCATTCAAGGGAGATCCCTTTGCATTACCAGTTCAGGTCGTACATCCAATTATGCCACTGCCAGAAATACATCACCACATGATAAGATTGCTTCTATCCTTCACCACTAATTTATTTCAACACGACGAGGGGGCTATTACAAATTCTTAGTCCAGTGAAAAAATCATCCTCATTTTGAGTCAGTGTGGTTACAGACTTTAGAACAACAACGACCGCACCCCATCTTTTTACTACTTACCTTCGTCATAACTTGTCAGAGTCAAGTTCTTTGGGAGAGCCGACAAGTGATGCAAATCGAGATACAAATGCAGAGCAGGATCAGGAGGCAGAGCAAGATCAAGAGGATCAGGAGGCAATTGAGGCAGATCATGAGACAAACAAAGTGCTAGATATGGATATGATTGCAACATCAACATAGTTGCTGGAGTCTTCGAACTCTACTTTTATAAGAAGTCTAAATTTAGTCAATTTCATTAATTACTGAGATTGTTTACATGTCCGAATTTATTTAAATTTCCTAATTTATTGCTTTCCTATTTAAGTTCAGAAATTGTAATTTGTCGAGGAATGTAAAAGACAAAGACAGTTCTTGCTATTTTTTTTAATCCAATAAAATTCAGTTTGAATTTATTACTAGAGAGATTCCAATAACCGCAGAAAGATTTTGCACCAGCCTGAGTTGAATTTTTTGAGATTTTGAAACCTGCAATTCACGACATCAGGGATCAATTAATTGATCATGACTAATTATCTCCTTGATGAAAGGAGAAAATTGGAAAATAAATTAATGAGTGGAGTACTCAATCTACCTATAAATAATAACTTGTGTACTCTATTTACTGCTACTGGTAGACATAGAGCAAAAGGTTCATCTCGTGAAAAAAATATTATTTTAAAGTTGTATTATTGTTGCTGCTTCAGAAAAGTTTAGTTGTTGCTGCAATTGTGAATTTATTTTTTTGGTACTCAAACAACAATGGATACTGGTATTTATAATCTAAATTTCCTCTATTATATATATTTAGCATTCAATTATATAAAGTATGCCTATCAATAATTACTTGGAATCTTAAAACATTGTAGCTTAATTTAAACTCATTCTTGTTAAACCAAACGTGAAAGAGGGTGAAAAATTATTTTTATTTTAAGGGTAACCCAAGATAAGTCCCTTACCTCTAGAGAAGTTATTAATTATATCCCCAACTTATTATTTATATATACACACGAAGTACACTAGAAATTCTCAATCAAGGCGCCTCTGAAAATACACGAATGTTCTCTATCCAAAGCAACAATTCCATGTAAGAAAATTTGTATTCGTCCAAGATTTGACATCTTATGCTGAAAACTCGAAGAAGCTTGAGGAGGGGACTAACAGGAAAATGATTTTCTTCTCTATTTTTTGAGAGTGGTGGGCGTTTTCGGGGTCTGGGAATGGTCGAGTGAACCCGAACCCATATTTTCGAAGTGTAGACGGACTCCTTGTAATTTCTTTACGTAGGTCTACTCTTATTTTCAGTTCGATTTTCATCTATTAATCAACCAAATCAAAATTTTATCTACTCTTATTTTCAGTTCGATTTTCATCTATTAATCAACCAAATCAAAATTTTATATATAAAAAAATTAAAACTGAATCGAAACCGGTGTAAACTAACCGGTTTTGATTCGGTCTGTTAACTATAAGAACTACAAAATAGTTTTGGTTTTTGTAACTGTGCCGCTTGGAGGTATCTACGACCACGAGGCATGTCTTGCCTTGCGTGACTGTTGAAAGTTCAATAAACCTTTTGCACCCTTTAATGCTTGTAGAAAACACAGAAAATCCAGGTGCATCATTCAAAGTTTAGCGATTACAGCTTTTATCTTTGTTCAATTACTTCTAATAATCCCACTGCCTTGCTTTGCTTTCATTTTAGTTCCTGGAGTGTTATTCTTTTACTTTGAATCGGTTCGGTTTCGATTTACCAGTTTTAGTTTTAAAAAATCAAAATTGAACTGAGTTGAAGTTTTTTAAAAAATTATAATCCGTTTTCTTAATAGTTCGTAATTTTTCTTTGTTTAGTGGAATTTTTTCTCGCCTCCGGTTGACAGCAAAGTGAAGAACTGAATAGTTATAGCATACTGGTTTTAGTCTCTAAAAAAATACTCCGGGGATGCTCTAATTGAAACACAGCATGGTTGAGTAGAGTCGTAGTTTATTTTCAAATATAAATAATGAAAAGTGGTCTGGCTCATTAGTTGATGACCAATCCGCAAGTCAACTCAAACCTACTTTAAAATAATATTATTTCAATTTAAGAAAGCAAAATTAAATATGCAAAAATACAATGAAATAATAAAAACAAGTCTTTTTATAAAAAAATAATGATAATGTTTTGGAGTTAAACCGATAACGTCTTATTAAGTTTAGTCAAGTGAGCAAAACTAAATTTGATAGCTATATTCTCACGCATCTTTTTTTTTTTTCTTTTTTTTTTGAATCTCTAATCTCTTCATTGCTCTCGCGCTAACCACCAAGCTCATTATTAAAGATTAAAAAAATAGATTCATTGTCAGTGAGATGTTCGCTGTATCGATAATTATTAGTTACTAATTTTGGTAATTAGAGAATCAAACTATCATATTGCGAGAATTATGCATTAATTAAAAAAGAATTACATTGGGGCGATTCCCATAGAAGCTCTTCCTGATGAGCACCCGTAGGAGAGACATGAGGGTAAAATATGTATTAATTAAGAGATAGGGACCCCATGTAAAAGTAGAGGGACGGGTGGGGAGTGTAGTGAATGAGAGAAGGCATCTTAAACTCAAGGGCGGGATGGTCATCTCCAAAATCTGGCTGGGAGTCCTCTCTGGGGTACAGGAAATGGGGCATACTGAATCCCATTCTGCGTTCCCACCACTTCCCACCTGCAACAAAGAACTTATCAATGTTGTTCACAAGATCTCAGGGAGCTAGCGGGGCACCAAACCCGGCACTGTACCTGAATTTGGTGACGATATGATGGATCAAGACGAGTATCTCCAGCTTGGCGATATTATTGCCAGGGCAGGCATGCACACCATTCCCGAATGGCATGAAAGTGTTGGGTTTTGGAGCAACCTACATCCGCGACAAGAAGAGAAAGTAAGCAAATATTTTGATGAGGATTTCTCCTTCCTCGTTATTTTGTTCTCACCACATACCTCAAACCTTGACGGGTCAAAGATGTGAGGATAAGGAAAGAATTCTGGATTGTGATGAATGCTCCTGAACATTGGCAACACCTTCCAGCCCTTTGGTATTAGGTATCCTATAGCAGTAATAAATTCTCTTTTTTTATATAAAAATATATATATATATATCTTTTAAAAACCATTTTCATCACAGAGAAGTTTTTGCTCAAGTCCTCACCATTGTATTCAACATCAACTACTGCTTCCCTGAATGTGAAAGAAATGATGCTTGCCACCCTCAAGCTCTCTAATATTACCTGTAGATTCATATAATTACTCATTTCTCTCTGAACTAAGCGAACTTCAGCAATAAGAATATCTTGAATGTAAACAGAGTATCAATTGACCTTATATGTAAGTGGCATGCTTCTTGTCTGATCCCATGTTAGAGGCTTCTTTCCTCTTTCATTCGCTTCATATATCTCCATATGCTCTGCCTGGAATATGCAAGAGCATTATCCACAGTAACTCGATTTATTTCAAGAAGTAGCTACCAAACAATTAATGAGATTTTTTAAAAGCTTTTTTCTAGGAATTTCTCACCTTAACAGCTTCTAGGAGTTTCTGGTCATCATGGAGGTATCTCAGAATCCATGTCAGTACACTAGCTGTTGTGTCCTGAGCAGCAAAAAGTACTCCTATGATGTTGTCAGCAATCTGATCTTCAGTTATTATCTCCCCCTTCTCATTTTTGAAGTCCAGAAGTTGACCCAAGAAATCCTTCTCTTGCAGTCTTTTCTCTTTCCTCTCACAAATTATCTCACTTAATATTTTATTAAGCCTTTTCCTTGCCTTTGATAACCATAAAGAAATAAAAAAAAAGTCAGATTCAATCTCTTTTGCGGCTACTGTTGACATTTATGGATGGATGATGAGCAAGACATTTCTTACCGAAAGAGCTTTGTAGTAAGCAGTTCCTGGAATTTTCGCTGGAAATGAATTGTAACCCTTGTCTACGATGTGGTAGTTGTCACTCAGCGTCTGTCTACAGTTGCTGTCCAAGTGGCCAAAGATAGAAAGAATGCCGACATCAAAAGAAAACTGTAGAGGACCAAAGGAAAAGGGGAAAAACAATTACTAACCAGAGAATCCTGATGTAAACATAAATTCGAGGACCCATGATCAGAATTCCGAGAAGAACACAACAAAAAAGTTCAAATTAGGAACCAATCCATTGTAGCAAAAGGGAGGAGGAATGAGACAATAAAATTGAAACCCCACGTTTCTTAAACAATAGACAAGCCACAACGGCATTTAAGTTGCAGGAACCGTGCATATGGACGCTAAAGAGCTACTCACAAGCTAGTACTCTATTTTGTTTGGTTAAGAGATAATATTTTTATTTACTTGTGAAAAAAAAAAAATACCTTCTTCATTTCATGATATGTGTTGATGATATCCCCACTGGACCATGATTCCAAGGCAGAGATGGCTACGGATTCCATACTGGGAAGTAGTTTCCGGATCTTGCCTGGGGATAAAGAACTCTGAAGCAACCTCCTTAGAAGATTGTGGTAATCTCCTTGGTGAAAAAAGAGAGCTGAAGGACCGATCAACTTCTCTTTGCTTTTGGGGTATGTAGGCTTGAACAAGTGAGCATGAGTCACCAGCACAAATCTTGCACCCTCAGGGCTAGCTAGCATAACACAAGGACAGCCAAGTATGTGGCTTTTGAAAACTTCTCCATATCTGAAAAAAGATTATAAGAACATTTACAACACGGGATTTTCCATAGTTCAAATCCATGCAATAGGGAATCTTGAGAAAGGAAATCAAGTTCATATGGTGATTACTACAACCTTTTTTGCTTTGCAGCAAAGAAGACATTCGGGTCTTGAGTATAAAGTTGAAGAGTTTCGCCTACCCATGGCCATCCCATCGATCCTGGAGGAAGCTTAGCTCTGTGTTTGGGTGTCCTATTCTTCTTCTTCTTCTTCAAGAAGTGATAAGAAAGAAAACTAAAGAGGAAGAGGCATACGTATGCTAAAATTGAAGCAATCTCCATGCAAATGTACCTATCTCCTAAAATTAATGGGAAAAAAAAAACTCTCTTCTTCTTTTTCTCTGTGGGGGGGGATGCAAGGCTAGTTGAGAATGCTAAGTGATCGATGCGATGGTGCTGGGAGTGTTGGTGATTATATAGAGGAAGAGAGAAGTTGATTGAGACAACAGGAGTGTTGGTTGGAGCCGTATCAGCATCGAACAAGTTATTATTGACTTTGTATTAGTTTACTAGAAGTTAAGCATTCCATAGATTAGTTAATTTAAGCTATTAAATGGTTTGATCTTGATCGTCCGGGACAGGAAGCAGCTACGTTTTTTGTCGGCTTACAGTTCCTGTTTAATCAGAACGACAAAATTGAGGATTTATTATTAACTCACAAGCCAAAACATCTCAAGCTTTTACTGTAGCATTAGAGAGTAATTATTGTGGATTTCAATAGTATAATTACCATTTTACCTCACTGCATATGAATTTTAGCCTTGGTATTAGGGGTGTTTTTGATTTCTTATATTTTTATACACAGTAAAATAACCTGCAATAACCATTTTATATTTATATAAGATAAAATGAAGGAGTTGCATGTGGGGGTATTTTGGGAATTCCATATTTTAAAAAAGTGTAAAAATGCACTGCAGAGATATTTTAGGCACGTCGCCTGACATGTCAAAAATTTAATGTCGCACGCTCCTTTATGGTGGTGCGTGTGGTGGCTTTAGGTCATCAAAATGTCCATCTAGCGTCTCACTGGATGCACCACCCTGTCTTCTTTTGCACGGTGGTGTGCGTGTCATATCCCAATGGCCAGAGATGTGATAGTGACTAGTTTAACTTTGTTTTTTACTTTTCTCTTTCCTACAAAGTAAATTGAAAAAAAATCTCCTTGGTTTTTGATTGTTTCACATTCGTCCCTAATATTTGCATTGTGTGGTCTGGTCTGTATTGTTGTGCTATAAGTTTTGGTTTGTTGCCATTCTGTTATTCAATCAAAATTAATTATATATTTTATTTGCAGTTCAATCCTTATTCTTTTAATTTCCGGATTGCTTTTAAATCTCTTAATATTTTCAGTACAAAAGTTTGATTTTATCAATTTGTCTTTTTATTATTTATGAAATGATAATAATATATATATATATATATATATATATATTCTCTCTTTTGTTGCATTTTTTTATTTATTTAGACCTTAGATTTTAATTTGTGTTGGTGATTTTTTTTTTAAATCTCTCTTTTTGTTTTTTATTCTACTAGTCCAATTGTTTTTAGGGATAATAATAGTTATTTCTATTTTTTCAATTTTTTTTGCTTAATCTTTTGTTATAATTTTGGGTTTTTTTATTCTTCAAGGTAAATATTTTTTTTATTAGATATACAATAATAGTGAAAATTATATTATATGTGTTTCTTCATAATATGTTTTTCAGGATAATATGTTTTTGTCATTGTTTTGCATACTATTTTTAAATATATTTTTTATTTTTTTTCTGTGAGAATATTTTTTATGCATTGGTAATAATAATCATTGGAGATGTTTTTTTTTAAAATATTTGTTTGAAGGCCAAATATATTTATTTTTCTTTTGTCATTTATCTTATTTTTCTGTTTACTCTTTTGTCATAATTTTTAGTATTTTTTTATTATTCAATGTAATTTTGTTTTTTCATTATATATAAAATAATAATAATTAGAGATAAGTTTTTTCTTGCATACCCTTTTAATAAAGTTTTGAAGTTTTTTTATTCCTCAAAGTAAGTTTATAATTGTTATTATTTTAACAATAATAATTTAAGGTATTATGATCTTTATGATAATAATGACATTATAGAGTATCATGATAATAATGATTATAATTTATTGTAATACTTATGATGCTTATAATATAACTAATTATAGCTTGATGGTAATAATAACAATAACTCATAAAATAATATAAAAACAAAAATAATTTCAAACACAATTAGAATAATGATAATAATACTAATTATAAATAAAATAATATTAATAAAAAGATGTTGGTTATTGTAATAATTATTATCGTAATAATGACAAAAATTATAACAATATTGCAGTCATAATCAAAATATTAATTATTTTTAATAATTATTCTAATAACAACTATAATAACAATGACAATTTAAGAATCATGATAATTCAAATGAAATACTTACCAAATTAATTCATTTGTTGATGTTGTTTTTGTTCAAAATTAACTTTCATGGCTTTTTTATGTTTGATATTTCATATTTCATATGACACCACCAAATCTAAACTTACTTTATTTTTTAACACAAGCTACATTTAATACAAAAATAAATAACAATAAAAATTTAAAGTCAAAACTAAGAGTATAGATACATAAATACAAGCAAAAAATTAAAAACTAGCCTAGAAGGGATGAAAAAAAATCAAAGGATCAAAATTAAAACAAAAAAAATACAAAACAAAAATTTATATATTTTGAAACGAGACAAAAACATTTTATCCTAGCGGGTTACAATTTTACAAATTTAATATTAAAATAACCAATTAAAACCCATACATAATCAATCAGTTTGATGTTAAAAAAAACACCCAACATAGTGCGCAGGGAAATCATCTATTATATTTTAAAAAAAGGCAAAATAGTGACTTAAATTTGTTTTTTCATCATACAGTTGAATTGATATGATTGGATTGCCTGATTTATATAAATCATCGATTATTTTTTTCCCATTTGCAATGAAATATAAAATTAGAAACCCCATACTTTTTACGTGAAGAGAATTGTAATAAATTAATTATTTGTGTCTATCATGTGAATAAGGCATATTATGTTTTAAAGGGTGTGACATAATGCAGAGTGCTTGTGAGCTATATAACAGATCTCGAGTTCGAGTAAGGATATGCACCTCTTGTAAGAGCTTGGGACAGACAGGGTTTTACTTGCTTAGTTGAGAACACAAAGTGTATTTTTCATAGGGTGATGTTTCCTCGCATTAAAAAAAGGGCACATTATGATATGTTGCTAACGAAATCAATCCATGCCTAAGAAAGAATCATTCCACTTAAAAGTCACGCATTAAGTTATCTTAAAATATAATTTAACGATAAAAAAATAGTATTATTTAATAAAAAAAATTCTTAATTGTTTGGTTAAGAAATAATCTAATTGCTCTAATTCTTCTCGTAAATAGATTTAGAAAAACAAATAGTTTGTTGTATTCAATACTTCACACACAGTTTGGTTTGTATATTTATTAATGTCACATACATAAAGAAACATACATGATTTATCAACAACACGATTTACTTTTACCGGATCCTCATTCTATGTAATAAGATATGGATGATAATTTGATATCTCAAGCTCAACTAAGCACAAAGTACAATTATATATGATTATTGTGTGTTGTCAAACTCAAAAACCTAACTGGGATTTGATGTTTAGTGAGCTGGCAGATTTAATATTCTTCTACTCAATTAATTAGTGAGGCCATCTATATACAGATCTAGGAAGTTATCAAATCCAAATACCAAAGGGTAAGGACAATGAGTAATAAAGACTTAATTGATCCTTAAAAGACCAAGTCTTTAATCTTCATTGGCAACTCGATAATTATTTTAAGAGTCTCTCTTTAAAATGCTATTTCATTTTCTATCAACAAAATACTTACTTAAACATTGAAGAGTCATTAAATTTGTCAAAATGAATCTTTTACAAATATCAGACATAACTGCCTTGCCAACATATTTTCAATTTTAAGTCTAATAGACTCTAGTTCCTTTACACACAATCATTTTTATTCATATATTTATTCGCTCATCATTGTCTATATCCTGTTTTTATTCTTTTTTTATTTATATTTGTCATCCTCAACATAAAAATTAATATACAGTAAATCGTACATCAAATACTTGATCTCACCATAGACCACATTCATGCTCTTTTATCTCCATGAATGGATTCTACCCTTTAGACTTTAAATGATTATAACTTGATTCCTTACAAAAGGTAATTTTACCTTGAACTTCTTAACTTTTTTACTAAAGAAACTATCTTTCCAACCTATGACAAACCTTCATGATTTACCCCAACATACACTAGGTTTAGTTGTTTAGGTGGGTCCATAATTGACAGGAATTCTTCTTAGGTATCTTGTAGTTTTTAAAAGGGTAATCATTAATAAGAAATATATTGGTCTAGCTATGTTTTTACTTGATGTAATGAACTTTTAGCTATAACTCTATTTTTTTGGTATGTTTTTTTAATAGTATACATTGTCCTATCAAATAAACTTTTTTTATGATTAACTAGTATCCCTTTGTGGTTTGTTGTGCTCTTGCTTTTTGCCTGTTTTCTTCAAAGTTACTCTAGAGTTACTATTTTAGACACTAGTAAGAATTTTTCATTGTTAAAGATCCTTGTTATGGATTCCATTAATTCACTCTCTCTTGCAACTATAATATTTGTAGTAATCAACTTTTATAAAATCCATATTTAATAAAGTCATTTTCATGCTAAAAAGCATGGGCCTCAATGGTACAAGCTTTGTTCCTTGATTACACTTCTATATGGCTAAAACTTTAAGTATTGGGCTTCTGTCTTGACTGGTAGACTCATTCCTATTCTATTCTCTGATGTTGTTAAGGTAGAAAACTTTTACCCTAATCTTACTACCAAGCAATTGGTCATGTGTCAAGGCCCCTATCATCTTTCTTTATAACCACATTAGTTTCCTTTACATCGTAGGGGTAATGTTAAGGTTTTGGATGTTCTTGAAATCTTGAAAACATAAGTAAGATTATTTTTAAGTTCTTTGGTCTATCTTGTCCAAAGTTTCATCATACATCCACTATTACTTTCTAGTTTTTGTGGACTATTAAATAATCTCATTAACAAAGGTATTACAAATGTTGTTTTTGTCTTTGGGGTTTTCTTTAATTCTCATAAGTAGTTCTGCTTAGAGATATAATAAAAATGTAAAGCCTTTTTATTCTATCTTTTGGTTCACCCTTAGAATCCTGAAATGTTGAAGAAAGTTTAGACCAAGCTTGTTGTAAAATCTATCCAAAGCAAGCCCCCTCCCAAGTCCACGCCACCTATTACAATTTCTCCTTTAAACAAAAAAATTGATTGAAATATATTGCCTAAAAATAAACTACTTTTCTTTCTAATTTATCATATTCCATATAGAACCATATTTTATAGAAGTCCCCATTCATCTTGTAATCATGACACAAATTTTGTATGCTCTTTCTAAGCTTGCTTTAATTAAAGAGCTTCTTATTATAAATTTGATAGTTCTAAATTTTCTTTGAAGTTTGCTACCAATATAAACCTCAACCTCATATGGAATCCCTTGTGATTGAAAAAACAACTATGTTAGTCCCTAATTCTATTTTTTGGAACATTCAAGATATTAAAAAAGGGAACAATACAATGACAAGGGGCTAACCTTTACTGACAACCCTTAGAGCTAAAGGGAATAGGCTTCCCCAAGCCAGAAAGTAAATGCCCTTGATGGGCTTACAAAAAAGGCTTACTGCTATCCCTAAGACTAAAGGAACAAGCTTACCCAAGCCAGAGAGAATGCCCTTGATGGGCTAATAAATAGGCTTGTAGGCCTGATGATAAATGGACCTAAACAAGCCCTATGCACACCCTTCTGCCTTTAAGCCAAGATGTCTCATTGGCTTCAAGCTAAGGCTCCATTGAATCAAGAGAATTCTCTATTAAGACCCAACTGTTAGAGAAGAGAAGTTGAACACTGCTTGGAAATACCCTTGACTATTCCTGGAAGGGAGGAATTGGGCATGCAGGAGAGGTGGGCTTTGATCACCTGAAATATCTTCTCTACTAGGTACGTCCCTTCTTCGAATTTATTGCTGAAGACTTTTCTATTTCTCTCCTACCATATGAAGTAGATCAAAGCTCCTAGAATGGTCCTTGCTATCATTCTATTCATTTTTCTATTCTGATTGTAATTGAAGGTTGCCCATTGAATTACTTGTTCCTAAGGCAACGATGACCGTATTATTCCAACTCTAAAATTGATGCTCTCCCACACCCTTTTTGAGTAGTCACATTTTGAGAAGAGGTGGTCATGAGATTCTATCTTGTGGTTGCATAGAACACAGGTAGAGCTTGGAAAAATGATGGAGACTAGATTATGGTCCATTGTTTGGAGTTTCCCTTACATGGCTAGCCAAAGAATGAATAAATGTCTCGAGATGTGGCCTTTTTGCCATATAATAAGGTGATTGTTGGTTGTTGGGAAGTGGATTCTAGTGTAATCCCAAGTTAAGGCTATAGTGAAAGTTCCTACAGGGTAGGACACCCGAAGCGCCTGAGTTTCCTTATGAGGGTTTAAGCAGAGGTGAGTATGTTGTTCCATATGGTCTGCAGGATAGGATTCTCTTCGGGGAATTTGCAATAGCCTCACTCTATGATTGTCAATACCTTTGCAATCTAGGGAAGGCTTGCTGCTAGTTGTCAGCAGGGGAGCATGTTAGCTGGGTGTTGGCCTCCTACCAACCAATAATAAACTTGAAGGGAGGTTACGGATCCATTGTCAATTCTTATCATGTAGAAGTGCCTACACTTCTCTCTAATTTGTATAATCTCCCTCCAAGACCAGGAGCGTTTGGAGAGCATCCTATCATGCCAAATGGACCTCCTTTTAGCAGGTGCTTCCTGACCCAATCAAACCATGACGAGTTTGATTGGGTGAGCAATGCAATATGCTTCATGATTTTCGCCTTATTCCAGCCTCCAAGACTTTTTACCCTCAGCCCCTCTTTAGTGATTGGCTTGTAAACTTCAGCCAAGCCACCTTGGCTCCTCCCCTAGCCATCGGTGGACCATTCCATAAGAAAGATGCAATGATGCTTTCTATTCTCTTAATGGTACCACATAGGAGATGAACTTGGTTGACTAGTAGACTTGGATAGCAAACAACACTGATTTGATAAGTTGTAGTCTTCGAGCATAAAAGAAAGTGGTTGAAATCCACAACTTAATTATGGCAATGACTTTAGCAATTAGAGGGACTTAGTTTTTGGCCTTAAGTCTTGTAGATATCAATGACACTCCTAGGTATTTGACTGGAAGGAAAGGATTATCAAATCCTAGCTTGTTTTCTATTCTTTGCAGGAGGCACTCATTTATTACTGTGGTGTACAAGTAACTCTTATGGCTATTAATTGCAAGCCCTGAAATGAGAGAGAACTTTTAAGGCATCCTTTTGAGTGGAAACTAGGGCTCATTTTCATTGTTGAACATCATCAGGTCATTGACGAAACTGACATGGGTGAGTTTGCTTTCTTTACATCTCTAGTGGTACCTAAACCCCTAGTAATAGACTGCATTCTCCAAAATTCCATTGAGGCCTTCCATAGCCTGCATAAAGAGGCAAGGGGAAAGGGGGTCTCTGATGTGAACCCTAGTGGAATTGAATGGTATTTGCCAGCCTAAGATCAATCTAACCCATGTTTGTTGATAATTAAATGAGCTTATCATAATGGAAGACTTGCTCTAAGCAACAAGACTATAAACCAACTCGATCACAACGCCTACACTTGGAGATGAGCAAAGGAAGTATAAATTCACAACAAAGAATTGTCAATTATTTGAAGAGTTGAAAGTTCAATTAAGAACCAAGATGACGCAACCAAAGACAGCTACAATGTTGGAAAATATTGTTCCAAAAAAAAATGTCCCCTAACATTATTCTTGAAGAGTATTTATACTCCAAGTCAAAACCCTAGTTTCCCTAATGAGTCTCACATATGCCCAATTAAATAATAATCAACCCAAGCTAAAACTAGACTAAACTAATTAAAATAAACAAATAAAAAAGTCTAAAAACCCAAACAAATTGTATCCTCTCAAAATAATTGAAATTTGATAGCCAAACTAATTAAATAAGACTACTTCATTGTTTCCATATTTTAGCTGGCAACAACAAGACACAACTTAAAAACAGATGGTTATTTCTCGTCTTAAGGAATTAGAAGGCGTTCCATATACCGTTGGAAAGGTATGGAAGTCTAGTTTCCATACCAACTAGAATCACATCACAATTCTATATGTATCTCTATTTATGACTAAAAAAGTAACCAAAGGTCAAACTTCCAGAATCTAGTCTTGTTCTCCCCATACTTCTGTAATGGTCTTGGTTCCACCAACAAGCCCTTCTTGAACATAAATGGGATTAATCAAGGCTTGATATTTATTATTAAAAATCCTCTTTAAGTCCACCTTAGACCATGTCTCTTGAAGAAGTCCATTGAAAGCTTCTTTGAACTTCTTAGCTCTAAGCCTAGTAACTGGACCAACTGGAACCTCCAATGGATCCTTTGATAGTTGCATTGCATCATCCCCTCATTCCTCAAAAGTATTCGACTTGGAATCATCCCCTGCAGCATATGAAAAAAGATTAGTAACATTTAATGTAGCACTTACACCATACTCACCTAGTAGATCCACTTCGTAGGCATTATCATTAATCCTTTCTATGATCTGATAAGGACCATCTCCTCGAGTCATCAACTTTGATCTTCTTTGTTCAGCAAACCTTTCCTTCCTTATATGCACCCAAACCCATTCACCTGGTTCAAATCTCATATTGGCTTTGTTTGCATATTGTTCATTCTTCTTTTCTATTTGTTGCCGAATCTTTGCAAAGAGAGGTCTTTCACCACCTGTGCTTTTTTATTACCATCAAAACTAACTCTTTCATCAACAAGCAATGAAATCAAATCTAATGGTGTCAAAGGATTAAAACCATAATCAATCTCAAATGGAGAATGATCAGTAGTAGAATGCACACTACAATTATATACAAATTCAATAAATGGCAAACAATCTTCCCAATATTTGAGATTCTTTTGAATGGTAGCCCTTAACAATTGAATCAAAGTTCAGTTAATAACTTCAATTTGGCCATTTGTTTGTGGATGACAAGTAGTAGAATATAAAAGTTTAGTTCCTAACTTACCCCCACAAAACCTTCCTAAACCAACTCAAAAACTTAACATCTCGATCGGATACAATACTCTTAGGGAGACCATGTAGCTGAATGACCTCTCTAAAGAATATGTTAGCTATATTTATTGCATCATATGTTTTATGGCAAGCAATGAAATGTTCCATCTTAGAAAATATATCCATAACAACAAATATAGAATCTCTCCCTTTCTTAGACCTAGGTAGATCTAAGATGAAATCCATAGAAATATCAACCTAATGTTCCTTAGGAACAAATAAAGTTGTGTATAATTCATGAGGCATTACCCTAGATTTAGCTTGTCTACATGTTATGCACCTATCACACATTGTTTGCATATCTCTTTTCATTTTAGGCCAATAAAAGTGCTCATGCAGAACCTCTAAAGTTTTAGTGATTCCAAAATGCCCATTAAACCTCCCCCATGTGCTTCCCTCACAAGCAATTCACATAAAAAATAATTAGGCACACAACTTATTTTACTTAAACAAAAATCCATCATGCCTAAAATATTTATCTTTGGCCGAAACCTTGCATGTGTCATATATAGCACAGAAATCATGATCATCAAGATACAATTCCTTAATATTCTCAAATCCTAGCAATTTAGTATTAAGAGTATTTAGAACATACCTTCGCGAAAAGGCATCGATGACCACATTTTCCTCACCTTGCTTGTATTTAATCACATATGGAAAAGTTTCAATAAACTCAACCCACTTAGCATGAATCCTACTTAACTTACCTTGACCCTTCAAATGTTTTAATGATTGGTGATCACTATGTATGACAAACTCTCGAGGCCATAAATAATGTTGCCAAGTCTCCAAAGCCCGCAAAGCTGCATACAACTCCTTATCATAAGTGGGATAGTTAAGAGTTGCACCATTGAGTTTCTTACTAAAATAAGCGATGAATCGTTTTTCTTGCATTAAAATGGCTCTAATACCTATTCTTGAAGCATCACATTCAATCTCAAAAGCCTTATTAAAATCATTTTGATTTTAACAAGCTAAAAGCATTTTCTTGTTCTTTTCCCCACTTGAAACCCATGGTTTTCTTAACAATTTTAGTCAATGGAGAGGCTATGTTACTAAAGTCTTTGACAAATCTCCTATAAAACTAACCAAACCATGAAAACTTCTAATGTCTATTATGGATTTTGGTGTAGGTCATTCTTGAATAGCCTTATCCATTTCTATACCTTTTGCACTAATCACATATACAAGAAAAGCAATCATATTCATGCAAAAATTATATAATTTCAAATTAGCATATAAGGACTCTTTTCTAAGCACATCAAGAACTTGTCTCAAATGACTTATATGCTCATCAATCTCCTTACTGTAAATCAAGATATCATCAAAGTAAACGATCACAAACTTACCAATAATAGCACACAACACATGATTCATCAATCTCATAAACGTACTAGGTGCATTAGTAAGTCCAAAAGGCATAACCAACCTCTCATACAAACCATATTTAGTTTTAAAAGTAGTTTTTCATTCATCCTAATTTGATGATAACCACTTTTCAAAACAATTTTTGAAAATAATTTAGAACCATGTAATTCAGCCAACATATCATCTAATCTAGGAATGTGATGTCAATACTTTACAATGATGCTATTGATGGCTTGACAATCCACACACATTCACCAAGTTTTATTCCTTTTTTGGAACAAGAAGCACGGGAACTGCACAAAAACTCATGCTCTCTTGAATGTATCCTTTCAACATCTACTCCTCCACTTGCCTTTAAAGTTCTCTAGTATCTTTAGGATTGCTCCTATAAGCAGACCTATTTAGTATAGATACTCCTGGAACAAAGTCAATTTGATGCTCAATACCTCTAATTGGCAGCAAACCACTAGGAATGTCATTTGGAAAGACATCCTCAAATTCCTGCAAAAGGACTTGAACAACACTAGGAACACAAGAATCCAACTTATCTGAGTTAAAGAATGCCTTCTAATACATAAGTAAAATCATAGGCAAGTAAACAAGATATACATGTTTAAGATCATTAGATTTTGTAAAAAAATAAGGTGTTTGACCACTTTTTCTACACACTCTTGTTTTCTCACCCTTTCTTTATTCTCTCCACTTATTTTCTCTCCACTCTGGGCCTTCTTTTCATTTTTTTGTTCTTGGCCATGACCCTGCCCTAATGTCCTAAGGGTCGAAACTTTGTTCCCTTTGGTTTTCAACTCATGGCTCACTTTTCTTTTCTCTCTTCCTCATATCCTCAACATGTTATTCAACTTTTTTTTTTTTTCATTTTGGCCAAATCTTTTTGTTCCTCCATTTTGGCTTAAACATGTTGCTCTTCTTCATAACCCTTCTTCAATTGAATTTGATATTCACACTTGCTTTGGTGAGAGTGGGGCAAGTGTATAAATCCTTCCACCCTTCTCTAATGAATACCTGTTCCTAAACCCATTGTGCTTGGTTTTTCTATCAAATCGCCAAGGCCTCCCTAGGTACAGATGAGTAGCATGCATGGCACAACATCACATAACAGTTCATCCTTATATTTGCCTACTAAAAAAGAAAGCATCATATGTCTATTAACCCTAACAACACCACATTCATTCAACCATTGAAGTTGATAAGGCCTCTCGTATTTTATGGTATTCAATCTCAACTTGCTAACCAAAGTAACACTAGCAATATTAATACAACTATGACTATCAATGATCATACTACATACCTTATCATTGATTAGGCATCTAGTATGGAAGATGTTCTCCCTTTGTTGCTCCACATCCTCCTCTTTAGTTTGAATACAAAGTGACCTTTTAACCACCAAAACTTTATCACTAACAGCATACTCTCAATCACTAGCATCCTCAAGTGGGGGCATGTCATCACAAATAGACTCCTCACTAGTGGACACAATCTCTCCATCATCCCTCAGAATCATAACTTAATGATTTGCACATTCTGATGCATAGTGTCCCAACCTTTGACACTTGAAACATTTTATATCACAATTACATTTTGGTTGAACTTCTCTCTTAAGTTTTTTATCATTGGCTAAAACCTGCTTCTTCATGGAGTTAGGTTCAACAACTTTAGAAGTCAGCGAAGGCTTCGATGATGCATTACCCTCTCTCCTGTAATTCATCTTCCAACCTGAAGAAGACCCCATATAAGCTCTAGATTGTGTATTACCCTTCCTTTTCAAATGTCCTTCAAACTTCATGGATAAGTGTACTAACTCCTCCAAATCAACATATGATTACAACTCCACGACATTAGCTAATCTCTATTCAAGCCATTTCAAACCTAGACATCGTAGCTTCCTCATCTTCATTAACATTAGCTCTAATCATAGCCACCTCTAATTCTTTTTTATACTACTTCACACTCTTATTACCTTGTGTAATCATTTGTAAACAATAAAATAACTCCTGATAATAATGTTTAGGAACATACCTCTTCTTCATTATTGTTTTCAATTCCTCTCATATGCTAACTGGTCTTTCTCTATTCTTTTTTCTTTCTACCACCAATCTCTCCCACCAAATCATGACATACTCAGCAAACTCCATTGCAGCTAACTTAACCTTCTTTTCTTTAAAGTACCTATGGATATCAAAAATCATCTCCAACTTTTTTTCCCAATCTAAATAAGCTTCTAGATCAGTTTTTCCAATAAAGGCTTGGATTTTTAACTTAATACTACCCACAGTTCTGTCTATATCTCCCAAATCATCAAAATCCCCTCTATGCTCAAAATCCCTATGTGGTCGAAATGTCCCCTCCTTGGATGATTCTCATACCTCTCTCCCCTATGTGTATGGAACCCAACACTACGCTTAAGATCATCATCGACTTCATTTGAAGAGTTTCCAGCAACACTCTCCTTTTTCCTAGCTTCTCTACCCTTTTTACTTCGTCCTCCATCAGACCTAATTTCTAATTTTTCAATTCTATTCATTAGCTCACAAACATGAATTCTATTTGTTACATTCTTGAAAACCTATTTTCTTGGATTTCACCCCTTTTTTATGGCACACTATTAGAAGATATATTTTTGAAACCTGCACGAAAATTGTTAGCAATAAAAAAATCACCTCACACACTCGTGTTTCACATAAATTTTTAGGCTTTTCACTCGAATGTCCTCCCTATATGTATGGAATCCACCACCATGCTTAAGATCATCATCGACTTCATTTGAAGAGTTCCAATAGCACTCTCCTCTTTCGTAGCTTCTCTACCCTTTTTACTTCGTCCTCCATCAGACCTAATTTCTAATTTTTCAATTCTATTCATTAGCTCATCAAACATAAATTCCATTTGTTGTTGCATTATTGAAAACTCATCTTCTTGGATTTCACCCATCTCTTGTGGCACACTATTAGAAGATATATTTTTTGAAACCTGCACGAAAATCATTAGCAATAAAAAATCACCTAGCACACTAGTGTTTCACACAAATTTATAGGCTTTTCACTCGAACATGCTCCCTATGCCTTTTTCCACTCAAATTGCCTTTCTTTACTTCTTGAGATCACTTAGCAACAATTCATAAAAAGCAACCAATTAAGCAGTGAATTATAAATTTGATATAGACTCTAGAAGCAATAAATTACAAAACTAACAAAACAAAACTCGATAACAAATTCACGAATAGCAAAGCAAATTTATACGAATAATATGATGATTTGAAGACACCAACAAAAAAAATCAGAAAAGAGCAAAATATTGAATTATCAAGAACTAAGGATTTAATACAAGAAAATTTCAGTAACTCAAAAAAAATCAACTAAACTACCCATATTTTCAAGGTACACAAACATGAGTACTATGTGGAAGACTAACTAATTTCCTAATGATCAAGGTTTTCTCAAACATGCATTCGACCAAAACAAGAACAAAAAAGTGATTTTTCTTCTCTCTTTTTTTCTTCTCTTTTTTTTTCTTTTTGCTTTTTTTTTCAATGTAGGAACAATCAAGATTTCAAGATCAAGCACCCTTTTTTTATCTATAAATGTATATATTTCAACAAGATCACTAACTTATGATTAAGTGTTCAACAAAGCAATAACAAGTAAGATCACTATTTTTTTATGACTAAATATATCAAAAACAAAACAGAAAACAATAAGAACTCAAATTGAAGGATATAACCTCTGATTAGATTAGCTCTGATACCAACCCTAGCAGAATTTAATGGTATTTGAGATCCCAAGATCAATTTAATCCAAGTTTGTTGAGAATTGAATGAGCTTATCACAATGGAAGACTTGCTCCAAGGCAACAAAACTATAAACCAACTTGATCACAATGCCTACACTAGGAGATGCGCAAAGAAATTATAAATTCAAAACAAAGAATGGTCAATTCTTTGAAGAGTTGAAAGTTCAATCAAGAACCAAGATGAAGCAACCAAAGACAGTTACAAAGCTGGAAATATTGTTTCAAAAAAAAGTCCCCTAACATTATTCCTAAAGAGTATTTATACTCCAAGCCAAAACCCTAGTTTCCCTAATGGGTCTCATATAAGCCCAAATTAAATAATAATCAACCCCAGCTAAAACTAGCCCAAACTAATTAAAATAAACAAATAAACAAGTTTAAAAACCCAAAAAATTGTGTCCTCTCAAAATAATTAAAATTTGATAGCCGAACTAATTAAATAAGACAAGTTCGTTATTTCTGCATTTTGTCGGGCAGTAGCAAGACCCAACATAAAACAAATGGTTCTCACCTATCTTAAAGAGTTAGAAGGTGTTCCATATGCCATTGGAAATGTATGGAAGTCTAATTTCCACCCCAACTACAATCACATCAAAATTCGATCTTTAGATGCAGTTATGACTAAACGAGTAACCAATGGTCAAGTTATCCGAATCTAGTCTTCTTCTCCCAATCCTTGTTTAATGGTCTTGGTTCCCCCGACAAGCCTTTCTTGAACATCGAAGAGATTAATCAAGGCTTCCTCTTTATTATAATAAATCCTTTTGAAGTCCACCTTAGCACATGTATCTTGAAAAAGTCTATTGAAAGCTTCTTTGAACTTCTTAGACCTAAGCCTAGTAACTAAACTAACTGGAATCTCTAATGGATCCTTTGATGGTTGGATCTTATCACATTGAATTCAAGATCTCTGCTTAAAAAAGGACTCCTCATGCCTGCTCAACTGAGCATAGACCTTAGCACATCTTATTTTGTTGCTCTTGTTTTCATTTGAAGTAAGGTTATGGTCTTGCTCCAATTTGGGTCTCATCCTGTAATTGCTTGTCTCTCACCACCCTCTAAGAAATGTTGCTTTTGGTCTGTCTTTGCATCATTTTTAGGGCTTGTTTAACCTAGCAAAGGTTGCCTAAAAGGTGAAGCATTGAATTGTTATGGTATTGGGTGCACCAATTTTCCTCGATGAATTCCATTAATTTGTCTTGCTCTACCCGTAAGTTTAGGAATTTAAAATGTCCTATTTTCTCTTGCCTCACTTACTTAGAGTGAAGGCCGTTATGTTCTAATCTGAGTGGTCATGGGTGGAGAGATTGGTGTGGACTTGGGTCTATTTGTTAAGCAAGCTAGGGTTTATGAAAATCCAATCTAGCATTTTGAGCATTCAGTTGTTCCTCTACCAGTTGTTGTGCCAAGTAGAACTCCAGTGCAAGGAGGTTGAAAGATTTGACTTGGCAGACACTAGATATAAAGTCTTCCTGATGTTTGGGTCACCTCATGTCCCCTCCTTGTTTGTTTGAGGACCTTAAGGTAACGTTGTAGTCTCCCATTACCATCCATTGAGAGCTTGTTTGGGAGGGATTGTAGCTTGTGATGTATTTCCATAGTTGGCCTCTTTCTACAGGGTTGTTTGAGGCCATATACAAAGGTCACCATGAGATTTTCATTTGTGTGGATGTTAGCGGTTTCACATGTGAGCCACTAGATATACATGGATGCTTAGATTTGATACTTTAGGTGATGGGAGTTCCAATTGACTAAGATCCGGCAGGGGAGAGCAACTTGGATATTGGATGCAAATTCCCAACCATGTTTTGCCAGATTATCTTGAACTGCTTCCATGTTGCTAGGGATTATTCTTGGTTCCAAGATTCCATCAATATCTAGACTATTATGTTGCACCCATTTCTAGATTGCATTTTCTCATGTTGCTATTGAGCCCCCGTATGTTCTAGTTTCTAATGGCTGACATTTATTAAGATAAGAGAGAGAGATGGAGTTGCTTAGAGGTCCTTAACCCCTTTCTTTTTCCTACCCTTTTCTTTCAGACTATGGTTGGCTAAGGTGGAAAAGCAACTTGGATGATCGAGTAGTAGACGTCTCTCCATGATAATGATATCTTTGTGTTCTCCTCTACCATAGTTTCTATATTTTAGCTTTGGAGAGAGTCCATGTTGTTAGCTAGACAAGCTACCTCTGCAGATCCTTTGTTGTTGGCTTTATCTAGGTTCTCCTTAGGCTCTTAGACTACATTACCCTTCTGCTTGCTTTCATACCCTCTTGACTAGGGTTTACTTTAGTTTGGTGTGATGCGTGTTGTTTAGGGTTGATTTGGTTAGTTGGAAGGTGATGTGGTTTGGTTTGGTTTGGTATGGAGGAAGGGTGTTGCTAGAGTCATGGGGGGCGACTTTGTTGGTTAACTAGTATAGATGGTTGGTTCTAGGTTTTGGTTTGGTAAAATGGAGAGAGGGTTCAAAGCTAGGGTTTGTTGGGCAGTGTTGCCTGGTTGGCTTGGGGAGGTTTCCTAGTCTTGGTCTGCCTAACTTTCATTCTTACCTTGCTAGTGGAAATTATAGTCGAAGGTCATTTAGGGCACTTTGCTGGTTTCCATTCATATTCCACCCTTATCATACATGGGGTTGGCGATAAGGGGCTGGTGGATGAACTCTTCATCAATAGTACTTTCAAGCACACTCTGACATAGTCTAGCCTCATGTTGTAGGATGTGGGCTCATTGCAAGATAGGGGCTTTCTGACCATTCTAACATAGTCCAACCTTTAGATGATCATAGAGGGAGAGGAAGCCCATACAGTCGGATCCATATTGGCATAGCATTTACTTATTCATTTCAAATTAGAACTGGGGGTGCCATTGTTGGAGGGCAATGTGCTTCCCCTTAAACATCCATGACCCCTTTGCTAGTAACTCTTGAATGTTTGTTTCCGACCTGAATTTGAAGATCAGGAAGCCCAACTCCATCATTTTTACCTATTCTAGCTTGTAAATGTCCCATTCTCTACATGCTATTGACTTTGCTGTGTGGAAGAGCATCCTATACCTAGGGAAGAACCCTACCATGCTCCTTTTCCATTGCTCTGTGGTCTCTAGTATAGTTTCTTGTGATATGCCTAGGCAACTACTTATAGGTTGTTTGTGTAGGTGTTGTAAATTGAACCTAGTTGTTGAGTATGAGATTCTCACTTTATTTGCCCTTGACAATGTTGGTCATACTAATGGAGGGTCTAGTCTAGTGGCTTATGGGAGGGAGGTTATTGTGCCATTTTATGGTTGTTTGTCCTTTCTTATTATCATTACTTGTTGTTTTTATGCTTAGCAGTCGTCGATGGTAGGGTTTGTACAGATGGCAGAGTGGATTGAGGTGACTTGGTGTAAGGGTGGTGCAGACTAGTGGTTAAAACTGTGGAATTTGGGGAAGGTAATGGTCGTGTATTTAGATAATCTATTATAGGGAGGTAGAATTTTTAGGTGTCGATTGTGGAATATTGGGTTGTCAGTAGCAAAGGTTTTAGGTTGTTGGTATAGAGAAAACTCTCTTTAGCTTCTCTCATTAAGTTGGTTGTTGTTAGACAATGATTGAGCAAGAAAATAAGGCCTTAAGTGACAAACTTACATACAAAATAGGAGTTTGCCTCTACTACCTAATTAATTGAGAAATTCTTCTCTCATTAGCTTTGATATTCATAGGAGACTCTTTTAAACTTAATTATTTCTAAATATAACTATATGATATTATGTGAATAATAGGTTTATAATGGGCTCACATGATATTATAAAATATATTAAAATATTATAAAATATTGAAGTAACTACTCCCACATTTCACGATATTTATATTTCAATACCTCTTTTTTGGTCTCCTCTATGGATGGTGTGTACTTTTGAGATACTTTCTATTTATCATTTTTGCATGTATTTCCCTATCTATTATTTGTATCAAATAGGCATTACCAAAGTAGGTTTGATTTATTCTAATAGGTCCTTCTTAATTTGGGAGCTATTTTTCAAATTTCTTATCCTTTATTTTAGGAGGGAAAATTACATTCTAAACTAAGTTGCCTAACATGAATTCTCATTCCGTCATTTGTCAATTATATATCTTTTAGTTATATGCTATGTGCACAATTCTTTAGTATCCTATGATATGCCCACTATCGCAAATATATGTATTTGATTTGCTACTTAGGCATCAAACAACATATTTGTTGCAACAATCACAAAAATGACACCTTGGAACAATAAAATACCATTAATAATGGTTGTCATAATAAATGAAAATGTATTAAGTGAAGGAAAAGGGTTCTCATTAATTCTCATTGTTTCATTTTTGTTAGGAAACCTAATATTGTTTTTGAATATATCACATCCTGAATTATATTTATAAATATTACACAATTCTTTGTAGAATGGTTAATCACCCCCATTAATATTACACAATTCTTTGTAGAATGGTTAATCACCCCTTTATTCCCTTTTAATTCTTCATCAATAACCTTTTTATATTTCCCTTTAATCTTAATCCTTTGTTAGCTAAAAACCTATTATAAATAACACCAACTTGATTTATATCAAATGAATAATGTCATTCTTCATTTGATTTCACATATCTTAAAGCTTTGGTGTTATTTTATCAATGTATCTCGAATTATTGGCTCGTCATTAAAAACTTTAACATCTACCCTTACTATTTATCGATGACAAGTTCCATAAATTACAAACTTTTCTGTTCTTCCTCCCAATAAGCTCTTGTATCTAAGAACTCTTACCTTTAACTCTATCGTGTGTGTGTGTTAGAGTCTACATATATGAATTCTATCCCTTTGAGTTTCTTTCTCAAATCCTATTCCAAACTTTGCTATGCAATTATTACAAATTCCTTTTCAGGAATCCTTGACCAACATTTTCATCTAGTCTCCATAAATTTATCTAAATGCCACTTCACAATATCTCCAAGGTATTATTTCAATTTTATTAAGTCTTCTAACATAAACTCTAATTTTGTCCTAGAATAGTGTGTCTAGAATCTAGTTTGCAAGTTGTTCCAACTATGGACGGAGTTTCATGGTAGATTTATAAACCAAGTGAATGCACTTTTTTGTAATCAATTTGAAAACAACCTTAACTTTAGAGATTTAAATTAGTAGCTTCCCTAAAATGGCGAATAAATCTAGTTATATGCTCTAAAACAAATATTAACCTTTCATCATTGACCAATCTAGGAATTTAAAATTGGTGGGATAAGGATATCTTCTATTTATCTAACTTGGATAGAGCATCCTATAATTTTATTTAAGGATTTGTTGAACCCTTGGACCATAAGCCTATTTATTTACCCCTAAAATATATTTTGGATCAATCTTATCTAGTGGCATGTTAAACTCTAGATTGCCTGGTATCAATTTGTTTACTCATGTTTCTTGGAAAAATGTCTTCAAAATTTATAACCTCTTTATTTTAATTTATTCTGATTTCTTTAATGGCTACAAGTTTTCCTAAATTTATTATAGGTTTTCGTGAGAAGTTACACTTTAAATTGAAATGTTTTGGCCAAATTATCTATTTTTTAATTGGCTTAGCATCTGTTTTTTTTTTAAGTTTGTTTCCTTAACCTCCTTCTCATTTGTGTGGTTTTCAACTTGAATTGTTACTTATCTAGATATCTTATTAATTTTCTAAGTTTTATTTTCCTAATTTCCTCTTAATCTATCACTTCCTAGGAATCTTTAAAGTTGGGTTTTGTCACTTATTTATATATCTTATTAATCACCACTTATCTAGATTTTTTTTTGAAGTAGAAACATCAAATGACTCGTCTTTCTCTTCTAAACTTTGTAGTAATTTTTATTTATTTGGTCCTATAATTTTAAAGAATTATTTTAACACTCTCATTGTGGTTTCCAATTATTTAATATAGGTTTTTTTGTTTATCTATCTTAGTTAAGACGACTTTGTAACTTAAATTTGGAGTTCAAATTAATTGGTTTGAACTTTGGATTTAGTACTAGATCTACTCAGGTAATTCTAAGTTTGTATTAGATAATTACATGAATATCAATATGATTAGATACATTTCACATAAATAGTAGTTCAACCAAAAAATTAAAAAAACTTAAATATAAAGTAAACTCAATAACTTAGGAAAATAATATTACTTCATACTTTAATTACATCAATATATGTAATAGTAGTCTTTATCTTCTAATTTTCTTTTAATTAATCCAAAATATCATATAACTCTGGTCATATAATGTTTTTCTATTTCTCGTATATTTTCATTGTATGATAGGGATATTTAAGCTTAGGTGTAAAGTATAAGATTAAGGCTCTGTTTGTGTTCTCGGTAAGTGAATTCTAGGAAACCACTTTCCAAACTTTCCTGTGTTTGTTTGTCTTTCGGAAAGTTGGTCAACGGAAAACACTTTCCGGTCAAAGAAAAATTTGGCTTGGTTTTCAGGAAAGTGTTTTCCGGAAAATTTGGGCGGAAAACACTTTCCGGAAGTTGTAAAAAATTTAGAAATGTCATTATTTGCTGATTATATCAAATTTGATCCTCAAACTTTTGATTGCTATATATAATTTGTTTTGAATATTTATTTTTCAATTCCATCTCTTAAAATTTAATTTTTATATTAATTTTGGTCCTTATTTTTATAATTGCTATTTGCTTTTTTCTTATCATTTTTTTATTGAAAATTTTTATCTATCAAATTTGGTCCTCATTTTTTTTATTGTTACTTATTTTATTTGAAATAATTTATGAAATGTTAATTATTATTATTTTAATTTATTTACCTTTTTTTTAATTTTTTAGATTTGATCTCTATTATTTTGATTATTATTTATTTTATTTGAGATAATTTATTATTTTTTTTCAATTTCATTCTCATTCAACTTTTTAATTTGTAAGATTTGTTCCTCATTATTTTAATAAACTTGAAAAAAAATTAATTTATTAATAAATTATTTTCCAGTTCATTTTTCATAACACAAACAAACACTGGAAAGTGTTTTTCAGTTCATTTTCCATAACATTGCCAAAATCGGAATTCACTTTCTAGGAATTTACTTTCCAGGAATTCACTTTCCAAAAGAAAACCACTTTCCAGTAAACAAACGGGGCCTAAGGGGTTTGCTAGAGTAAAATGCAACATTGCTTTTATTAAAATAGATAGAAAGAAAATAGACAAGAAATAATCACAATAATAACTTATTGACTTATCTTAACAAAAAGTTTAATATTTTATTGTTGTCTAAATATTGTATTATAAATTTTGAAGTACAAGTGTCACCATTCACATCTAAATTTTTTAAAATTATATACTTTTTTGAGTTTTTATTAATATATTTATCAATTATAATATTATGATTAAATATATTTTATTTTATGAGAAAAAGATTAACAAGAGTTTAAAAAAAGTAAAGAACAAAAGAAATTAGATTGAAATACAAAGCAAAACCAATGACAATTTCATTAAGATACCATCATATGATATATTTTTAATTTCATTAAGATACCATCATATGATATATTTTCAATTTCACCTTGCGATTCCTTTGGCAATTATATGGATTGTCTTTCTACCAACCAGGTTTGAGAGTACATCTAATATCAATATTAAATAAGTCCATATGATTTCAATATTTTTTTTATCTAACTTTCAAAGTAGTATGAATCTATAACCAGAATGATTGAGAATACCAAGTATTTTTATAGATTTTTCATTATAAAAAGTATTAATATTTTATTTTTAAATATTTTTATATTAAAACTATGAAACAAAATATAAATAGAATTATCTGTATAACATGATAACTATATACTAAATAATTTAAAAATACAATATTGGACTTTTAAGTTTTATTTTCGGGGTATAAATAATCGATGAAAATCCAAGACTAAATCAAGTCATATTTGCATAAAAAAACATATTTATTTAGGTTAAATTTATGGTTGGATAATTATTTTAAATCCAAATTTAGATATAAATAATACAAAACTTGATTCATGGTCATTGATTGTTATCATTATTAGGATCTATCTTTAAATGGAACAAAAATACTATACTTATGTTTTGATATTTAACTTTTGTTAATTGTTGAATAGTGGTGTTCCATTGATCTCAATTACTGGATTGCAATGATACATTTCCCACTCCATTCAAGTGTAAGGTCGACAATCGTTACTTGGCAGCTGTGGACAATAATATTTATTTGCAATAACGAAACGTGTACTGCCTGATATGTTCTCATGTTGGACTCTAGCAGTCCAGCTTGATTGATTGTTTTGAAATAGTGGTTGAGTTTATTTTTTATTTAGAATATATCAAAAATAATAATTTATTATTATTTAAAAAAATTATTTTTGATATCGGTACATCAAAATAATCTAAAATTATCAAAAACAATTAAAATAGAGTACAAAAGTTAAAATATTTTTGAAATGTAGTGTCAATCACTAGCAAAAGAACTTCAAAATTATAGCTGATAACAAATTAAACTTTGGTTTAAAATTAGCAAGATGGGTTCTCCGAGTTTTAACTTGTTGGTATAAACTTACTTGAAACTCTAGAGTTTGAGTGCTTATAACCTACTGCTAGCATCTAATGGTTGAAATATTTTTAATCATTTATAAGTTCTCAATCATAGTATATTAAATACTATACATTCATTTCTATTAGGTCCATTGAACGATCATGTCTCCAACCATAAAATTTAGATCGAGTTTTGGATATGTCAAAGGATTTTTCTCATATCTCTCTTATAATCAGGTGTTACATGTTTCCTAAGGAAAAGTCAAAAAATTAGAGAAATAATAATTAAAAAACTTTTTTTTTCCATTATCTAGAAGAGAAAATTGTTCTTAATTAAACATATTCAAATACAACAACAATTTTAGAAAAAAATAAATATAACAACAACAACAATAATAATAAAAAATGTTATCATCCGTTTTGTATGTGAAATCAACGAAATAGATCCATTAGTGTGCGTTGTAACAGATATATGAATCGTGTTATCTTGGATCTCTAAACCAAATGGTGACAATTGCGCAAAATATTCATACATCACTGTTGTATATATTCTTCTACGGTACTAATGAATTGCTAATTAATAAATAAAAAATTAAAATTTAATATTTTGTATGCTAATTAATAAATAAAAAATTAAAATTTAATATTTTGATACAAAATATTTATCTTGATATCAATCTTACCTAGTTACAATGTGATTCTCTCAAACCTTCATAACAACAACGTTGTCAACTCTATCCTAGTAAAAGTTTTTCTTTTAGTTTAAATTTATAAAAAAAACTCATTAATTTAATAAATTATCCAAATTAATATAAATTGTTTCACCAATATAGATGAAATAAGTCCAATATCTTAATCTTATTTGAGTATGCTAATAATGGTGAGTAAGAACTTAACAAAATATTGCTTAATTTGTGTTAATGAAAGTAGAATAAAAAAGAAGATTCATCATTACAACATTTGCTAGAACTACAAAGTTTACTTAATCATCCTTTATACCATGGTCTCAAAAGGAACATACGGCTCTCTACGCACAAATCAACATGCATTTCTCTATGAATCCTTTTTTGTAGAAGATTCATCATTACAATATTTGAATTGAAAGACTTTTTATTTTTACACCTTTTACATGAACATTTAATATTGCCTTTAATAAAATTTCTTGGGAATAAAACCCTTAACCCCATCAGAGCAATCCATCTTCTGCAACTGTTCAAGTGAATCTCGATAAACCCATGCATAATTATTCATTACTTATATCAAATCTATAATATAATATTGATGACAACATGTATTAATTAATTATGTAAACTAAATAAATTAGCTAACATTGGCTTAGCTCAAACTATTTCAATCAATGTATTTTAATAGTACTCTTAAATCATTATCAATTATCTATACAAATTTAAATTCCTATACATTTATTGAAATTTGAACTTCACAATAAAATTGACTCCTTATTTATTTCATTACATCACCCGCAGGTCATAAATTGAAAATCAATTTCATCAGTTACAAACAAATATAATTTTTAAAATCTCAAAAACATTTACAAATTATATATTTATACAATGAAACAAAATAAAATAACTAACCAAAAACAAACTATATATACTACAAAAATATACTTTAAAAATTAACAATTTAAATTTAGTTAAAAAAATATTCAATTTCTTTTACGTGATGTGCAGAATCCAAAAACAAAATGAATTAATCCTATCAGTAATTCCATTTTTATAAATTAAAATAACATTGTATATTTAGATTTTATTTATCCACTATAATTATTTTAGTATATATCAAATGTATGTTTTTTTTAATCGGTGTTTATCGATAAATTGAGGGAATACTGTTATAGTAAAGCGCATGGAAATGTATATTAATTAGCAGAATCAACATAGAGTTGATTTATCAGTTAAATAATATAATATTAAAAAGGAGGTGCTTTTCCAAGCATCAAACGTGGATTTCTCTAGCTGATTTCCCATGTATAATACACAGAAGAGCAATTTATTATCATGAATTTGTGAAAAGGATTTGATGACTCTTTGTTCAGTGATGCAAAGAAATTCATTAGTCTAAATAATCTGCCACGTGTCTTTTAAAGAGAAATCGGTTGTGTTCTAGACAAGTCATGTGTATCATTTCGTAGAAATTTTTGTGTTCATCAAAATGGCACCTTCGACATTCCAGCTTCATCTTGGCAGAAGTGGACATGAAAAATTTATGCAGTGGTTTCTGTTTTCTGTCGTGTTCCAGAAGCCAGTTTTAGTGGCGAATCAGCTTTAGGCGGCGCGGCGGCATGGGACCTGTAACTTCAGACTGTGACGGCGGTGCATTACAGTCCATGTATTACAGCATTACAGTCCATGTATTACAGCAGTTGCCATCTCTTTAAATCAAATTCCTCAATCATACGGCACACAAAGAGTCACATCCTACGGACAGCAAGCAGATGGGGAACCTTCGAGAGCATTGGGGTCCGCAAAGTCTTTGATTCCGTGTCGTCATGTCATGGAAGGCGACATGTGGTTATATCGAAAACAACGTGGACCTAACACGTGCCACAATCTTGGTGGTTTAGAAAAAGAAAGTTCTGGAAGTACGGAGGTATGGTCAGCCGTTAGCTTGTGGACACGTGGGCCAGGTACAATAAAATGGAATGATAAACCGTAAAAATAGGATGCCAGATCTCTAATCAAAACTGCCTTCAAAATATAAATAAATAATATCAAATCATTTTTTATAGCAAACATGCAAGAAATACCAGTTAATTTTCGTGAAACTATCAAATAATATAATTGTATTAAAAAACCATATATGTATCCAATATCTAATAACTATAATGCAAAGTAGTAAAATAGTTGATTCCTCTCTCAACTTCATTCATTGCCACAATAAATAAAAAGAAGTACCCTTGTTTTTTTTATGCCCGAATAAATTTGTTTGCTTTAAAGACAACACCCTTAATCATCTTATGGACGATTAGATTAATTGAATCCACCCTTTTTTTCATTTTTAAAGGCTTTTTTAAAAGTCTTACCCATATTAAATAATTATAGCAATGTATTATCCAATTTATTTATCTGATAGTTTATAATGAATTGTAAAAAGCTTAGGTTAATGATTGCAAGGCTAAATCAAAACTTAACTCATATTCCATAAGAAAAAAAAACTCCAATTAGCCTACTTGTTTTAATATTGCAATCATTTTTAAAAAATATAAGTATTTATTAAAGAACACCATATCATCTTATAATAGAATAATTCCTTAAACGTTCCATACCTCTCAGTTCTACTAGCCTCATCAAATAGTTATTTGAGTTGCAATATCATTACATATGCGATTTTGTTCATCATTATCAACATGACATTGATATTCATTCCCAAGTTTTTCCTCAGCATCCTTAACAAAGGGATTTAGAATTGAATTTTCTAGAACATACAATATTTTTTCTTACTTGATTATTATATTTTCGTGTTGATCCAAGAAATTTACTTCAGTTAATTTCTTAACATTAAGTATGCTTCGTAGGGATATGTTACTACTCATTTTAATATACCAATGTAATTATATAAAAAAGAGGGCATTAGTTTCATGCATACATATTTAAATTATAGATTTAGATTAGATCCTCAATTTTAATTTGGTATCCTACTATTTTCTTGCATATTAATAACCCTCCCTATTAATTTGAAAAACATTTATAGTTAGCTAGGATCTCATTTAATTTACAGACATTTAGTGAATCAATAAATCAAAATAAATAAAATTAAATTGACAATATAGTTTATCAATAGCATATCTCTAGAAATCCTAGATCAATTAGGTGACAACTCTTTATCTAAACATGTTTTATAGGTTTAGCCTACTTATACCTCTAACCTTAAATAATGATGAGTGACTCATCCAAATCATACAAGATAGTAAAGTAAAACTTAGTTTTCTAATATTAAACATATTTGATTTATGATAACCTTGAATAACTCAAAAAGTTATCCATGAATAAAACTATGGTTTATGCATATTAAATAGAAGAAAATTTTTCATGTTCTCATTACGAACTTAATATTTTAATTAGGGATGTAATAATTAAACACGATTCATTCAAAACATGACATAACACTCACACATTTTTCACACAACAATTTATAAATAAACATACACGCCTAGCATGCCATTCTAAGTGCATGGTAGTGAAAATATCTAAGTTGATTCTCTTAATCCATTGAAGGGTATTGAATGGTCAAACCCTAGCTAGCTGCTATAAATTTTCATAAGTGCTTTGCAAGCACCTTAGTTATAGCCTTTTATTGCCATTTGTTCTTCTTATTGGATTACAAAATAGTTTTCCTATCAAAATTCCTAAATTTCTGACAAGTGCAAAATACACATCTATTTGTATTCCTTTTGTATTATGCTTTTTAACATCTTTCAAGCTTATTTCAACATAATGAAGTTATTTTATGGGTTTGACATGTTTAAGAGACTTTGTGGATTACTTGCTATAAAATAGGAAATTTTGCACTTTATATTTCAAACATTTGTTGCATGTTTTGAGGTTTTAATTTCTAAAGAGGAGTTTCAGAATTGGAATTATAGATATCAAGCTCCATGGAAAAGTATTCTGGCAAAAATTCAATGCAGATTTTGGCATCCAATTGGAATAACAACGTCAGCCTTGACTCTGTTCGCGCACCAACACTTTTTTAGGGAATATCTGGAGCATACAATATCGAAATCAAGTGATTCAAAAGCTCAAATTCATATAAACATTTAGGGCTACAACTTTCATTAAGAGACCAAAGTCATGAAAAATCATATACAACATGAAAATACTGGTGCAAGCTGGATGACGGGATATGCTTCCTAATCTGTCATAGATTAGAGAGATTTTCTCTACAACACTTATCTCCTATTTTTTAGCATGAGTAACAACATTAGGTTTAGGAATCTTCCAGAATAAAAGGGAAGATACATGCAAGAAAAGGACTCTTGACTCTTTCTACATCAATTTTTCAGATTCGGCAGCAACCTAAAAGGCATGAGCAACTGATTCACTTTCTTGGTTCAAAGGGGATAACATCCATCTTCATTATTGGTTGTGAGAAGTAGCATTTCCATTGTAATCCTTACACTTTCAAGTATTTATTTATCTTTTTCCATAATTTAAGCTATTGATTTCGGATTCATGCTTATGGAATTATTTTGATATGGTTTATGTGCTTTCTATGTTTCTTTCAATCCGTAATTGTTGTGGGTAACAAGAATAAGAAGCAAGTAAATTAATTTGATTGTCTTATATATCACATTAATTTATTTAGGATGAATAGGACGAGTATATGTTCAAGCTTTTGAATGTTTGTTAGGAATAAATTGCGTAGATCTTGATCTTAAAGCTACCGTTGAGTGAAGAAAGATTGCTTCTCAATACTTAATTCACTTGAAGATAAGGAACTAATTAGAAGTTTATTAGGATTAGTTTAGCATGCCTCTAGGTTTCCCTTAGCTTTAATGGAAGCCTAATTTATTTGCTTGTTGTGAAAGGATATTATTTTAACTTCTATGATCAACCAATTTGTAAGAATGGAGGAATCACCCCTTTGAACCGAGTTGTCAAATTCTTGATTAAACTTTGTTAAGATTTAACACTTTTATTTATTTAATTCTTGTTGATTCAAACCATCCCCCTTCTTTTGAATTTGGTATTTATAAGAAAATAAATCAATTTCCCCTGGGTTCGACCTGGTCTCTACCACCATACTACTATTATTGTTTCGATGATATTAAAATCATAATTAGTTTTTGGAGGTTTAGACAACCATCAAATTTGGCGCCGTTGTCGGGGAAATTTTTATTTTTCTTTAATATCAAACTAATTTATGCCAAGATCTTCTCATACAGGTGAATTAGTTTTTAATCTAGAGATTGAAAAGACTGCAAGAGCAAATAGGAAGGCTAAAAGACAAGAGGACATCTTGTCGGCCTTAACACCTGTGCATAGTGAATCTGAGACAGACATAAAAGAAGAAACTGCAGAAATAATGGCACAACAAAGGACTTTGCAGGAGTTGGCAACTCCCAACGTTAACCAACAACCTTTGTGGATTGAATTTCCTAATATTAAGGTAGCTTTTTAATTAAAATCAGGATTGATTCATTTGTTACCTACTTTTTAAGGCCTTGCAGGTGAAGATCCCCACAAGCACTTAAAGGAATTTCATGTTGTATGTTCAACCATGAAGCCGCAAGGAGTGACTGAGGAACAAATTAAATTAAGGGCTTTTCCATTCTCATTGGCAGACAAAGCAAAGGATTGGTTATACTACTTTCCTTCAGGATCAATAAGGACATGGAATGAATTGAAGAAAAGGTTTCGGGAAAAATTCTTTCCAGCCTCAAGGGCCGGAACAATTAGGAAAGAAATTAGTGGGATGCTCCAAAATAATGGAGAAACTTTATATAAGTATTGGGAAGATTTTAATCAGCTAGTTGCTAGTTGCCCATACCACCAAATATCTGATCAATTGTTGCTGTAATATTTTTATGAAGGATTATTGTATATGGATAGAAGCATGATAGATGCTGCAAGTGGGGGAGCACTTGTAGAAAAGACTCCTGATGCAGTTGGAGATTTAATTTCTATGATGGCAGCAAATTCACAGTAATTTGGAATAAGAGGTGACAACAATTCTAGAAAGGTAAGTGAGCTGAGTCACTCTAATCTTGAAACTCAACTTTCAGAATTAATTTCTCTTGTCAAGTAGGTAGTTTTGGGACATGTAAGACAGACCAGAATTTGCGGTATTTGTGCTTTTTCAGATCACTCTACTGACATGTGCCCATAACTTCAAGAGGATGTAATTCTTTAAGTGAATGTTGTAAATGGGTTTGGTAACCAGCCAAGGAACCATGACACATATTCAAATCAGTACAACCCAGATTATAGAGACCACCCAAACCTAAGGTATGGACAACCCCATAATTGGCAACAATTCCCTTCTTTCGGTTAGAATAAACCAGCCCCTCTACCTCACCAACCATCAAGCTCAAGTATGTCTCTAGAGGATATTGTGAAATCTTTAGCAACTAACACCCATTTGTTCCAGCAGGAGACAAGAGGAACTCAAGTGTCACAGCTGGCAACTTCATTAGGCAAAATGGAGGCTAACAAGGGTAAGTTACTAGCTCAACCAAAAGTTAACCCACGGGAAAATGCTAATGCAATAGTCTGTTGACATATAATGTCATACTTTGTATGCTTTATATATTTTGATGATAACAATAAAAAGAAAATGGGCTAATAATATGCTTGGATGAGATTAAGCTATAAACAGGTTTTATTCAAAGAATACATCAACAAGCATAATGGAGTTCAAGAAGAAATCACTCCAAGAAGTCCAAGATGCAAGCAAGTGAAGACTTAGAATAAGTGTTCATTTTAGTGCTTTGTGTAAATCTCAATTTCTATCTTGATAGCACAAATTAAAATGAACTCACACACTTCACAGTGCATGCATTAAAAGGATTTGATGATTAAAAGGTTTAAGTCATATTCAATCGGTTCAAGAAATTCAGAAAAGATAATTTGTCAAAATAGATTTCTGCATGAACCGGTCTACCGCTTGAGGTATCCGTTGTGAACCGGTCGACCGCTTGGAAGACAAATTATTTTATCCGTTGTGAACCGGTCGACCGCTTGGTTTTGTCCGTTATGAACCGGTCGACCGCTTGATATGGCAGTTGCACTAAAACGGCTAGAAACGGCTAGTTTCTTTTAGAAACTTATAAATAGGCCTCTTAATTGCAAAACTAATTACATAGAACTTTCATATCTTATATTGAGGCAATTAGAAGTGCATAAACACTTTCATATCATCAATCCTCATTAATACTCATATTTGTGTTTAAATCTTCATATCCTAACACAAAGAGTATTTCTCATTCTCACTACACTTAAACACCTTCAAATATCCTAAGTGCTATTAAGTGAGAGAAAGAGATCATAGATCTTCATTTGTAATATCCACACTATTAAGAGTGTATTGTTGTTTTACTAAAACAACCATTGTGAAACTCTTGAGAGTTGAGTATAAAACTCTTGGTATTGGTGAGGGAACATCACCAAGGAAAAATCTTGAAGAGGGTACATCTTCAAGTGGAAAAAGGAAAATCTTGAAGAGGGGACATCTTCAAGTGGAAAAGGAAAATCTTGAAGAGGGCATATCTTCAAGTGGTGTAAAGTCTTGGTGTGGATTCATCAAGCGAAAATTGTAATCTTGTTACTTGGTTTAGTAAGAGAGTACAATACTCAAGTACGGGTTGGTACTTGAGTCGTGGACGTAGGCTTGCCGAACCACGTTAAAAACCCGAGTTAGCAATCTCTTTCCCTTATCTCTTTACTTTCAAGTAATTGATTTTAGAATTGCTATAATTATTGTATTTGCACCAATTCCGCTTTTAGGTGCATAGTTGCTTTAATCCGTGAATTTTAACAATTGGTATCAGAGCTTAGTTCTCATTTATTAAGTTTGTTTAGACTTTGAGTAGAATGGCAACTATATGCAATAATATCCGAAATGAAGGTGCTTCAACTTCTAGACCACCATTTTTTGATGGTGATGATTATGCTTATTGGAAAGCTAGAATGTCAATATATCTTCAATCTATAGATTTTAATTTATGGCTTTCTATTGAAAATGGACCTCATAAACCACTTAAAATTGTAAATGGTATTGAGATTCCAAAAAGCATGATAGAATATAGTGACCTAGATAAAAGATTACTTTCTATGGATGCTAGAGCAATAAATATTTTATATTGTGCATTAAATAGAAGTGAATTTAATAGAATATCTTCATGTAAAAATGCTAGGGATATATGGCATGCTTTGGAAGTAACTCATGAAGGAACTAACCAAGTAAAAGAATCAAAAATTGATTTGTTAGTTCATCAATATGAGTTATTTAAAATGTTGCAACATGAATCCATAACAAGCATGTTTACTCGTATGACTAGCATAACAAATAGTTTACATGCTCTTGGTAGAACTTACTCAAATGCAGATATCGTAAGTAAGATTCTCAGATCTCTACCAAAAGCTTGGGAAACCAAAGTGACAGCTATACGAGAAGCTAAAGATCTCACAAAACTTCCATTAGAGGAGCTCATCGGTTCTCTAATGACGCATGAGATATCTATGGATAATCAAGATCAAGAAGAAAGGCCAAAGAAAATTTTGGCGTTTAAAACTGCTCATCGAATCGAAAGCGAGGAAAATGATGATGATGAAGACAGTAATGACGATCTTGAAGAAGATGTAGCATCAATCACAAGACAGTTTCGACACTTTCTTAAAAGGAAAAATGACAAGAGAAAGTTTTCGAACTACAAAAAGGAGGGAGATTCAAGTAAAGAAACTCCAAGGTGCTATAAATGCAACAAGTTGGGGCATATCAAACCCGACTGTCCCCATCTTCAAATGAAGAAGAAAAATCGCTTTCAAAAGAGAGCTTTGAAAGCGACATGGAGCGATGACTCGAACTCAAGCTCTAGTGATGAAGAAGAACATGTGGCTAACATGTGCTTCATGGCAATCGAAAGCGAGAATGAGGTACAATCTTCGGATGATGAATCTGACCCTTCCTATATTGAATTACATGAACAACTTGAAAATTTGTATGTAGAATATAAGAAGTTAGGTTCTAAATATAGTACTCTCAAAAGAAATCATATATGCTTAATTGAGGAAAAAGAATTATTAGAAAAGAAAGTATATGATTTAAATGACAAGAGTAGTAAAACTAATCAACTTGAAGAAGATAATAAATCTTTAAAAGAAAAAGTTGATGAGTTAAATGTAATTATCTCAAAATTCACACAAGGCTCAGAAATTTTTGAGAAAATGCTTTCAAGCCAAAGAAGTGTGTTTAACAAAGGAGGATTAGTTATAAACCTAAGATAAATCAAAAATACTTAAAGAATTATTTTGTTAAAGCTAAACATTCTTATGATCCAAATCAAACATGTAATTATTGTAGAAAATTAGGACATTTGGTTTATGCATGTCCTATGAAGAAAAATAAGAATGTTAAAATGATTTGGGTTCCAAAAGGAACCACCCCTTGAATTCTTTGGTAGAAATAATTTCATTTTGGATATTTATTATTATTAGATATTATGTCTTTATTTATCTAAAATGTTAATTTTCTTTTTGTTGATGCCAAAGGGGGAGAGAATATGATGAAAATATCAAATGCATCAATAATGGGGGAGAAAAATAGGAGAATATGAAAAATATATATGCATATATTTAGGGGGAGAAAATGGATTTTTCTTGAAATTGCATATGATATTTTTACTTAGATTAAATTGCTAAAAATGTTCAATGTCTCTTATATATTGGATTACAAAATATAGGGGGAGACTCATTTTTTATCTAAGTTTTTTATTTATTGTCATCATCAAAAAAGGGGAGATTGTTGACATATAATGTCATACTTTGTATGCTTTATATATTTTGATGATAACAATAAAAAGAAAATGGGCTAATAATATGCTTGGATGAGATTAAGCTATAAACAGGTTTTATTCAAAGAATACATCAACAAGCATAATGGAGTTCAAGAAGAAATCACTCCAAGAAGTCCAAGATGCAAGCAAGTGAAGACTTAGAATAAGTGTTCATTTTAGTGCTTTGTGTAAATCTCAATTTCTATCTTGATAGCACAAATTAAAATGAACTCACACACTTCACAGTGCATGCATTAAAAGGATTTGATGATTAAAAGGTTTAAGTCATATTCAATCGGTTCAAGAAATTCAGAAAAGATAATTTGTCAAAATAGATTTCTGCATGAACCGGTCTACCGCTTGAGGTATCCGTTGTGAACCGGTCGACCGCTTGGAAGACAAATTATTTTATCCGTTGTGAACCGGTCGACCGCTTGGTTTTGTCCGTTATGAACCGGTCGACCGCTTGATATGGCAGTTGCACTAAAACGGCTAGAAACGGCTAGTTTCTTTTAGAAACTTATAAATAGGCCTCTTAATTGCAAAACTAATTACATAGAACTTTCATATCTTATATTGAGGCAATTAGAAGTGCATAAACACTTTCATATCATCAATCCTCATTAATACTCATATTTGTGTTTAAATCTTCATATCCTAACACAAAGAGTATTTCTCATTCTCACTACACTTAAACACCTTCAAATATCCTAAGTGCTATTAAGTGAGAGAAAGAGATCATAGATCTTCATTTGTAATATCCACACTATTAAGAGTGTATTGTTGTTTTACTAAAACAACCATTGTGAAACTCTTGAGAGTTGAGTATAAAACTCTTGGTATTGGTGAGGGAACATCACCAAGGAAAAATCTTGAAGAGGGTACATCTTCAAGTGGGAAAAGGAAAATCTTGAAGAGGGGACATCTTCAAGTGGAAAAGGAAAATCTTGAAGAGGGCATATCTTCAAGTGGTGTAAAGTCTTGGTGTGGATTCATCAAGCGAAAATTGTAATCTTGTTACTTGGTTTAGTAAGAGAGTACAATACTCAAGTACGGGTTGGTACTTGAGTCGTGGACGTAGGCTTGCCGAACCACGTTAAAAACCCGAGTTAGCAATCTCTTTCCCTTATCTCTTTACTTTCAAGTAATTGATTTTAGAATTGCTATAATTATTGTATTTGCACCAATTCCGCTTTTAGGTGCATAGTTGCTTTAATCCGTGAATTTTAACATAGTCCTTAGAAGTGGTAAAGAGGTGCATACCTCATCACCAAGGCTGACAGTGCCGAATGAAATAAGAAAAGAAGAAAACACACCGCTTGAGTCCCCTTTGCCAAAGTCAAGTAATGAGGTTAGTATTGAGTTAACTTTGCATAAGCCAGATACGTTAGTTCCACCTCCATTTCCTAGCAGCTTGGCGAATACAAAGAAAGAGAAGGGAGAGCATGAATTGTTTGAAACCTTTCGAAAGGTTGAGATCAACATTCCATTGTTGGATGCAATCAAGCAAATTCCACGTTATGCCAAGTTTTTTAAGGAGTTATGCACCAACAAGAGGAGGTTAGGAACTGAAGAAAAAATCAGAGTTGGAGAGAACCTGTCAGCAATAATACAAAGAAAACTACCTAAAAATGCAAAGGATCCAGGAATGTCTACTATTCCATGTGTGATTGAACATTATACACTAGGAAGGGCAATGCTAGATTTAGGAGCATTAATAAATGTTATGTCTCTTTCAATATATAAATTTTTGAATCTAGGACCTTTACAGGAAACAAGGGTAATAATTCAATTACCAGATAGGTCTAACGCATATCCTGAAGGTATTATGAGGATGTTCTGGTTAGAGTCAATGAGTTAATTTTTCCTGCATATTTTTATATCATTGACATGGATGATGATTATGCTTTAAATTCAACTCATATATTGTTAGGTAGACCATTCATGAAAACAACAAGGACTAAGATTAATGTGCATAAGGGTACTTTATCTTTTGAGTTTGATGGAGAAATAGTAACGTTTAATATTTTTGATGCTATGAAATATCCTGATGAATTTGACTCTGTTTTTCATATTGATGTTATTGACCTAAATAAGAAGCATAAATCATTATTTAAAAGAAAATATAAAAAATCCTATAAATTAACAAAATATCAATTTGCCCTCTAAATAATATCCATATATTAATTGAGGATAATTTTGCAAATTAACTAAATCAAGTCCTTGATTTTTTTGGATCTAGAAATTTAATCCATGTATTGATTATACTCTTGTTCTTAATTTCTAAAATATATTTTATTCAGGTCATACTAAATTAAATAATCATAATTTGATCTTTGACTTTTGGTTTTTAATGTTTGTGACTCAGTTGGTTCTTAATATGTTTTCAAAAATATAAATTATAATCATAATTATAAATAAATAAACAAATAATTTAATTTATTATCAATTCAACAATTGGTTAGGTTACTGTTTTGGAACCACCTTTTTTATGGGTTATTGGATGACAATTTGAGAGTTTTCAAGCTAGATATATAGTATAATTAAAAGGGGGAGAGGATAACATGTTTTCATTTTTGATATCTATTAAGGGAAAATGAGGCATTAAATGAACCTAAAAAGCAGCTTCACGGGAAACTATTCATGGATCTTTTGAAGAAGATGATGAACAATGTCAGACAACTTGGTGAAACTATTTTTTTTTTTACTTTTGTTAACAAAACCAACATTGTTTTGATCTACAACTCATCATGTTGGTCAAGACAATAGCAAAACACAAAATTTCACTTAAACAAAACAACACCATTTTATTGTTTAGGGTTAATTAAGGTTTTATAATTTGTTTTTTATTTCCAGCCTTCAATCCTTCAAAAATTTCAACTAACTACTCAATTGATTTTTGATTTTAAGAATCAATTCAATTTCACCATTGTGAAGTTTAAAAAACAACAATTGATTTTAATGTATTTTTGGACTTGGTCCTTGATCTTCAAAGTTGTCAATTTTGTCCCTAATTGACTTTCAAACTTCTAACTTCTTCAATTTTACCTCATGTTCAATTAAATCAGGCCTTGAATTTAAGCTTTTTGCATAAAAGTTTTTTTATTCTAAATTTCTTCAATTTGGCCTTTGATTGATCCCCATATTTTGATTTTCTTGCAAATTTATCTCTGTATTCACCTAATGGAGTTTATAAAATTGAATTTTTTTCCTTTTAATTTTAAAATTTCTCAATTAAATCCAAATTAGGCTTCCAAAGTTAAATTGTTTTACCAATTAAGTCCCAATTAAACTTAATTTAACCTTCTAAAAGCATAAATAAGTCCTTACACCGAATTAATTTTTGTAATATTACCCAAGTTAATTCTTAAACATAATTAATAAAAGATACAGTGAATCAAAGACACATTCAAAAGAAAATACATAAGGATCAAAAGTACATTATATAAGAGAGAAGGCTTAAAGACATTAAAAAAAATAATATAGGGCTTAAAGATTCATTATATGAGACATAAGGGCTTAAAGATGTGCTTAAAGTAAAAATTATGTCTCAAATACATGTTTTTTAGGAGGTGATGGCTCAAAGACACACTCGAAAGAAAAGAGATATGGCTCAAAGATGTATTTTATAGGAGATCAAGACTTAATAAAGATGCCCTCAAAAGGGAAAAGATAGGGTTTGTAGACTCATTATCTAGGAGATGAGAGTTTAAAAACGCACTCTAAAGGGAAAATATAGGGTTTTTTGGTGCATTATATTGAATATAAGGTCTCAAAGTTACACTCAAAAGTAAAGAGATAAAGGATTTGTAAGTGTGGATAATATAAGAGATGAGGGCTCAAATGGGCTTTCAATAATAAAGACATTGTACTTCAAGGTGCATTATCTAAGAGATGAGGCCCCAAGGCTCATTCCAAATAAAATAGATAAGGTTCAAAGACTCACTATCTAGGTGATGAGGGCCACAAGGCTCACTCCAAATAAAATAGATAAGGTTCAAAGACTCACTATCTAGGTGATAAGGGCACAAAACTGTTCTTAATAAGATAAAAAATAGGGCTTGCAAATTACTATGTAGGAGATAAACACTCGAAGACGTACTCATAAGGAAAGAGATAGCGTTCAAAAGCTCGTTATTTGTAAAAGTGATGATTTCAAATGTGTTCACAAAAACTAAGTGGCTTAGAAATACACTCAAAATGATATGCTTCAAAAGAAAAATAATGTCAAAAACACTATATAAAAGAGTTAAAGAATCGAGACTTCCAAATAATAAGATTGAATCCGTGGAGTTTCTTAATTGTAGGGTTGACACATGTATTTCTTTGATGGTAGAGGTGGATTTCTTAACTACCTTTGTTAGAAAAAAAGAAGAAAAAGTGATGACACTATTCTCCAATACTTTCAAATCCCTATACTATGAATATTTGATAGGTAGCTCTTCCCAATAGTTTATTGATGTATAATGATTGCTAAAAGGATTGAGCAAGGAATAGATCGGAAGAATAATATAGCCAACTGAGAAGAAAGGTTTTGCTCGGATTCGGTAGGCAATGTAGAAGAAGGCTACAGAGGCAAGAACAATTTCAAAAATTATCAAGCCTCATCTCCCCATATATCAAGCATCAATTTCACACTAGTCTACCACTTCATCGGAAGCCTAGCCTAAAAATAACTTGAGAAGAACATTCTAAAGAAATCAGGAACTCCCACCACTACCAATCCCCCTGGGAAAATGTATGCTAAGGTATTAAGCATAGGACATGTGGCCCCAATCTCTTTTCCTTCGTTGAAGCCTTCTTTCCTAGTTTGGTAAAAAAACATAATTAACATATGAAATGGCGATGGAAATCCTGGTCAAAACATCAACACTTGCTCAACCTTCAAAGTAAAACTCTTGCAGATGATTAAGGCAGCATGAATAACTTTTGAAGATGCACCCAATTTCAATTACAATCCTTTTAGCTCTAGTGGTGGAGGAATAAATGATGTCGATTCCGGAGAAGAGAGAAAAACAGGTTTTGAAAGTAGTCATGAAGAGGTTATAAAATATGTTGATGCAAGTAGATTACTTGCTGAAAGAGAACATTCATGAAAAAACATAGGTTTTTGCAGGTTTCATAAAACAATAAACATGACATCAAAGAATATAAGGAGTTTTACTAGAAGGTGATACAAATAATGAAACGTGGTCTTTGGTAAATAGAGAAAACATAAGAGGATTGTAATAGTTATGATAAATGTCCATGGGAACAAAAACTAAAGTATGTAGAGTCCAAAATGCTGAGAGCAGTCTGCCAAAGCTTCTTTTGACAAGACTTGCTTTTACCCATAATGGAAATTACAATGAACTACCCCATGATTATAGATGTCCTCTCAATGAGAAGCTTTGTCGCAAGTTCTAGAATGAAGTCAATGGGCTAACTTGGAGTGGTAGGCGTTTTACGCGAAAGAAATGAGAAAGACAGCAGAAGGCCAAGGGCAAAGATGTTATGGATACCATCTAAGGCATGAAAGTAAAAAATCTAGTAAATGAAGAAGCAGGGGAATTCTTAAAGTAAATGAAAAACAACAAACATAATGTGGTAGAGCAACTAGAAATATTGAAATGACATAGTGGGGCTGGCCTGTCGATAGCCAAAACAGATGAACTTGTATCTTTTTACCCGGCATGCTACCTGCTTGCCGGGATTTGATTTTTCACCCTCTGGTTTTTACCAATTTAGAGAAAGTTACTGGTACCGATTCAGTGTTTTTTTATAATAGCAATTAAGTAATTTTGAAATATTTTTTTAATATTGACTAAACTTTATTATTTAAAACATGTTTTATCGATTCAAATAAGCGATTAAAACACTCGCAGTTTCAAAAATTTACAAGTATTATATATTTTAACTCGAATTCAAGTTGTAGAATTCCTCTATCATGCCACGCCACAATCCTTAAAACAATTTAAACATTATAATATTAAATTTATATTCTTTTTAAGTTCATAGCACTCCTATACATATACTGAAAAATAGTTTTTGAAGTCTATGAATTCAAGCCTTCCCTCTTCAAGTCAATACTGATCCTGCAACATATAGGAATTATACAGTTATAGTGTAAATCAATTACTAACATCTATAAACTCTCAACCAAATAATATTCAGCGAATGCCAACCAATAAAATTCCTGAAATACATTTCTTCATTATGAAGATTTTGTGGATCCCTAATATTCTTTGCAACAACAGATATGTACATTCTTAGTAGATGAAAAAAGAAAAAGAAAAAAAGAGAGAGTTATCCAGAAGTCCCACCAACATCTTTCCAATTATATTTATTTATTAGTTTTGCATCATAAACTATACCAAGTTTTATAGAAGCTCCCACCGGGCTTCTAACCATTATACAAAACCCAAACAATGAAGCCTAAGTAATTGGAAATCAAGCTCGTGGAAGCGGACACAACTCCCTTCCCTTCCTCTTCTCAGACCTTTATCACTCGTCATAGACCTATGTTCAGTGTTTCATTTCCGAATTCCAAAAGCTTCCTTTAAATCCTCTCCAAATTTGCAATGAAGAAAAAAAAATATCAAGTAAACATAACATCTATCTTAAGCTATTAGATTATATCCTAGAATATAATTTATATTATTTTTTAACTCTAGATTATATCCTAAAATATAATTTATATTATTTTTTAACTCAACTTATTAAGTGAAATCTATTTAGATTGTAGTAGAACTATGTTCAATGTTTCAAATTGCAAAAGCATGCATTAGATCCTCTCCAAATTTGCAATGAAGAAAAAAATATATTAAGTAATCATCTTACTTAAAGTTTAAGCTATTAATTGAAGACCTGAAATATGATTTATAATATTTTTTTTAACACAATCCCTCAAATAAAAGTTTGTTAGGCTTGAAACTTGAATATAAACGCACACTGTCTTGTACTTGATTTTTATTAAGTAAAATATGGGTAGTGAGATTTAAACTCGTGACTATGAGCTAATAAAACTGTGATACCAAGTTAAGGAACCATCTCACCTAAATATTTAAGTTATTAGATGAAACTATCATAATATAATTTATATTATTTTTTAACAAAAAAAAAAAACATATGGATTTAATGATCTAGTCCTCCTCCACCTCTTCCCTCTCCCTAGGTACAGCTCCAAATTGTTCAACTAAGATGTCCACAACCAAAGGCACCAAGTCCTTGCAGGGAACACTCTTCCTATAAAGCTCTCCCAAATGTGATATACTCCCTACTCTTCCTCCCACGTACACATCTGCTCCTTCGCAGACTTTTCCATTTTCATCTCTTGCCATGCAACCCATGAACCCTACATCGGCAACTTGTACCTGCCCACAGGTATTAGGACAGCCTGTCCAGTGCATTCTCACTGGTTTAGACACCGACACTAACCTCTGCACCTCCTCGGTTACCTTCATGGCCCTAGCCTTTGTTTCGATTATTGCTTGCCCGCAGAACTCGTTGCCAGTGCATGCTACCAGCCCTTTCATGAGAAGAGGTGGCTCGGGTGAGAACCTGTCTTTTAGTAGACGCTCTCCAAGTAAGGCTTCAATCTTTGAGTCCTCAATGTTGGGAATTATGACGTTCTGCTCCACAGTGAGTCTTAGTTCGCCAGAGCCGTATATATCAGCTAAACGAGCTAGCTCATCCATGTCATCTGCTCGGACTCGACCGACAGGAATGTGAAGACCGACATAGCTAAGGCCTTCTTGCTTCTGTGGATGGACACCGAAATAGTCCCTCCTTTCCCATCGCTTTTGAATCAAATCTTCAGAAGATTCTCTCTCCAGCTCTTGATCTGGCATTCTTTTTACCACTTCTGACCTGAATCCTTCAATTCCCTGAATTTATACAGAATTCCCAATTTGATCAGAGAGGTCTGTGATTAAGTTAATGAACTTCGAGAAGGGAGTGAGTGGTGCGCTGAAAGATGAGTGGTTACTCACAAGTTCGTCGATCAGCCACATCATTCTAGTCTTTTGCCTGTTCCCTCTGGTTCCAAGATCTCTGTAGGTCTCTAATATTGCTTTGCAAGCTGGGAGCACACCATCTGCTGAAACCCAAGCATCAAGAGGAACTGCCTCAGCACATCGCTTGGCGCTAAAGAATCCACCAACCAGCAAATTGAATCCAAACCGCCCGTCCTTCATAGCAGGCATGTAAGCAAGATCATTGATGTGAGGATGCTCATAAAGATCATGAGAACCCACGACACATACATTCCACTTCCTTGGCCTGCAAAGATAGAGAAAGGTTAAGGTCACTCGGCATTTATTACATTTATGCTAGTTAGATTTATATGTCGTATTTTAGCTCCTCCGGTTCAGCAAATGTCTCCCCGTGTAAATGACCTATATGGTGCCATAGCACTGTAGATTTAGGATTTTAGTACTTCATTTCAAATGATTGGAAAAGAACCCACCAGTCAAGCACAAAACATTATTACCACTTATAGAGCACGAGTGCTACAACTCCCATTTCTCTACTTCCTGTATTATGATATGATCCAACAACTAATAAACTTCCATTCAACTTTCAAGTGCAAAACTCTTTACTTTTAGCATCAAAATTCAAAATTGATTTGGTAATTAGAAAGCTAGAGAACAATCTGACAATATCCTCCAAATCACTGGAGATTCTCTATGAATACCATCTCGTTTATTTCTGATTTCGAGCTTCTCGCTAAATCCACTACAAGGCATTTAAATTAATATGACCAAGTTCAATTCCTAGCGCAATTAGCTCATCATGTCAAGCTCGGATACATAAGAAGAAAAAAAACTGAGGAATCTGAAAACTTACAAGTTGGTGAAAGCAGGATTTCCACGAGAATTGGCAGTGATAAATTGGGACAGCAAGTTGGTATAAGGTCTGGTATCAACAATCTCATCTGGATCGATTCCTGCAAGTGGATTTCCTACGGGGTTTCTCACATTGTCCATTCCACTCTGCAGACTTGTCAGACCAACTTCAGCAAGACCCCTTAGTATTGCTGGCACATCAGGCAACACCACACCACGAATTTGCCAGTTTTGTCTTGTCGTTACATCTGCACAGCCATCTTTCCCATATTTCCTGATTACGCTTGCCAAGTATCTTGTTTGTTCACTTGTTGTTACCCCATTTGGTAACTTTAGTCTCATCATAAATCTACCATCTGATCATCAAACATAAAAAAGCAATTTTGCAACAAAAGATCTTTATGCGTTAACATAAATATTTTATAGCTCAGCAAGCTTAAAACTTACATTGAGTCTTCCTCCTGTGAAAGAGACCAAGCCACTTGAGTCGAACATCAATATCATCTTTAGTGCTCTTCTCTTTGTCAATCTCTTCCATCGACAATTTCGCAAGCTCCTCGATCCCATTTTCCATGAAAAGCTTCATCGGCTCTTTCTCTATCTTCACTTTCTCTTGAGGATTAATACCTTGCCTAAACCTCTCTTTCAACACATAGTATCCATCTTTCTCCTCCACTCTAGGTTCCAACCTCCCTGCATCCACCCCTTTCTCCACTGGCTGAGCCACTGTGGGAGGCCCAGCAAAGAGTCTTGTTCTTGGTCTTGCAGAGGAGCTTGGAACTGTGTGTGACAATTGTGGCATGAGAAAACGACCTGAAAGTGATGACATAATGATGGTAGATAGTATCTAGAGAAGGGTAGAATTTGTCAAGCGCTGTAGAGAGAAGTAATGGTGGTGAGAAGGAGGAGGGAGGGCATTTTGTAGATGATATATGGGGCCTCGGGAGGAGAGGAGGGCTGTTTTTTTTCTGAAGGAGGGGACTCTTGGGAGGTGCCAAGGGTCATCTCATATGTTTGTTCAGAAGAGGTGGGAACTTCAGAAGATGATGGTTGATTTATTTTTTCAAACAAATTTGGAGATCATGTTAAGATGCTTCGGATTGGCCATGTTTGGTGGTGGATAATTTTGGTACTAAATTCTAGATTCCATCTCTCTTTCTTTTGTGTTATATGCAGAATTTGACATCCATTTCGCTGGAGGATGAATTTTTAGAAAACAAAAATAAGTTTTTTTTTTATTTAATTTAGGAAAATAACTAATATGTCTAATAATCTTAATTTTTTAATTAGTGTAAGACTATTTTCATGTTTTCTAGTTTACTAATGAATTAAGGAGTTACATGCATATTGCTGGCAAATAACTAATATGTCTAATAATCTTTTTTTTTATTTGTGTAAGATTATTTTTCATGTTTTCTAGTTTATTAATGAGTTAAGGGGTTACATGCGTATTGCTTGAAAATAAATATTTAACAATAAAATAAAGAATTAGGTTTTCATGTGACAACCAAATTCAATTCTATCTTTAATTTTCTGCATGCTAAGAATTAGGTTTTCAATTCTTGTTTTTGGCTCCACGTTTCCACAACAAAGAGCCGTCCCTTTTATCTTGGAAGAATTGAGGCGCTTAACTTCCTAATAGGGTACGAGATTATTTTTAAAATGTTTTTTTTAAAAAAATAAAAAAAATTATTTTATTTTTCATTTTAAACGAAATCATTTTTTATGTTGATATCAAAAATTATTTTAAAAAATATTATTTTGATTTATTTCTGAACAAAAAACACTTAAAAAAACAATGACTGTTATAATTACATATTAAATTATATTTATATGTATTGAATGTTCATTACTCTTGAATTTAGTCTCTTGGATTTCCATAACACTTGAGTTCGTTTCATTCTCCTATAAATAGACCACTTGTGTCTTGTATTCTACACCTTTTTGGAATAATAGAAGAATTCATATTAAATAAGGTATTTTTCTCTTGTCTCTTTTGATTATGTTTTGAATATCTATGCTTTTATATGTTAATTATTTATTCTTTTTATAACACGTTATGAACACGATGCTCTAACCGGCTTATATCAATTTTAATATATTCACTTTTCATTATTGTAATTTATTTTTGGCAAATTTTCTTTCACTATAATTTATAGAAAGATTTATAGTTGCCGAAGAGCAAGTATTATAAGTTCCTGAAGAACTAAATAAATTAAAAATAGTTCCTAAAGAACCAGTATTACAAGTTCTTGAAGAATTATATAAATTAAAAACAGTTCTTGAAGAACGAGTATTACAACTTCATGAAGAATTAAATAAATTAAAAATAGTTCTTGAAGAACGAGTATCACAAGTTCCTAAAGAATTGCATAAATTAAAAATAGTTCTTGAAGAACTAGTAACACAATTTTCCTGGAGAATTAAATATAGTTCCTAACAAAGTAGTATTTTAAAGTTAAATAAATAATATCTTAACAAGATCAAGAGTTTTCTATTAAAGTTAAATAAATATAAGTCATGGCTCCAACTACTAGAAATACTACCCATATATTGCACTCTTCAACATTGTGTACAAGATCAAGAGTTTTCTATCTAAACAAGATCTAGTATGTCCGTACAAACTACATTCGATGTAAGAAATTAAAAAAGGTGTAACAAATAGTTGAGTATCTCGATAAAGTCAACTTCAAACTACCCATCTAAGCATGTTGCCTAGCGGATTTTAATTTCTTCATTCCAACAGAATTTTGCTGGCAAAGAATCTTCACAATATAAGTATGAGATCATTTTCAGCAAGTTCCATTGCCCATCAAAATGTTACCAACTTCAGTTTTTTCATTATGAATCATCAATGGGGTACGACCTTGCCTATGTTTCCAAGCAGTGGAATCAAAAGTTACCTTCTCAAATGTCAACTACATGTAAAGCTTAGCTCCCTCGTACAAAATTAAAAGGTTATCGGGGTTTTCTGACAACAATGCCTGTTGCATCAGTTCCTCTCTTTCAAAAGAAAAAGTACTCGACTTTGTGAATGGAAAAACCTGAAAGGATACGATAGAGTTGACAAAAAGGATACTCCATGCTAACAAGATTTCAAGACCCCTGCTTTAGGCTTTAACATGTTTGTAAATCACTACTTAACAAGCAACAACAATGATCAAATTTTCTTATCATTCCTTGAAGCCTCTGCTCCAGATCTCCTTGACCTTCTCAACACGGATAAAGGTCAACTTTTGTCCTTGGTGTTCTTCAACAAAGTTCTGATCCGAGACAATTCATCAAGAGCAATAATTCTCTGTAATAAAAACACTACTTAGTTCAACAATATAACCTATAAGGTTTTGCAACTCATGAGAATGACATTGTTCCATAACTATAGCACTTTGCATAAAAAAAATTATAGTGTAAGAAATCAAAGAAACGCCATGTAAGCTTTAAACATAGAGTTATTGCATCTGCCAATACTTTTTCTTAAAACTAGATATAATTTGAAATAAGAGAGGGGAGTTATTTACCCCACCTTGAACATTGATATAAAACATTAAAACACAAAAACGTTTATCCATGTCAAAGTTGTAGACAAGTATCATTGTAAAATATGAGAAACTGGAAAAGTTAAATCACATTGTCCACAAGGATGGAGTCATGACTAATGAGCACAAAACATTTGCAATTCATTTTCCTAATCTACCAAAGAGTAAAACATAAGCTCACATGGGCGACTTCAAGTATCCATGATGCGACCATATTATTTGATAGTTTCATCCATATTTATGTAGTGTTTTACATATGTTTTGTGTATAAAATACCTTGATATTATTTGTATTATATTTTGAAGGCATTTTTGGATGAAAGATACAAAAAGGAAATAATTGGAAGTGATTGACAGATTTTACCTTCAGTCGGTGTTTTGTGCAGGGTGGAAGCTCTATAGATCGAAATGAAGTGATTTCAGTGACATTCAAAAGCTAACATCCTAAATTTATGGAAAGATAAGTAAAAATAAATAAAATAAGGAAGATCATAGAAATTGCAGCCTTCAAAGTCAAATCTTGCAATATGTCGATATCGACCTTTATCCATTTCAACTTCAATATCTCGAGTTACAAAAGTCTGATTGATTCAAACTCCATTTTAGTGGATTCAGGACTCAAAGACCTATGAATGCCCCAAATTGCAGCTCAAAAAGTTGTGATGAAGGAGATATGAATTTTACAAGGGAAAACTAAATTCTATCGACTTAAGGAAGGACTATTTTGTAAAATAGACATTAGGGTTTCTAAGCACATATAAAGGAGAATAGGAGCAAGGAAGTGGCGGCCAACACAAAAGAAAACACAAAATCTTCATCTTCCAAACCCTAAATCATGTGTTCTTCTATCTTTTTATTTAGTTGTTCAATAAACATGCAAGGCTAGACTCTTTTGCTTTGTTGCAAGGACACGGAAACCTTCAAATTTCAAGAACTATGAGATCTATTTTTACCTCAATTTTTTCAGTTTATATGATGAATATGTTTGTTCTCCTATGCTTATTTTCCTATGATTGTTTATTTAATGGCTAAGAGCGGACTCGAAGTTCTTATTGTAGACAATCAATTGTTAAGTTTGATATCAAAACCGAAGTTGTGGTATATGAACTTACGAAGCAACTAAGTTAATAATTTAGCGGATCTATGTTATTAATCTTAGGGAGAACATTCAATCGAACTAAACATATATTGCCGACAATTATGTTTCTTAATTGATCAATTTATTTAGATTTTAATGCTGCCATTAAATCAAATTACTAGTTCGGACACTGTGGTTGTTTGATGGTTACGGTAAGTTATACGGCGTATCTGTTAACGAACAAATTTTAAGAAGAGATAAATATTTAGAATATAAATTGATGTGTCATTTCCATGATCAATTCTGATTTTTGTAGGTGGATGTTGATTTGCAACCAAGGTTGCTTTATTTTTTAATATCAGTTTTATATAATTTTCACTTAGTTTGCTTTAGCCTAGCCTAGACAACTTTCAACTCCCCAACCCCAATTGCATTATATATAGCATGAAAATCTGAACTAAATCATCCTCCTGGGATCTACCCCTTGCTTGCTTTATACTATCTTGGTTAATTTGTTTTAAGCTAGGGTAATTAATTTGTGCGACTGCGACATCGCAACAATCCATGACAAGTGTGTTTGATTTTGATTCACTCCATGTGTTTGATATGATAGAGGACAAAACATGATAATAATGAAGGTCCTTACACAACCGTTATACAACAAGAATATGATATGATACCATTGATGATATGATCTATGTGTTACAATTAGAAAACTTTGTCTGGACACCTAGAGAATATGGTTTGCAAACTTAAAAAATCCATTTATGGACTCAAACAAGCATCTTGACAATGGTATTTCAAGTTTCATCAAGTGATCATCTCATTTTGTTTTGAGATGAATTTGGTCGATGATTATATACCATAAGTTCTTTAGGAGCAAATATATTTTCCTAGTTCTATATGTCGATAAAATCTTGCTTGCTAGCAATGATATAGGCTTATTGCACGAAACCAAGAAATTTCTAGCGAAGTATTTTATGACGAAAGATCTTTGTGAAGCCTTTTTTGTACTAGGCATTCAGATACACCGAGATCGCTCTCGAGGTATTCTTGGATTATCACAAAAAAACTATATCGAAAAGGTTCTTAAGAGATATGGCATGCAAAACTATAAAACAGGAAATACTCCTGTGGCTAAGGGAGACAAATTTAGTCTCAATTAGTGCCCTAAGAATTATTTTGAGAAAAGAGAAATACAGAAGATTCCTTATGCTTCAGTAGTAGGGAGTCTAATGTATACTCAAGTTTATACGCGTATAGATATTGCGTATATTACTAGGATACTGGGCAGATATTTAAGCAATCCAAGAATAAACCATTAGAAAGCAGCTAAACAGCCTCATGGTACCTATAGAGAACAAAAAATCACATGCTCACATATTGGAGTTCGGTTAATCTGGAGATCATTGGGAATAACAACTCTAATTTTGTTGGATGCCAAGATAGTATGAAATCTACGTCATACTATATTTACACTCTAGTTGGGAAGTGTTGTCTGCTAGAAGAGTGCTAAACAGTCACTTTAACCTTCCACTATGGTAGTCGAGTTTATAGCATGTTATGAGGCATCCAATCATGGAGTATGGCTGGGGAATTATGTCACGGGGTTGCATATAGTGGATGATATTGAAAGCCACTAAAATTATTTTGTGTCAATAAGTCAATATATTCCAATAAAATAGGAGCTCGCCAAAACACATAGACATCAAAGTTTCTAGTTGTTAAAGAAAGAGTTCAGGGTGGACATTTGTTTATAGAGCATATCGGATCAAACTCTGGTTGTAAATCCGCTTACTAAGGGATTGCCAACCAAAATATTTCATGAGCATACTACTTGTATAGGTGTTTTGGAAATTGGTAGTATTCAGTCTTAAAGGGAGTTTAATATAAATAATTTTTCAGTTTATGGATATTTATGAGGTTATTTTCTGCAGAAATTACGTCTTTGGTTTAATTTACACTCTGATTTTAGTATGGTTTGATATCACTAAGGTTTAAGGGTGGACCAGTTAAAAATAGGCATATTAGGATCATATTGCATGAAATTTCCATGTTACACATCCACATCATGATCCATATTATTTAGTTGTATTGGCATACATGATCTTTGATAGGTTGGGTTATGATAATTGTAACGAAGACCGCTTAGATCCTATGCTGGTATGATTACTAGACCGGATTAGTTATAGATACATTTGTTAATGATAACAAAGATTGAGCTCATTTGGTTATTTTTGCCAAACATAATTATAAGGTTATACATATAGCCCAAGTGGGAGATTGTTGAATCATTAATTCAATGTTAGGTTTATATATGAGAATAATTATGTATTTGTGGACTGTCAAATAAAGTGAAGCCTAATTAAAAATAATTTGCTAAGTATTTTTAGGCAATTGGGTTTTTGGTGTATCTAATGGGGTGGACCTTTAATATGTAGAGATTAAAAGGTTATTCTTATTTTAGTGATGGATTAAAATATAAATATCAAAGGATGAGAATGTAAAAAGACATGAATACCAAAAGATACCCGGTTACTATATATAGAGCCATGGTCTCCAGATTACATGGGCTACTTCATTCTCATATTGACATTCCATTATCAGAGAGAAAACTAAGGTTAAGGTAGAGAGAATCAAAAGGATTTCAAAATAGAACGTGTTAATCTTAAAGGTTATCTATACGACTCTAAATAACGACTTCTGGATATGAATTTAAGTATGTTTCCACTTTACCATTCATGTGTTGTTGATAAGAGAAGGAAAAAGCAAAACTCAAGACAAAAATCATGGAAGCATAGGCTTTTGTATCTCTGCTTCCTTGAACCGTCCCTCGGAAGACACAAAAAACATGGTGTAAAACATGGGACGAGCAAAAATAATATACTGAAATTTTTTGTTTTTAACTTAATAAAGGAAAGCTTGATTATAGTCATCGAAATGATCTACTTTTTCTTTGCATTCACACCGGAATTCTTGCGTAACGTGACGTTATTTCAGCGTTGCAAGCAAAGTATTCCTGCACCTCCCTCCTACTTCAGCACGATTTGTTTTCTCGTTACTCGCTTCAACGACGGTCTGATAATTGATATTCAATAATACTATCTGAGTAGTAAATCGGAGGCGCCCGTGGCCTAATGGATAAGGCGTCTGACTTCTAATCAGGCGACTGTGGGTTCGAGTCCCACCGGGCGTGAGCCATTTTAATTTTATTTTATTTTATTTTCCTTTTCATTTTTGGATAACCTCAAATGAGTTCCTCGAATGTTTATAGTTTCTCACTCTAGTCCATATGGCTACTGATTTTGTCACCTGTATCGCGACCCAATTTTCCTCTTTTTAACTGAATTTTTTATATTATTTGAAAAAAATGAGATACAATTTCTCATTAAATTAATAACACTAATTTTATATATTTAAATAACATTAATCATGGTATTTGAATTGTTTTGAAAATCATAACTTTTTAGTTTGATTTGGAATTTTTTTTTTTATATTGAGATAATCTAAAGACGTAATAAAAGTAGTTAATTTTTATTTGGGCTGCACTTATAGACAAATGGTTTATAAATATGTAATAAAAAGTAATAGTGGTGGGGTAAATTTTAAATATTATTCGCTTGCACACTTGCATATTATAATATACTTTGATTTGACATAAATTGATTATGAATTCTAATTTATTAATTAAAAATCTCAAATCTTGTGAGGAAATATGCTATTTCTATTTTAGAAGTATATAAAAAATAGAAGAAGCATAAAAATAAAACAAAATAAACCTCACCTATTCATGACCAGAAGTATCCAAAAGTAAGTGTCGATGAGATTACGGTGTCCCGGGTTAAATTACTAAGTTACTTTTAAGAATATGTTTTAATGAAGAATATATTAAAATATTTTTTTATTTTTTTTAAGATTATTTCTGACATTAATGTATACAAATAATTTAGAATATATTAATATATACAAATAATTCAAAATCATTAAAAAAATTAAAGTTTATTTAAAATAGATTCTATAAAAATGCGACGGTTGAGCAAACATTAGCTCCCTTCATTAGTGACAAATATATATATATATATATATATATATATATATATATATATATATATATCATTACCCTATCCTCATATTCTCAGATTCGCACGGTAGCTACTCACAGCAGCAGGAACCACCGCCATCTCTCTACTCTCTCGCTCTCTGTAACTGATTTTTCTTTTGCTGAAATGGCTTCAACTGCTATGTCATTCTGCTCTCCACCGCTCACGAGCTCACGCGCTTCCGTTCTTCCCTATTTCCAGCAGCTGAACCCTAGTAGACTCTCATTTCCAATCAACTTGAACACCGCTAAAAGAGTACCGAATCACACTGTCCAATATGCGCCTCTCCCTCTCAAGGTCCTCTGCGGTCGCGGAAAAAAAGGTAAAACAGTAGAAATGATAACTCCCTTAAACTCTGTGGATTGTTTGGGCTGTTTTAATTTTAATTCATGTTTGGGCTGTTTCATCTTTATTTGTTTTTGTTAATATTGAGTTTTTCTCTGATTTTGCGGTGACGTGATTGGAGTCTAGGAAGAGATAATCCATCTCGTTTTTTCTTTTACGAATACTAAAAAAATAGGATTTTCTGTGTGCCAAACAAAATATTCAAAGATATGGTCATCTACTCAATGCAACCGATATATCAAGGTTGCTCTTGATAGAAAATATAATTTCAATCAGAAAAGAAGCTGAGATTTAGTTTTCGGGTTGGAGATACAGTGTAAATGAATAAAATCCTTGGAAGAAATTGAAAATAGAAACAGAGTAGGATAAATGTGGAAGAAATTTAGAGAGAGAGAGAGTCAAAGGCTGAGATTCATATGGGAGGAGGGAGCGATTCAGAGCATGTTATTTCTAATGCCGGCCCCATTTTCAGAATTAGCATATTCGTCATCTTGTTTCAACTCCCAAGCTCGACAGAACGGGGGAATGGTTTCATAAGTTGTTTTGGTGAGCAGAGACTCAAAAAATAGCAAACTGATGATTTAAGCGAAGAATGTTGCTTCTTTGGGTACCCTAATTTCTTTCCTGTGGCTGTGAAATTATTATTTTGTTTTAGTTGTCAACTGGGCCATTAAATTTTGGAGTATTGATTAGAGTGTGAAAAGTGCTTACTGTTATTATTTATCATTTGTGTTGAGAGAATTTATTCATTAACTCTATGAAGGGAAACTGACACCCTTTCATCCTCATCTCATGTCTAGGTAAAACGGCAAAAACACCTACTACTTCTGATCCAGTTTATCGTAACCGGCTAGTTAACATGTTTGTCAACCGAATCTTGAAAAAGGGTAAAAAGTCACTGGCTTATAATATCATCTATCAAGCATTGAAAAAGATTCAGCAAAAGACAGAATCGAATCCATTAGCTGTTTTACGTGAGGCAGTGAATGGAGTAACTCCTGATGTAGCAGTAAAAGCAAGACGTGTTGGTGGATCTACCCATCAAGTTCCCATTGAAGTAGGAACATTCCAAGGAAAAGCACTTGCTATCCGTTGGTTGTTGGAGGCATCCCGAAAACGTCAAGGACGGAGTATGGTTCTCAAATTGAGTTCTGAAGTTATGGATGCTGCCAAAGGGAGTGGTGAAGCCATAAAAAAAAGGGAAACCACTCATAAGATGGCAGAGGCTAATAGAGCCTTTGTGCATTTTCGTTGATTCACGAACATGATTTAATGTAGACTATTGGAAAAGAAAAGTGGAGGAAAGACTTAAATTTGAACTATGTACGTCTTGCGATAAGTGGATAGAAGTTCAAGATGAAACATGTTGCTTTTTGTAATCTATTTCTGTGAAACAAATCGCTTTTGTATTCTATTTATGCCATGTTCTTAATCTCTCGTAATTTGTCCAAACATCATTTGATAAACTTGAGTTCTATTTGGGCTTGAGTTTCATGTCAGATTGAATTTTTTAATTTTGGTCGGATCCTCAACTTTAGTTTTGCATTATTTGTCTCATATCCTGGTCCTTTTTGCTGCCAGTACTCTCAATGTAGCCAAGGAAGTTGTAATAGAGGACGGAACTATAAAGAAGAACGTTGTCAATTACCTCTGCTAGTAAGGTGGTCTGTGGTGAAAACTGGAAGCTTGCTCCACAAAGTCATTGTCTTTTATACAAGCTGTTGTTGCCTTGTTGGCATACGGGATGCATTGAATATTCATGCTGTGCCTTACAAAATGGTTACATCTAATTTGGAACATTGAGATCTGATGTTATGATATGCAGGACTTGTTCTTTGAGAATAGAGTACATGGGTTGTGATCTTTATAAAAGCTTTATTTTCCTTATGTCAATCTTCCAGAGAAGAGGGTTTCTGATGACAATCTTCAGGGATCTTATAAGTTTTGGTTCCTTATCTTCAGTGCTGCTCTTATATCTGCTTGGTTCTGTTACGTGACTTTCATCATGGCTCAATTCACGCACGCATTATCATCGTGGATGAATGGGGTGGATTGAGTGAAAGGCCACACTAGATGTTTTAGCCTTAATTCTTGTACCATTTCCTTTTGAAAAGTAGCACCCATTTACTTTACATGTGATTTGAATTCAGTTGTTGTATGTGGCTTATAAATAGCCAGTAATCATGATGAATAGAGTATGACATTACCAGATATCTTAATCTTCTCTGCTTTCTTTTTTACTTTGGCAACTCTCTCGCTTGTCAAATTCTTTACATAACAGTGGTATCACAGCCGCCCATACATGGATACTCGCGGTAAATCAAATGCAGAATTCCGCAATGAGGTTCACGAGATCCTCTCCAGCCACGAATCACGATTTGATCAAATTCTTGTTGAATTACAGGCACTCCGCCTACAACAAATTCCACCCACCCACTTACCCAGCGACTCCACTGGGAAGCTTCTCATAGCCAGCACAATACTCTACATTCAAAACCTTCTTCTGACCGTACCAATCATCAACACCTCAAACTACCATTTCCACGATTCAGTGGTGAGGATCTAAATGGTTGGGCCGAGCAATACTTCGACTTCACAGGGCTGTGGGTTCAATGGCTTGAGACCCTAGGGCCCATCGAGATGGATTATAAAAAGTTAAAAATTTCTTTCAACCATGACGGCGTTGCTCAAGTTTTCATAGGACTTGGGAACAGTGAACTCACAGCCTTATCAGACAAAGAATGTCACTCGTTATATGGCATTGGGTTATTCCTACAATTTGTTTCCATCCAAGATACGACCTATCAACACCACCTGGCTGACCTTCTCACTACTTATCAATGTGTCTTCGATCCACCTACTAGTCTACAACCTAGTAGAAGGCATGATCATCAAATTCCACTACAACCCAACAACCGCCCTGTCAACGTGCGACCATACATCTACCCGCATTATCAGAAGTCTGAAATTGAGAAGATGGTTAAGGAGCTTTTGGAGTCCGACTTGATTCAAATGAGCAATAGCCCATTTTCATCTCTGGTTATGTTGGTGAAAAGATCTGATGGCACCTGGCGTTTCTATGTGGACTACAAAGCCTTGAATACAATCACGATTAATTAAAGATAAATATCCAATACAAGTAATTGACGAGTTGCTAGATCAACTCCATGGTGCCAGGTATTATTCCAAACTCGATCTCAGGTTAGGGTATCACCAGATTCGTGTCAAAGATGATGACATCCATAAAACAACTTTTCGGACTCACGAGGACCATTATGAGTTCATCGTGATGCCCTTCAGAATAACAAACACTCCAACAACATTCCAAAGCCTCATGAATGATTTATTTCGCCTATATCTCAAACGATTCATTCTTGTCTTTTTTTATGATATATTGGTCTATAGTCGTTGGGAGGAACACCTGTCACATCTTTGCACTGTTTTAATGATTTTGGTTACCAATTGTTTATTTGCAAAAAAATCAAAGTGCTGATTTGGGGTCACACAGGTTAATTATTTGGGCATATAATATCTGAAGAGGGAGTGGCAGTGAATCCTTAAAAATTTTAAGCAGTTTAGGACTGGCTGGTTCCAAAGATAATGAAGGCAGTTCGTGGCTTTCTTGGATTAGCAATATATTACAGAAAATTTATATGCGGGTTTGGTACCATAGCTGCCCCCACTAAATCAGTTATTCACTAAAGATGGATTTATCTGGGGTTCGGATGCGGAGATCGTTTTCACTCATCTCAAAGCAGCCCTTTCTTCACCACCAATCCTCAGATTGCCAGACTTCTCTCAACGATTCATTGTAGAATGTGAAGCATGTGGAAAAGGTATTGGTGCAATTCTTACTCAGCAAGGGCGACCAGTGGCTTTCTACAACGAGACGTTAAAGGGATCAACCCTCAATCTCTCCACTTATGAGAAGGAGATGCTTACCATTGTTAAGGCAATCAAAAAATGACACCCATGCCTTCTTGGTCGACCAATAGAGCTTGAAGTACTTGTTAGAACAACGTATTACTACCTCAGCACAAGCTCGTTGATTGTCAAAACTCCTGGCATACGATTATGATATTGAATATAAAAAGGGCAACGAAAATGGGGGTGTTGATGCATTGTCACATGTTGTTGAGTTCAATTTTTTGGCAATCTCTTTTCCACAGGTGGAATAGTGGGAAGCAATTCAACGTGAAGTGGAACAAAACTCTTTTTATTCAACCTTAACAGACAAGTCTTCAAGATCGGGTCATCAGTTCCTTCAACGGGATAGCGTATAGTTCAAGTACAACAAGATTTATTTGAATCCACAGTTGACCTTAGTTCCTCCCATCGTCTCCTATGGTCATTCATCACCGGTCGAAGGACACTTTGGGTACCACAAATCACTTACATGAATTCGGAGCAATTTCGAGGGGCCAAATATGCACCGCACGATTAAGGATTACTTACAACGGTGTGAGATTTGTCAACGGTTCAAGACGGATTGCCTCAGTCCTGCTAGTCTACTACAACCTTTGCCTATTCCAAATAAAATTTGGACAAAAATATCTATGGATTTCATCGATGGATTGCCTTCGTCACAAGGCCATATGGTGATAATGGTCGTCATTGACTCTCTAAGTATGCTCACTTTGTACTTATACGCCATCCATACACCGCATTGACAGTAGCCAAGGCTTTCAAATCAGACATTGTTTGCTTACACGACATTCCTTCTTCCATCATATTTGATCAAGACAATGTATTCATCAGTTCCTTTGGCGCATGTTGTTTCAAATGCAGGGCGCTACTCTTAACATGAGATCGAGTTATCACCCACGGTCTGACAACCAAACGGAGGTGGTCAATCGGGTCTTGGAGTAATACCTTCGTTGTTTTGCAAGAGATCAGCCTTGAAAATGGTTAGATTGGCTTCCCTGGGCCGAATTCAGCTACAACACTTTTGTCCATTCTTCGACAAAATTGTCTTTAAAGTCGTGTATGGTATCCCTCCCCCTAGCCTACTCTCATATGTTCCTAGCACTACTCGTGTTCAAGTTGTGGATGAATATTTGTGTGACCGGAATGCTATCATGAAAGAACTATGTCACAACCTCACTCTAGCTCGCAACCGGATGAAATGCCACGCTGATCAGCATAGGCGTGAGGTTCATTTTATGGTGGGGGATTTGGTTTGCTTAAAACTATATTCATATAGACAAACTTCATTGGCATTTCGGGGGTCACTTAATTGGCTCCTAGGTTCTTTGGCTTGTATGAGATACTGGAAAAACTTGGACTAGTGGCTTGCCGACTTGTACTACCTTATGGCTCTCAAATTTATGATGTTTTCTTATGTTAGCCTATTGCGGAAGAATTTGGGTCCAATACCAACAATGGTCTCTTCTTAGATTCCACTAGTTTCAGATACTGCTTCGATTCTTCCTCAACTAAGGATGCAACTTGGGAGAACAAATGGCATTTTTCCAGAACTTACCCAAATTTCATCCTTGCGGACAATGATTCTTTGAGTTTGTAGGATTGTTACGTTACTTTCATCATGGCTCAATTCACGCACGCATTACCATTGTTGATGTATGGGTGGATTGAGTAAAAGGCCACACTAGATGCTTTAGCCTTAGTTCTTGCACCATTTCCTTTTATTAGATACATCGTGTAGTAGTGTTGCTGAAAATTAGAAGCCATTTACTTTACATATGATTTGAATTCAATTGTTGTATGTGGCTTATAAATAGCTAATAATCATGATGAATAGAGTACGACAAAAATGACCAAATATCTTAATCTTCTCTGTTTTCTTTTCTATATTGGCAATTCTCTCTCTTGTCAAATTCTTTACATAACAGCTTCATGGTTTCCAAATTTCTATGACTCATGCAGCGTGTTCTCCTGAACCACATCGTTTGGATCTGTCAGCTAAGCCAGTCAGGACTCTTGGGAGAACTCGATTTTGAAAAATGACATCCCTGTTATTGTTGAATTCTATGCTAATTAGTGTGGACATGCAGGATGCTTCACTAAGTAATATATGAGATTGATGCAGAGTGTGATGGGAAAACTCAAATGCTTTGTGTTTAACATAGACAATGCCCTGCAAATTTTTGAGGAGCTATGAAATTAAAGCGGTGCCATTTCTACTTTTCATGAAGCGAGAGTCAGTGGTCGGTACCATGCCAAGGTTGGTTGGTTGATGGATTATATGTATATACTACCAATGTAATCACGATTTGTTGTTGCCAAAACTATATTTTTTAAATAGAAAAAAGAATTAAAAGTGCGAGATTATTTTTATAATGCTATAAATTGGGGTAAAATGATAAATTTGTGCATAATTTTTATTAAGCATGAGTTTCCAAAAATAAATGAATTTTTAATCGATATAAATTTATTTATTTAACAGGTTTCAACAAAATCATCACCATAAAATAATCATCTCCATTAAGAAAACTAAGATTTAGATACCTGGGTCATTGAATATACTATATTAGGATCAACTCATTTAATAATTTAATTTAAATTGAACACAACAATAAAATATAAATTGTGTAAACATGTACAAAAACTAAATTAACAAAATAAATCATTGATTTTCCAACTATAAAAAAGGGAAAGATTATTGAAAACCCATCGTTACGTCACCATTATTATCATGAACATAATAATTACAATTATCATCACCATTATTGTTCAAACAATCAATGATTAGATTACCCATAAAAAATAAAAACAAAATAAGTAAAACACTTTAACAAAAGAGAAAGGAAGAAAACAATTAAAAAAATCACTAAAATTATCATTATTATTGTGTAAACAACAAAAACCATAAAAATACCTTGAAGAATAAAAAGCCAAAAAATTTAACAAAATAGCAAAAAAAAAAAACCAAAATAAATATTATAAGCATAAGAAAATCGTTTGATAAAAAAACAAATAAAAATAATAGAAAATACTAAAAAAAAAGAACAAAGAAAAAAAAAGAAATATAAATTCTAAAATGATAACCAATATAAATTAAAATTTCAAGATTAAACCAAATAAAAATAAAACCCCAATAAAAAAATGACAAAAATAAAAACAAAACAAAACTAAAAGTATAGATGTATAAATACGTACAAAGAATAAAACTAACAAAAAAAGACCAAAAAATCAAAGGAATTAAGACCAAATAAAAATTAAAAGAAAAGGCACCAAAATGAAAAATAAAATATATAATTAATTTCAATTAGAGAACAAAAATGGAACAAATCAAAACCTTGAAACCAAAAAAGTTAAAGGGATCTAAAATAAATAAAAAAATCAAAAGATTAAGGGCCTAAATGAAAAATAACATATATGACCGATTTCAATTTGAGGACAAAAATAAAATAATCCAAACTTCTAGACTGACAAAATTTAAAAGAACTTGGAGAAACAAAAAAAAATCAAGATAATAAGGATTAAAATGAAAAATAGAATATATGATGAATTTTAATTGAAAGGTAAAATTGAAAAAAAAAACCAAAAATTTCTATAGAAGAAATCAGGAAAAAAAATGAAACATTCATAAACAAAAATGACCAACATATATGTTGCAGTTGTAGGAGAAAACAGAAGAAAAAAAACTCATCACTAGGAATCCTTCATTCGTCGTCCGCCAACACACACACACCACCATATGGAAGAGAACATAAAGATATATCCAAAGATACGACAATTAGACTTTTTCAATCGTCGACCGACACTACACGGGCTGCCTAAATAATATGTACGGGATAAAACAATTGGCGTGTCAGGAAGACACACTTGCAGTTACTTCAAAAAAAAAAAGTAAAAATTATATGCACTTACCTAAACACCCTAGGAAGGCGACAAGAATAACAAAACAAAAACAAGCATGAAAATGCCATCATGCCCCTAACATTAACCCTTTGTTTTTTGTTTTTGTTTTCTAGTGCATTTAAGCAGTTTAATTGTTCATAAAAACATGAAAAAACCAAAAATACCATAATCGTCAACTCTCTATTTTTGTCTCAACCAAGAGTAAAGTTGTTATTTTACTTTTCATGACCAACTTAAAAAATCTAAAATACCATTGCTCAACATTCATTTTTGTACGCATCCACTAGCAATTTTGTAGTTTCAATGTTCTAAATAAAAACAAAAAAACACAAATACTCCTTAACAATGTGCTAATGACACACAACTTTGAATGTTATTTTGCTAGGTTCTGATTTTCTTTCAACATCAATTGACGTGATTTTCTTTGGAGGCAGAATGAAAATCAAAATTGCTAACATTTGAATATATTTTTTGGTGCAAGTGCTTTTGCTTCTTTAATTATAAGAAAAAGGGATTTAGCTTTTAAATTAATAATACACTAAACCATGAGGGAAAAGCATTGCAGCTCTCCACACATAGCACTGTGGATTTCAACAGTGCTTTCCTCTTTTCTTTTTCTTTTGTTTCTTGATTTTTTATTATATTTTGTTTTTGTTTTTTTCTAATTATTTTTTTTCTTTTTTTCCATGAAAACTTATATATATATATATAATCAATGTGTTTAGGCTAGCTCAAACATACCACAATCAATCCTCAAATCCAATTTTTTATAGCTTTTTTTGGTTTTTTTTTCCTGATTATGGTTTTTTTTCTTTTTTTTCTATGACATTTTTTTGTTATACTTTTTTAATTTTTTTTTATTTCCCCCCCCCACACACAGATATATATATATATATATATATATATATATATATATATATATATATGATCAGGGTGTCCGGGTTAGCTTAAACGCGCCACAATTAATCTCTGAATCCATTTTTCTATAACCAGAATGTCCAGACCAAATTATGCGCACGATTAATCCTTGGACCTATTTTTTTTGCTAAAGTTCTTTCCCACTAGTACTTTTTTTTTTTTTTCTTCTTCTTATACTTTTGTTTTGTTCACTTATATATTTTTTTATAATCGGGATATACAAGTCAGCTCAAGTACACCAAAACCATTTCCTAGAATGAATTTATTATAAAAACAATATGGATTGCTATAGTGCTTTCACACTTATATTTTTTTCTTTAACTTATACATTTTTTTATATAACTATGATCTCTAAGCCAATTTAAGTTTTTTTTCTTTTTTTACTTATATTTTTTTATAATCAGGATCTCTGGGCCACCTTAAGCGCACTACGATTAATCCCCGGATAAATTATTTTTTGATAACCAAGTTGTCCAAGTCAGCTTGCGCTTACCACAACTAATCCCCGAACCAATTTTTATTTTTTTTAAGTTTTTTTGTTCAATTTTTTTTCCTTATCCCTAGACCAATATGTTTTTTTGATAACTGGGGTCTTTGGATTAGCTTAAGCATACTACGACTAATTCTCAGATCAAATTTGTTTCTTAAACAATATGGATTGTAAACGGTGTGAGAAAAACACATAGCTACCCACACATAACATTTTGATTGCAATAGTGTTTTCCTAATACAATGCCCCCCCCCCCCCTTTTTTTTTGCTTGTTTTTCTTGTTTTTTCCCAAAACATTTTTTTTCCTGTTATACTTTCTTTTCTTTTCTTGTTTTATATATATATATATATATATATATATATGTTATACTTTCTTTTCTTTTTTTGTTTATATATATATATACAGGTGTCCAAGTTAGTTTAAAAGCACCACGATTAATCTCCAAATCCATTTTATTTTTATAACTAGGGTGTACAGGCCAATTTATGCATACCACAATAATCCCTTGACCCACTATTTTTTTTTCTAAAGTGCTTTCATGCTGACACATTTTTTTCTTTTTTTTGTTATACTTTTGTTTTGTTCACTTATATATTTTTTCTATAATTGAGGCTTTCGGGTCAGCTTAAGCACACCACGACTAATTCCTAAGCCGATTTTTTTTTAAACAATATAGATTGCTACAATGCTTTCATGCTTATATTTTTGTTTTGTTTTATTTCAAGTATATAATTTTTTTATAATCATGGTCTCTCAGCTAGCTTAAACTTTTATTATTATTTTTTTCGCTCATACCTTTTTTTTATAACTAGGATCTCTAGGTCAACTTCAGCGCAACACCACCACTCCCTGAACCAAATCTGTTTTTGATAACTGAGGTGTCCAACCCAGTATGGGTGCCCACGACTAATCCCCAGACCAATTTATTATTTTTTTCCTTATACTCTTTTTTGTTCACTTATACATTTTTTTTTATGACTAGGGTCTCCAGTCTAGCTTAACTGCACCACGATTAATTCCCAGATCGATTTAAAAAAATAATATGGATTGCTATAGTGCTTTAATGCTGATACTTTTTTTTTTAATTTTTTTTCACTTATATTTTTTTTTATAATCGGTGTCTTCGGGCCAACTTAAACTTCTTTTTTTTCACTTATATATTTTTCTTATAACCGGAGTTTTTGAGTGAGCTAAAGCGCACCATGATTATTCCTCAGACCTTTTTTTATAATCAGGGTGTCCGAGTCAATTGATACGCATCACAAGTTGTATAAGTATGTATAGGAATGTATTGGTAATTTATCAATTACAAAATCCAAGACTTGATTATAGGAATGTATTGGTAATTTATCAATTTTTAATTATATTTTCTGTTGCGTGTTGTGGGCGTGTCTTCGGGCGCAACGTCAATTTCAAAGCTCACGCACATTTTGAATGACATATGCGGCGTCGTAGTACTTTTAAAAATATATATTAGTTTTTTATATATTCATTTTATTATGAAAAATATGTTTAAAATAATGTCATTGTATCAGAGGTATTTTCAAAAAACATTTCATTTCTATGCATAGTACAATAATTATAGTACCTTCAAATAAGACAAAAAACAAGAATTGTCACTGGAGGTGTCCTAATAATTATTCTTTTTTAGTGTACAGTAAAATAACTTTTGTAGCCTTTAATAAGACAAAACAGAAGAGTTACCTGCGGTGGTGTTTCAAACATTTCACGTCTAACTATACATGTATAAAAAATAGTTTCATTCTCATTTTACACCACCAAAGCTAAATTTATTATGTTTTTTTTAACACGAGTTGTATTTAATACAAATAAAAATAATAATAAAAATTAAAAATCTAAACTAAGAGCAAAGGTGTATAATCTACAAATAAAAAATTTAAAACTACCTTAGAATGAGTGAAAAAAATCAAGGGATCAAAATTAAACTAAAAAATAAAAAAATAAAAACCAAAATGTAAAATTATACATGTTAAGATTAGACAAAAAAAAAATTTTAATCACGCGGGTTTAAAGCTGGTTTAACCTATGATTGATCGCCTCTAACCATTATATTAGCTGTCATCAAAGCTTCGGAAAATAAAGAAGAAGAAGAGTAATTAAGAAAACCCAACCTGGTAAGGGGATTGTTTTATTATTTATCAATCAGAAAATAAATCCAGGGCAGAAACACCGTCGTTGGTTGTTCAGTGCCCTGTCGGTTAACTCGGCTGTCCCTTGTTCTTGGGCTCAAACATTATTTACCCTAAAAGCCCAAAACATCTTTCTCTGAAAATACTCCAACCTCCAGCATTCCACTAGAAAAACTAATTACTAATAAATAAAATCTATTACTTCTTCTTCTTAGCTTCCCAAAGCCTTTGTTTTTGCAAGGGGAGAAAATAAAAATAGGGAGTGTGGTTCTGAACTTTTCTTCGCCTCTCTTTGTGGTGAAGTTATCCATAAAGTGTGATCCCCGTCTTCTTTGATCTTTGTTGGATGATAATTTATTGGATCTTTACCCCTTTGTTCTCTTCTTCAACAAGATCTCAGTTTCTTGGTTCTGGTGATTACAGCTTTATTTTATTTCAAAGAGTTGCTCTATGACCTCAATACAAAGGTACCCTTTCTTTCTTTCTTTGATCAATTGAATCTCATCTTCAAATTTAGTTGCTTTTATCATTTTTTAATTTATCTATATACTGGGTTGAGTAATATATTATCAGCGATCTAAAGAACTACCCCCCCATTATGATCAACTTAAGTTAAATTAGAATTATTACCTTTTAGTCTCTCTTACTGTGACTTTAGTGTCCACTTTCTTATCTATTCATTGATCAATCCAGTTCACCGTGGCTTGGTTGTAAAACTCATAATTTGGGAAGTGTTTAATCTTCAAATAAAAAATCTCTTCAGCATAGGACAGAATATGTAGTCTTGATAAGCTTTTTGATGAAGTACTCAAATACTTCTATTTTTAGTTTTGCTGGGTTTTCAATGCTAGCTTGTTTGGTGGCAGTGATTCTTTGAATAGTTTGGTTTACACATTTTTGCTTTGATCTTTTTCTACAGTTGTTTTTAGGATAATCCTATGTTGTTTGATGACTTTCATTCTCGTCCTCTGTTAATCAACAGGGGTCTTTAACTTTTCAATAACATAACAGCAATAACATTAGCATTAAAAAAAAGAGCAATGGCAAATGCAAATCCATCAGCATCCATGCTCCTCGCTGATTCTTCTGAGCAGAGGGGTATCCATACGGGAGACTCAAACATGAAAGCTATCCAACCTTGTGTTAGCCAGCAAATTCGACCCTCTTTGGATGGTCCTGTGGCTATCCTTTGGGATATTGAGAACTGTCCTGTCCCTAGTGATGTCCGCCCTGAAGATGTGGGTGGGAATATCAGAATGGCTTTGCGAGTGCACCCTGTTATTAAAGGAGCTGTCTTGATGTTTTCTGCATATGGAGATTTTAACTCCTTCCCCAGACGACTGAGAGAAGGCTGCCAGAGAACTGGTGTTAAACTAATTGATGTTCCAAATGGTAGAAAGGATGCTGCTGACAAGGCTATTTTGGTTGACATGTTTCTCTTTGCACTTGACAACCCCCCACCTTCTTCCATCATGCTTATCTCTGGAGATGTGGATTTTTCTCCAGCTCTTCACATACTTGGTCAACGCGGATATACCGTGATTCTTGTTATCCCTTCTGGGGTTGGCGTCTCATCTGCCCTATGCAATGCTGGCAAGTTTGTTTGGGACTGGCCTAGTGTGGCTCGTGGGGAAGGTTTTATACCCCCCTCAAAGACATTATTGCCTTCCCATGTAGGACCAGCAGAGATTGTTGAGTATTTTAGGGGATGTTGTATAAATGACAACCATGATGGCCAGAATGAAGAAGAGGCAATTGTTTACAGGGGGCTCTCACAAAGCTATTACAATTCCAGAGATTTCTCAGTAGTGTCACAGTCTTTATCTGAATACAGCAGTTCTTTGATGACTGTGCCTTGTTACCCCACTAGTTCAAGGTCACAGAGTCTCCCATCTGGTCTGAATGAAGTTTCAGCATGTCCCACATCTTATGATGAGTATTATTCTACCATGTGGGTACAGCCTGGGGACATAAATGGTCTGAAAGCACAGCTGGTGAAGTTACTTGAACTTTCAGGAGGATCTTTGCCTCTTACCCGAGTTCCTTCCGAGTACCAGAAGATGTATGGACGGCCTCTTTATGTTTCAGAGTACGGGGCATTGAAGCTTGTTAATCTTTTCAAGAAAATGGGCGATGCAATGGCAATATATGGCAAGGGTCAGAAGAGATTTGTCTATCTTAAAAACTGGAAAGCAGGTCCAAGTGCACCTCCTATGATTCTGGCAAGGAGGGATAAGACAGGAAAGGGACTTCAGGAGGAGAGTTTGGATGCTGTGATAGGCGGTGGCTCTTCAGATGAGGTCTCGGATGAAGAAAGAGTGGTGGTTGAGGAACATGAGGAGGGGAGGAACCAAGGGAAGACTAATTTGGGAACAGCAGCTCGATATGAAGTTGATGACCTGAATCTTGAGCAGTTCAAGTTTGAGTTGCAGGAGATTCTAGTGAGCTATTCCTGTCAGATTTTCTTGGATTGTTTTGAGGCAATATACCAGCAAAGATACAAAAAACAACTAGACTATCAACGATTTGGTGTGGATGAGCTAGATCAGCTTTTTGACAAGGTGAGAGATGTTGTGGTCTTGCATGAAGAACCAGTGAGCAAGAAGAAGTTCCTGGCTGCAATTGTTGGCTAGGAGAAATGAGAGTTGCTTGTCTTGTAACGTGTTCACTTACATAGATCAGATATTTGAGGCGTGCCTTATAATTGCATGCTCTCTCATAGTTTTTCCCCCTCATTTCATAAAAGATGACGGAGAAGGCCGGATCACATTTGTTCTTTTATCATTATGTGTCCTGCATGGGTTTGAGTATCTCCATGTATGCCTTGTGCTTCATCGTTGTTACTGATAAAACTACTAATGTGAGAGATCTGTAATATATATTCACCAGTTTATTGCCCGAACACTTGTTTTCAATATTCTCAACTGGAAAGTAGAAGCTTTAGTTGCTCTTTTCTTACATGTTGGCTACATGGGTTGTTTTTGATGATTGATCTAGTTGTAGAAGCACATTGATTTCTCTCTCACAAGTCCCTTCGCTGGTGGACATCCTGGTAGAGTGAAGCGAAAGAACCAGAAGGCTGCTTTCAAGAAAGCATCTGGTGGAGATGGAGATGGAGATGAAGAAGATGAAGAATGAGCTGTCATGTTTTGCTCACTTTTTATCATTCATGGCTTCGAAGTTGAATGTGAAAAGGATGCATCAATGGCTTTCAGTTTGAATTGTAAATGTTTGTCTATCCAATTCTCTTCTTTTTTTTTGTGTCCTAGCAGTGCAGAAATATGTTTGGTTGAAACTTAAAACTACTATATTCAGCTCTCATTGGATTTTTCTCAGGTAGTCATGATTATGCTCAGGTGGTGCTTGAAGTTGGACAAATATGTTAGATTTGTAGTCATTTTACTCAAATGTGTCATGCATGATAGTTTTTCTAGTTTATGGAACTTGTGGACAAATATGCTAATTTGAGGAAAATTTCGGATCAAAAGACCCAAATATATAACTCTTAACATAAAATAATTTGGCTTTCTTCATATGAAAAAAAACTTATTTTAAGCTTTTAAAATTGAAAAAAAAAATATTAATAAGTTTTACTTAAAAAATATTTCACAAGCTTATTTCTCTATAATATGATATAACATATATTGTTATATTTTATAAAATAAATTATGTGTGAATATAGGATATAATAAAAAAATCATCATTATACTTTTTAGATTTCATTTTTTTATTTTAAGTGATTAAATATTTTATATTAAATATTATATATATTAGATAAACTTGAAAAAAACTAATTTATTAATAATTTATTTTCCAGTTCATTTTCCATAACACAAACAAATACTGAAAAGTGTTTTCCAGTTTATTTTCCATAACACACAAATACTGAAAAGTGTTTTCCAGTTCATTTTCCATAACACTGTCAAATATCGAAATTCACATTTCAGGAATTCACTTTCCAGGAATTCACTTTCCCAGGAATTCACTTTCCAAAAGGAAACCACTTTCCAAGTAAACAAACGAGCTCTAGTCAATCTATCAATCTATCAAAGTGGAGATACCTTTACTCACTCAGCGTTTTGAATGGTTGGCTTTGTCAAGGCTACGAACCTTGAGCCCTGTGATTTTGTGCCTATAAATCTAAACAGCGATACAAAACAATGCCCCTTATATTTTACGGTGATTCAAAAGTTGGAAGCTCTTTGTTCGTAAAGCTTTCTCAAACCAAAACTTTTTTTTTACTCTTGCCCTTGAATATGATACGTCTGTTTACCATGAAAAAAAAAACAAGCTCAATAAAATGTGTTAAGTGACCTTGAAGGACTGCCTTTTGGAAACTGACTGAAACATATCAATCCTAATGGCTTTGTGCTTTGACAGACATGGTTTGGTTTGGTACGGTGCCATGCTCTAGGGCATTCTCAAATTAGAAATGTCGCTAGTATATATTAATCGTAAAAAATGATGTCCAGTGTCAAAAAATAATATTAAAAAAGAACATGAAAAAAATGTCATGAAAAACCTGTAACTATGACAATTAAAGTTGGGTCAATTCAAGATATCTTTCCAAGTCCGCAGCCCGCAATCATGAAATTAGAATAATCACAAAAAAAAAAGAATTATAAAGTTTTTTTTTAAGAAACAAAAAACTTGTGTTAAATTTTTAAACTTGTGGCTCAAGTTATTAGACCTAAAGTACCCAACCTTGACAAACTATTAAGCTCAATTCTCCATCAATCATGTATTAAACTATAAAATTGAAAACTAATTTCAATTATATAAAAAGATTAAAATATAGAAATTAAGAAAAATAAGGATCAAATTAAAATACAAAATATATTTTACATATGATTGAAAATGATCCAGACACCCTAGTTATCAAAACAAAAACCAAACAAAATGTACAAGTGAAAAAACAAATTAGGAAAAAAATTTAAATAAAAAAATGGGTTCGGAGATTAGTTGTGGTGCGTGTAAGTTGTCTCAGAAACCCCGGTTATAAACAAAAAAAAACAAAAGGAAGTAGGGATTAAAAAAAATAGGGAAAGCATTTTTTCAAATAATAATGAATAATGAAAATCAAGTAAAACACCGAGTTGATTTAGCTTTTTTTCTTAATAAAATAATAATAGTCAAGGATATAAAAAAGTACAAGTGGGAAAAAAAACAGAAAAAAATGTAAAAAAATAGGTACAGGGATTATTTGTGGTGCGTGTAAGTTGTCTCAGAAACCCCGGTTATAAACAAAAAAAAACAAAAGGAAGTAGGGATTAAAAAAAATAGGGAAAGCATTTTTTCAAATAATAATGAATAATGAAAATCAAGTAAAACACCGAGTTGATTTAGCTTTTTTCTTAATAAAATAATAATAGTCAAGGATATAAAAAAGTACAAGTGGGAAAAAAAACAGAAAAAATGTAAAAAAATAGGTACAGGGATTATTTGTGGCACGCATAAGCTAGCTTATAACAAAAAAATGTATACATGGGAGAAAAAAACATAGTGTGCGTAAGCTTACTCGGACACCTTCGTTATAAAAGAAAAAAAGGAAAAAAAATGCAAAAAAAAGGATTCGGAGATTAGTCATGGTATGCGTAAGCTGCCATAGACACCTCGGTTATATATAAAAAAACGAAAGTTGGGCTAAAAAAAGGGAAACCACCTTTTCAATCAGTAATGAACAGTGAAAATCACTATTTATTGTTGTTTGAAACCGCAATCTCTTTTAGCTTTGCAAATAATAGTCGTTGTGCACATAAGCTATCAGACATCCCTATTATAAAAATATATATAAATGGGAAAAAGATACAGAATTTTTTTTAAAAAAGTGGGTCCGAGGATTATTCGTGGCGCACGTAAGTTGGCTCGAAAGAAAACAAAATGTATACATCGGAAAAAATATATAAAAAAAGTAGGTCCGAAGATTAGTTATGGTATGCGTAAGCTTCCCCAAGCACCTCAGTTATAAGAAAACAAAAGTTGGATTAAATAAAAGGGAAAACACCTTTTCAATCAATAATGAGTAGTGAAAATCACTGTTCATTACTATTTGAAACTGTCATCTCGTTTTGCTTTATAGATAATATTCGTGGTGTGCATAAGCTGACCTGGACACCTTGGTTATATAAAAAAATGTATAAGTGAGAAAAAAAATTAAAAAAATTGGATCTAGGGATTATTCATGGAGCACATAAGCTAACCCGGAAGAAAATAATATATACATGGGAAAAAAAATCATGGTGCACATAACTTGACCCAAACACACTAGTTATATATATATATATATATATATATATATATATATATATATATATAATTGGAAAAAAAATGAATAAAATATTAATAAAAAAAAGTGGATCCGCAGATTATTCGTGGTGCACGTAAACTGCCCTAGACACCTCGGTGTAACTCGAAAACCAAATTTAATAAAGCCCTAATTCTAAAAATAAAAGCACATCCATATGCACATGCTTGTCTTTCAATTTTCTTCCTTTTTACGGCATTGTCTGACTGCCACCCTACTCTCCATAACTTTCCTCTCTGTTGGTCTCCAATTCCCTATCCCAAGTTAACAAAAATCACAACTACACTCTAGGTAAGTATCAAGCCCACCTCAGCCACTAACCAACCAATCCAAAGGCAGAAGAAAGCAAATGAGGCGTGAAATTCATTGTTCCATCACTATGGATTGGAACAGTGATTTCACGACCTCATTTATCTTTTAGTATAATAATAACATTAACCCAAACTTTACTCTTAATTGTCATGTTTTTGGTATTTATGATATAGCTCTTAAACAATTCTTCATTTTTTTGTGTTTGCTGACACAATCAGCATATAAAAGTAGTCTTGTTGGAGAAATTCTGCACATCTTCAATGAAGATAGCTCCAACAATCTCTAGCTCATATCGGTCACTTATAGTCATTTGTTGAAACTGTGATGACTCATCATCAATCACAAAAGAGGAACTTTCTTGCAACATATTTGGGGTCTAAGTAGTTCTAAGCACCAACTTCTTTGCTTTGATTTCCTTGTTTGAAGTATACACGAAACAATGAAACATAGAAACTCTTAGGACAAATAGATCTCCAAACTTGTCTTTTCAATGCGAGCTAAGATTTTCAGAAGGAAACAAAGTAGTTTGTTCCATGATTGGGAGTCATGTCAACCAATGTCTTCATGTTAAACTCTTGGAGTTGAATGACAATTGTTATCTCTGTTAGAAAAATCCTAAGGCACGATCAATTATTGTTTAGATTCAGTAACTATTCTTGCCTAGTTGCCTAGAAAAACAAATAATATTTGAATCAAAGAAGTTCCTGTCTATGTTTGCAGAAACTTGAGAACCAAGGTAGTTGAAAATAAACAACTTTCAATGAGATTTTTATAGCAAAATTACTTCAGGTTACTGCCATCCCTTCGATTTATTTATAGAAGAAAATTGAATACAAAAATAGGAATTTTAGTCTATTACAACTTATTCAACTAATTAGGAAAAATAAAAAATTCATAAATAGGAAATAGCTAACATAATTTGATCAACACATTTGATCTTTTATTGAAACATAAACTAAAAACTAAACAGTCCTAATGATTTTCTAATCTTCAATTGCAGTATTGGAATCAAAATGTTCTTCAATCTTTAACACTCCTCCTTGGTTTCAAGGTTGCAGAGCTACATATTCCAACCTTCTCTCTTAGGTCTTAAAATCTCTCTTTAGCTAGTGATTTGGTGAACAAATTAGCTAGTTATTCATTTGTAGGACAATACTTCATTTCCATCTCTCCTTCTAGTTGAAATTGCTGGATTGCTTAAAATTTATTTTCATGTGCTTGGTTTTGTTATGAAAAACATTTTTTTTGGATATTGCTATTGCAGCCATGTTGTCACACCATAACTCCATATATTTAGCTTGTTCGAAGCTTAGTTTTCCCAGTATCTTCCTCAGCCAAACCAATTGATTTGTTGCCCCATATGCAACAATATACTTAGCCTTAGTAGTGGAATGAGCTACCACTGTCTTCTTTTTAGAATTCTAGCAAAATATGGTTCCTCCCATTGAAAAACAAAATCTTGAAGTGCTTGTCATCTCTTCATCACTTCCTGTCCAATCACTATCTAAAAATTCAATCAAATTTGTAGTAATTGTTTTAACAAAATTTATACCAAATTCCAATGTCCACTTCAGGTATCTCATGACCTTTTTTGCAGCAACAAAATGAATTTAACTTGGACTTTGCATGAATGTTTCTAAATAATTGACAGTGAACACTATGTTTGGACGTGTAACAGTTAAGCAAAGCTAACTTCTAATCAAACTCCTATAAACTTTTCTATTAGCTTGAGCAACACCATCATTCTTTGATAATTTTTGTCCCACTATCATAGGTGTGTTGACAGGTTTGCAATTTTCCATTTCAAACTTGCTCAATAACTTCATGGTGAAGCTCTTTTAACATAGAAAACCACCTTGATTAGATTGAGTAATTTCCATGCCAAGAAAATATGACAGCAACCCAAGTTTATTCATCTCAAACTTGTTATTCATGTTAATCTTAATTTCTCCACTAGGTTCTCTTTATTTTATGTAATCAATAAATCATCAACATATAGTGACATAATCAAGATATGTTCAGCAACCATTTCCACATACAAGGTAGGTTCATTCATGCTTTTCTCGAAACCCAAAGTTAAAAGATATTCATCAAATTTGTTGTACCAAGCTCTAGGAACTTGTTTCAGTCCATACAAGTCTTTCTCTAGAAGATACACTTTGTTAGTTGTGATATCAACTTCAAATCCTTCAGGTTGCTCAATGTTTATTCTTCATTGAATGTTCCATTTAAAAATGCAGACTTAACATCCAATTACCACACAAGTCAGCTTGTCTGTGCAGCCAAGATCAATAACAATTTTATTGTAACAAGCCTTGATACTAGAGCAAATGTGTCATTATAATCGATACCTTGTTCTTAAGTTTTCGAGAGGTGAATTCTCCTCTATTATAAGACCTCACCATCTTCAGTTTGCAGTTTGTTTCCCTTTTAACTACAACTATGAACCTTACAAACTCTTCAAATACTTCACTTTTATTTTTGAGAAAATACACTGAGCAAAATTTGCTATAATCATCAACAAAAAATAAAAAGTATCCAACACCATTCAAAGATTCATTGTTCATTGGACAACACAAATTTGTGTGTATCAGGTGGAGTTTTGTAGTAGTTGTAAATGTACTTTTGTTAAAACCACTCTTTGTTTGTTTTCTCAATAGATAGGCTTCACATACATCACCATGTTCTTGAATTGCTGGCAAACCTAAGGTTATTTGCAAATCAACCATCTTCTTTAAGGTTGCATAATTGAAATGCCCCAACCTTTTATGTCGTAGTATAGAATTTGTGCAAACATGCTCATGCTCATATAAGCTTCTTTCCAATCAAGATTGAAGCTACGATTCATCATTCTAGCTGAGAGTAAAAGATTGTGTTAATAATCTTTTTTTTTATATGCCTTTGTTAAAAGAAAATGAATAATCTTTTTCAAGTAATTGTCCAACATTTACTAAATTTTGTTTAATTTTAGGCACCAATAACACATTGCTCAGAATTCTTGTACCTACCATAATTTCAACCTCAATGTCTCTCGTGCCTTCTACTTCAACATATTCACCATTTGCAATTCTTACTTTGGACATGTAGTTTCTATCCAAGTTTTTGAATATGCTTATATTTGCAAACATATGATTTGTACATCCACTATCTATAAGCCAAGTATAAGTTTTTACCTCGGTTAATTTGTATTATGGTTCTGCCTTTACCATGAACAATTGCTCTTCCTTATTTTCTAAGGTATCAACAACATACATTTGCCTTGTTGCTGCTGGATTCTTGCAAAATTTCTGGAGATGCCCAAATTGTTTACAACTTTGGCATTGTATATTTTTCAGCCAACACTATGCATCAAGATGGTTGGTTTTCTAACAATATTTGTAGGAAGTGAATTTATCTTTCTTTTCCTTTCCTTTTGAGTTGAAATTGCTTTGGTTGTGATGCAACTGTTGCCAGTTCTAACTAGTGTCTCTCCTCCCTTCATAGCTTCTTTTGTAGAAGTTCTTTGTTTTGGCCTTGCCTTTAAACCCAGCCATGAATGCTTCTTCATTTGATCCTTTATGCCTATAAGCTTGCCTTGTTCTACTGCTTGCAAGGCATTTACAAGGTCTTGTAAGCTCATATCTATGAAGTCTCTTGAATCTTCTAAAAAGCAGATTTGTGTTCAAAATTTTGACTAGTAAACTTACCAATACCTTTTCTATTATCCTTGAATCTTGAAAGTCTTCTCCTAACAATCTCATTTGATTCACTAGTCTCGAGATGCTGGAAGAAAACTCCTTGACAGTTTCATTATCCCTCATCTTTAATCCTTCAAATTGTCTCCTTAAGTTCAACACCTGCATCTTCCTAGATTTCTCATTACCCTGGAATTCTATTTTTAGCTTATCCCAAGCTTCTTTTGTAGATTTGCATGCCATAATTCTCGTGAATATCTCTTCATTTGCAGTAGTGTGTGTGTGCATGCAAGTATTTTGAAAGCTTTTTCTTCATTGAAGAATTTTATTTGTGAAATCATAGGATTATTTCCAAGAGGATTTGGTTGTTTGTTACTTTCTACTATCTCCCATAGATCAAATGCCTTGAGATATGAGATCTTCATAGCCCAAATTCCAAAATTCTAACCAGTAAACAATGGTGTTTTGTGGAAAAAGATGCAGAATCCATTTTGAAAAATTTAACTGTGATTTGTTGAAAAAGTAGCTAACAATTGTTGTTGTGATGCCTCTCTGCAATTGTTCTTAAGAATGTTCAGGATTTGAGAAGAGTAACTGATCCTTTTAATCAATTACGTAAAGATTTCTTGGCTAAAGAGAAAATTGCATAAAACTCTGATGTTTCACTCTCCTTCCCTTCAAAGTTTAATCACTTTGAAAAATCTCACTTTAATTCTCTCATGTTTCACTCAATCCCTTCAAAGATCAAATTTTGATTTGATGCCATTTTGTTAGTAAAATCATGAGGCATGAACAGTTACTGTTCAGATTCAGTAACTATTCTTGCCTAGTTGCCTAGAAAAACAAATAATATTTGAATCAAAGAAGTTCCTGTCATTGTTTGCAGAAACTTGAGAACCAAGTCAGTCAGAAAATAAACAACTTTCAATGAGATTTTTGGAGCAAAATTACTTCAGGTTACTGCCATCCCTTCGATTTATGTATAGAATAAAATTGAATACAAAAATAGGAATTCAAGTCTATTACAACTTCTTCAACTAATTAGGAAAAATAGAAACTTCTTAAACAAGAAATAGCTAACATACTTTGATCAGCACATTTGATCTTTTATTGAAACATAAACTAAAAACTAAACACAAGTAATGATCTTCTAATCTTCGGTTGCAGTCTTGAAATCAAAATCTTGTTCAATCTTCAACAATCTTACTACTGCTAGCAAAGGCTCGTCTAAATGCTACTAGAAAGAAGCTACTCTATCGTTTAATAAGAAAAGAGCAGAAGAATTCTGATAGCATGTTATTTCCCATTTGTCTAATTCATTTAAATCTATGTACACTGTATGCGAAGTTTTTAGTCTATCCTGTAGTGATTACTACAAGACAGGCAAAAAATTAAAGTCTGATAACCTACCAAAATGGAAAAGATGAGCAATCCACTTATCCATGTTAATGATAGCGTATCAATTATGAAATAGATTTATATATATATATATATATATATATTTCCCAGCTTTAGTTTTCCAAGATTCTAAAACATGAACCAAAGAAATATATGTACAATGGTTTCTTTTACATGAACAATACAAAAATGACTAGTTTTACAGTTGTCAATTCTGTCTTACTATTGATATGTATTCTCAAAGGGCATTGATGTGACCTGCCAAGTCTGTAGTAGTCCCACAGCTTTCTTGCAAACCATTCTTGTTGATTGAGGCAACAATGATCGACTCAAACAGAGAGCATACTAGAGGGAGATTTTGGTGAGCGAGCTTCAAGTACAATACGACCTCGATGTGCTTGAAGAGGAGGCGAGATATCTTCCATCCCCGCTCTGAAACATAGCATCACTCTTGTGTGATTTTCCCTTGCTAGATCTTCCTCTTCCTTCGCATTCTTCTTCTTCATCTTCCACAGCTCGCATAAATTCAATATGCATTGGGTCTGAACTCTCATTCAAAAGCCCAAGGACCTCTTTGATTAAAGGCCTTGCTCAGCCTTCCCTCTATGTGCACCATGCCATGTTAGTCACAATCGTTTGTAGCTGGTACAAGTCAAAGGAATCTTGATGCGTGTATCCACTAACTTCGGTAGTCTTGAATTTGAAGCTTGAAACCACTCAACCAAATTCTTGCTCTCTAGTATTGCTTGTCTTGCAGTCACTATCTCTAACAACACCACATCATAGCTATATATATATATCACTTTTCTCGGTGAGCTCTTGAGTGACCACATAATCAGGATCCATGCAACCTGAAAATCATGGTGTATTTAGGCCTTGCAGTACAATGAACTAACATTTACGGTAGAGCACGAATATTGCATTCCAGGACCTTGAGTTCCACGGATATCTGTATTTACTGGTTCAAAGCATTTAGAACAATCCTTTGAAGCATGGGCAAGGCCAAAATCTGCAACCTGAAAAATAATAATGGTGTGAAGGAGACACTGTAAAAGATAAATAGTTGATTTTGCAGGACATGCTATTGCAAGAAAAACCCAGTCCTTCAAATTTTTAATTTTTTCAGTCTTCGTTTTTTATTTTTTTTGAAAATCTGGATTTATTAGAAGTACTATCCTTCTGAATGTATAGTTGAGAAAAACAAGGGCCATGAAAGATACAAACTTGCAAAAGCAACAGGGCAGTAAATCAATACTCTACATTAGGAATAAATGTTTCATCCAATAAAATGTTGCTTGATTTTATGTCCTTGTGGCACCGAGGTGTATCACAATAAAAGTGGAGCTACTCCTGCAAGTAAAAATAAGAAATGAGGGGAAATTATTTCATGTAAATTAGACAAAAGTCTAAAACCAAACCAATGGTTAGCCATTGTTTCTATTCAATACCAAAGCATTAGCCACATCAATTGCAATATGGAATCTGGTCTGCCAACTCAGAGGACTTCCAGGTGCTGCAAACAAGATGTCAAATCTATTCAGAATACCAGGCCACCAAATGAGTTCCCCCAATATAAGAAACCACTAATTTCTTTAACTGATAGAATTTGAATCCATGAATCTTCTGGAGAGAAAAAAATCTGTGTTAAATGAAGGCATGGGTTGCAAGTACCACAAAAACTGATTTCCAATGGAACATAAAATAGAAAGGAAGACTAATGCACTACATCAGAAGGACTAGCAATAGAATAATGAAAATGAAGAGATTTACAATGAAGATGATCCTTTAGGCTTCCATTTGCCATATGCTCATCCAAGAGGAACCTGCCACAAACAACCAAAGAGTGTTTGATTTTGCAGTTGCAGAATCCGGATGATTAGAAATAGTTTAAGCAGAGCTTTTGAATGTTCAAATTTGCACTCGTGTTCATTATATGACCCCTTGCAAAAAGTAATGTCATGGCACACGTTGAGCACATACAGACATCACATTGAAATGGCCTCAATCTCCTACTCATCAACTGATACAAAACATTTACCAACATTTAAAAACACCGCAAGACCGCTTGCATTAATCCATAGCATACAAACATTTAAATGGACCACAAGGAAACACTCATAAAATCTTAGTTTTGTTTGCAAGATAAGATGGGGCCAACCATAAAATACATGCACGTAGTGGTAAACGACCTCTCATTCTTTTTTATGCAAAAGCCTCCTAGAGCAACAAGATGGAGGGGGTGTAGTCTACTGAGTAATTCTATCTCTCTGCAGAACTCCTTTTCTACCTGATTTGAAACCTTGTTCATCCGCTTCCCTGCTGCCACTAACCCATCACTAAACTCAGCTTTATATACAGTTCCAGATCATCCCTGTCCAATGATTGTATTAAAGTTATCTGTTCCATAAGTAGGTAAATTTTCGTAACATTGATGCATGCCCTGCCGATGACTGCCACCCCCAACCCAAACAGCACGAAGCTATGAATTTATGAATCAAAATTGCAATTTTAACGAACACCAGCACGATAACCAAGAAAACCCAGAATCACACCTTGAAATTTCCATGTAGGCATAGGAGGGAAGGCTCTTGAAAAGGTTTTATTTATATTCTCAGATTCCTCTATTTCTCTGTTTTTGGTACGAATAAGAAATATCAAGACTATCAGCATCACAAGGGCAGCTGCTGTGACTGCAATGCCAATAATTGGAAACTTCAGGTGGTAGGGGTGGTGATTTGGGTAGTCCCAGCATAACTAGGCTTGGGCCAGCAGCTGTTAATGGACTTGGAGGGGCTTCACAAGTGATTGCAGATGGAGGTTGCTCTGAAAGCAATAACAACAACAGGAGAAAAAAAACTGAGTTAAGTGGTTGGTTAACAGAATAGAGAACAGGAACTGCAGATGAAGTCACTTTCCAGGATGTGAGACAGTTCGGGTAACAGCTTCCTGGCCAAAAAACAGTAATTAACTCGTAGTAAACATATAATTTCATGTATTTAGTTATAACATGACAATTAACAGGTTAAGGGTCCGACTGAGGCAATATATTGGGAATTTTGTTTTGCCCTTTTCCAGGATAATCTCTATGTATTCTCTTTCTTCTTAAAAGAACTGCATTAAACTTAGTCAATTTACCCTTTATGTGGAGTCTGTTCCCTAAACATGGCAAATAATTGAAACTAACACCAATCAATGTCAATATTTGAACTTCTTATGCTTTGATTATTTGAACAATTATCTTTATTCCATAGAACACAACATTCTTCAAATTTCACAAAGTAAATATACACAAGAATACATAGCTAGTTCAGGGGTACATACTCAGCACAAGCAAGAAATCAGCAAACACAAGAAGCAGAAAACTACTCATACCTAAAGGCAAGTTGAGCCCTTGAACTCCGAAGAAACAGCTTGCAACTTCAACTGTTGAAGCATTATCAAATTGGCTTGCAAGTGCAATAAAAGTTGCATCGCGGCAGGTACTCAATGTCACATTATTATCTGTTCCCACCAGATGATGAAGGTATTATTAATGCCAGCAATTAAACACCTCTTGCAGTCACTACTTTCTAACAAAAGGGGAAGTCTGCAATTTGTGCAACGTCCATGAATTTTGGAGGCTCCAACATCTGAGTGACAGTTGATCGACCCTTGCACTCATACCTCACTGGAATTTTCATCCCAAGTCCACAAAAAACAGTTTCATTACTTGGAATTCCATACAGTTGCATAGTTTGAGAAATGGAATGAAGACATATATCAGTTATTGCCAGTTGCATTTGCAATGCGACCAATGGAAACTGCAATAAACGCATTAATATAGCGGCAGCACCTTCCTCTTGCATCTTTACTAGTGCACATAGAGGCTGCTAAGGTAAAATTTGATCCAGATCTAAGGGGCAATCTGCAGAAGTAACAGGTTTTGTTATCGATCAAAATAACCATTTTAAAAATAAATAAATAAAAAACAAACAAACCAACGCCAAAAAAAAAAGACTATTGATTGTTTACTTGGGAGTTTAAAATAACACAACAATATCTTCACTGTATACAATCTCTAAATTTTACGGCATTGTGACGGTATAGCTATAGTTACTAGCACTAACCCAGTTACAAACAAAGAATACTTATATATAAGAGATGCCCACGGAATCCCACAATTCTCAGGAATCAAACACATTGGAAAAGCTCAATAATATCAAAACAAAGCAATTATCCACAAACAAAAACAATAACAACTCAAGAATTCAAGCTAGCTAGAAACCGAAACCCTCTTCCAAAAGTCCTCCCTTTTCACAAAATAACCACTCACCGTAAAGAGAAAAAAAAAATCAATAAAATGCAAGTAACTTCCTTTCTCAATCCAAAAACACTAATATCAAAAGTTTCCATCCTTCTGAAACAGAAAATAAATGCTAATTAAATGGTACTAACCTGCCATTGTTAAATGCAGAAGCATTGCAATAAATGCAAGTAAACCCAACAACAACAAGGCAAATCTATACACCATCATTGTCAAAGACCAAGAAGGAAGCTTACTCATGGATGAATAAAGCTTAGTGATTGTGGCTTTTTGCGATATGGGAAATGGAAAAGGCTAATTTCTAATTTTAATGAACATAAACAAAGAATGCCTCCATGGTCACATTGGTACTGGTTCTGGGTTTGAGGTGGTTAGTGGTTTCACTATGGTACAGTGATCGGGCGAGATATGGAATGGCATGTTTTGGAAATCGGGTATAAATTGAGTTGATCATCATTGTGATAATTTGGAGCATGAGAAATATAGTCGTTCCACCGGGGAAACGTACAAACTATATTTTTTTGCATGCAATGTACCTGGGTCGGAGCAAAATTTAAACAACTATAAAATAATATTTTATCATTATTGTTTTCTCAAGTCTAATTTTTTAAATAAAATTTGCAAGTCTAAAAACAACTTATACAACTTTAACTAAAAAATAATTTTAAGATTATATTTTTTAAATATTAAAATATTAATGTATTAGATTAATTTGGGTAAGGCGGGATAAAAATGTCGAATCCACGACTCGAGTTATGAGACTACAATAATCTTATATAAAGCAAATAAACTAAATTAGAATACATAATTCTTAATCAACTAAATGTGAGTCGAGTTAACTTGTCAGACCATTGAATCAAATCATAAAACTGGGATAACCTTATAAAAAATAAATTAAAATAAATTTCAATGTTGAAGTATAAGATTAGAAAAATCAATTAAAAAAACATAAAAATATAACTTGAGTCAGTCCATCAAACTCATAACCCGGGTTATTAGACCAGGTTAATCTCAAAAAAAATAATGACATAATTTTATTCGAACTAGCATGTCTAATCCATGAATTTGTTCATGAGACGTAGAAAACATCATAGAGAGTGGATGAAACTAATCTATGAATGTCCATTCTCAATTGCCTTTTTCAAGCCCTTGTAAGAAATGTAATTGAAAAAAAAACACATATAATAAGCAAGTCAACTCAGATTAACTCATTAAACATTGTTTTTGGGTCATAAAACTATAATAACCTAATAAAAAACAAACTAGAACAAATCATGAAACATATTTTTCATTCAAATACAATATGAAATGATAAAATGGGATTAACCCGCTATACCCACTACTTGATTCATGAGATAAAACAACAACCCATTAAAAAAACAAAATCAATGTTCAAGAACTTATAATCCAGATCATAAGATTGGGACAACCTTTTAGAAAGAAAAAGAAAAATCAATCTAATTTAACAAGGATTTAAATGCCAAAACTCACAACCTGAATTGTGAATTAAGATATATCCATAGAAAACAAATAACATAAAATAATAAAAGCTGAGTTCCAATTAACTTAGTGTTTAATAATAAAATAAAATAAATCAATTGAAAAAAAGACATAAAAACAACCTGAATCAACTCGAGTTAACTTATTAAATATTATTCTCAGGTCATAAGAACAAAATAAGATAAAAGAATGTAAACAAGCAATTAACAATGCCTTGTGATGAGGGTAGTCCACTCGTTTATTGTTACTTTGGCACGGAGGAAAGCTTGTTTTGTTTTGTTTTGTTTTATGATGCTTAGACCTCTTGTGTTGTTGGGGATTTGTTATTGAAGCATTATAGTAGAGAAAGTGACATGCTTGGAGTGGGGAAATTAATAATGTTGTTGCTTCACTCCATCTATCTAAATGCGTGGAAACAAGGGGTAGTTCGATTCCTTGAATAATTGAATAGGCCATGGAGAGAACTGTTTGATATTGTAGTTATATATGAAATGACCACATTAAAAAGATGTCTTGAGACATGAAGAACAAGATGACATTTAAACTCGTTAAGAACAACATCCTAGCTGGCTATGTAATCATAAAGAGTCATTGAATATACACATATATTTGCGAAGTTCACTCATTGCACATCGGATTAAGGAATTCCTCCTTGATCGTGGATGATGGCTTATTAGGGTGTTTGAGAATCGTTTGTGACTTAGAAAACAATTGATAAGGAAGGGAAAAGGGTCAAGGAAGATAGTATGTTTTAGTCAACAAAGAAATAAACAGTCTTCACGCTTCATTTACTTTCTGCTTGCACAATAATATTCAAATGTCAAATCATGCTTTCTGATTGATCCATGTTTGTTTTCAAAGTTTTTTTTTTTTAAAAAAAATCTGTCTTCACATTGTTGACACCCAACATGAATTGTACAATACTGTGTTTCCACAAAAGGCTCTTGGGACCAGGATTCGTATATCTGCAGAGAAAGTGATCTCAACAAAATACAATACAGTACAATCTCTAGGCATCATCAGTCCGTAACCAACGCGCCTCCACAACCCCCATCTCCCTTCCTCCTCCTCAAACATCTAATATTTTATATTATTCTATTTATAATGTATTTTTCCATACATATGCTAGTGTAAGAGATAAATTATTGTTTTAAAAGTTCAAATCTAAAGCAGCAATGCAACTGCAGGCAAGTGTTCTTCCTTTTCCTTCTCTGCTCTTCTGCTTTCATTGGAACTAACTCTCTACTTTCAATCACAGCGAACCATCTTCATTGCTTTTCTTTTCACTTCAACTTTTCTCCCCTGCCTCTCCTCTGCTCTCAAGGTGGGTTTTCTTTACACCTATTTTCTTTGTCTTCTTCATTAACCTTTTATTTTCTAAGTCTTTCTCGCTTCAAATTATGACCAGGAGGGTCAAACATGTGTATCAGACAGCAACTGCAACTCGGCTCTGCACTGTGAAACTTGTCTCTCAAATGGAAATGTTAGACCACGTTGCACCAGAATCCAACCTACAATTCCTACTTCAAAGGTCAGTTTGATTCCCGTATCCCCAGTTTTTGTGCCATCACACACACACACACACACATATAAGAAGGTTGTGGCACTAGCTTATGTTTTTTGTGTTTGGTTCCTCCATTAGGATAAGGGATTGCCGTTTAATCAGTACACGTGGCTAACAACTCACAATTCGTTTGCCAAGCTGGGAGATAGGTCTGCAACAGGGTCCATTATTCTAGCTCCGACGAATCAGCAGGACACGGTTACTAGTCAGCTTAATGTATGTTGTTTTCTCTCCCTGATCTCTGTTTGGTTATCGAGAAAACTTTGAAAGAAAAACACAAGTCTTGACACCAAACACGTGCTGTTACTTCACAACACTTTCCTTGGTGATATTGTTACTTGGCGTACGAATGTTAGGTCCAATTGCTTTAAAGTTTAAAGTAAAGCTTTGATGACAAAGAAAGGAAACTGCAGGACAGCTGTGAAGCTTTGGTGTAATGGTCGAAAGTCCAAAATGTCCCTATATCAATCTGAACATCAAAGCATGAAGACGTGTACGGTGGTCTTTTGATTAGGCTACATGCCCACTTGGAACATGTTTATAGTTTTTGCTGATAAATAAAGTAGAGGGATCTCAGCTGGGTCATGGCCATCAATTAAAAACTTAGCCCGGGGAGGTAAAATAATAATGGTAGTAACGGTGCTTTGCATGCGCTCTGATGCAGCAGTTGCTCATACCTATTGTCTAGCAGATATATGTGTGTGTGTGTGTGTGTGTGTGTGTGTGTGTTACGAAACAGACGAGTACATGAAAAGAACTCTTATATTAGTGTGGCCATTAATTCAAATAATCAGTTGGATATTATTATAATAAAGAGGTGTTTTAGTTTGTTCATCGGTTGCTTAACTGACGGTGCTGATTTTGATATTCATTCTTCGTGTCTTTTTCTCTGAGGAACTGGTTTTCTTACTTAAGAAGTGGTTTTCTGTTGCAGGATGGCATTAGAGGATTAATGCTCGACATGTATGACTTCCAGAATGACATTTGGTTGTGTCACTCCTATGGAGGAAACTGCTACAACTTTACAGCTTTCGTAAGTTTCCACAAGATTCTCGGGCATCACATAAAAGACATTCCATTTATCTCCCATAGATGTCTAATACACAGGACAATTTGAGCTTTTAATGAACAACCTTCAGTTTTCTCAACTCTTGTAGCAACATTATCACAACAGCTGAATCTGGATTCAGATTTTGGAAGAATATATGAAATTAGGCTTTTCATAAGATTTTGGATACAATGCCTGATCATTTATAGTTACTTGTTTTGCTTTCAAATCCAGCAACCAGCCATTAAAGTTCTGAGAGAGATTCAAGCATTTCTTGAAGCTAACCCATCAGAAATTATCACTATTTTCATCGAGGACTACGTCACATCACCAAGAGGCTTGACTAAAGTGTTTGATGCTGCTGGCCTGAGGAAATACTGGTTTCCTGTATCTCGGATGCCAAAATATGGTGGCAACTGGCCACGAGTTGACGATATGGTCCAGAAGAATCAGCGTTTAGTGGTTTTCACCTCAAAGTCCGCCAAGGAGGCCTCTGAAGGAATTGCCTTTGAGTGGAGATATGTTGTAGAAAACCAATGTGAGTCCTATTATTATTATTATCATACTGAATCTAGAATAACTCAATGGCTAGATAGAGCAAATTAACGTTCATGGATGTGGAAACTACAGATGGAGATGGTGGAATGATTGCTGGATCATGTCCGAGCCGTGCAGAATCCCCTGCCCTCAACACGACATCAAGGTCACTCGTTTTAGTAAACCATTTTCCTGATAGGCCAGATATAACACAAGCCTGCAAGCATAATTCTGCTCCCCTGATGGATATGGTGAACACATGTTATCAGGCTGCGGGAAATCGGTGGCCTAACTTCATCGCAGTTGATTTTTACAAGGTACGTGCACTTTATCACCCAGAATCTGTAAGAATACACGATGACAGCAAAGCCCAATTTCTAGCCATGATCAATTTTCGTACGCGCAGAGGAGTGATGGCGGGGGAGCCCCAGCTGCTGTAGATGTCTCAAATGGTCATCTAGTTTGCGGCTGCGGAAATATTGACACTTGCAAGGTCTGCTTCAATCTACATCCATTTATTGCAAGTTCAGCTTTTTGACATTGATTTTTTGATAAATAAATAAAAACAAATTGCAGCCAAATATGACCTTTGGAGTATGTAACCTACCTGAGCCTAGCACCACCCCGGCTCCTGAAACTGAAGCACATGATTTTGCGAGTTCTGGTAGAAGACCAGTTCAAGGAAGGTGGTTGCTTGGGACAGTTGCAGTGGCCTCGTTCTTATCACTGTCAATTTAAATTATGCAGTCTGTCTGTCTGTCTTCTTCGGATGACAGGAAAGATACGCCTTTCGAACCAATAGTAACCTGTGCGCAACAGAGTGCAATGGGATTTATGTCATTAAAAAGAAGAACACTCTACAATCTGTTTATGTATGCGGAGGCTCATCCGCTGGGATTTTATTGAGCATGTCTGCTGTCCATTTTCCTTCCATACCGAAACAGAGAGTTTTTTTTCCATTGCTCCGATGTGAATGTGTGTGTGTTAAATAAATCAAAATCTATAACCATCAACATTATCAGGATAGATCACAGACAGCAGCGCTATAAGTGTTTTGTCAGGAGTGATTAGAAAAGACAGAGATTTGAGGTAAATTAAAATGTACAAGAAGACTTACACATTTTGAACAGAAGCATATTACCCTCCAGAGCAAAAACATGGCCTTTGCATCATTCTAATTTATTTTAAAATAATAATATAAAAAAACCTTCATGATATTTCCTAACAGCCTTTTGCTATCGAGATGAACCTTCATGACCCTACTTGATGCGAATCTCGTGATCACGTGGTCACACAACCCACTACAAAGAATGAAATCTAGTCCCGGAAAGCGGAAATAGGTCTGATAGGAGTGTGATACAATGGAAATCTGCCCCAAGGCACCAGCACTATTGGAATGAGTAGAATGACGCCACGAAGTTTGTTAATCTTCGATAAGTCGGATTCAGTTCGTTTAAGAACTAAAGAATGCAAGAATCACTTTCACACATAAACTGAAAAGTTTAGAATTTAAATTTAATCAATGGTTGCCAAAAAATTTAGCTAACATGAGTTTAAATAGTATTTTAAAATTAATCTTAATGGACCCCTTATGTGGACTTAAATAAGGTTCACTCAAAATTGACCCAAAATCATAAATTGAAAAGATCATGACTTAATCTAAGCAAGCCTTGGATCCTAGCTAAAAACAAAATCTTAATTAAGCCAAAACAAGTCTTGGGTTGTAGCTAAATGAAGCCCATAAGGTTTATTTATTCTCTTCCATCCAACTCATCAATCTCATATTTCCAAGTTATAGTAGGATTCATTTGGCTACTTTGTTGTCCTCACTTCATTGTCCAAATAAAACCGGGCTGGACCCCTTCTACACATAGATACTTCAATAGTCCTTGCAATTATGACATTGGTGAAACCTTCAAAACCACGAATCAAGCCCCTAAACATGTAATGGGTCTTTGTTGGTATTTCTGGGCTTGTTCGTATAAATACTTCTCAAAGATTATTTGTTTCTCTCTCTCTCTAGTAAGTTCGCTTATTTAAACACAATAATGATAAATGATAAAAAAAAATATTATTAATCATATAATATATACTAGTCAAATTGACTCGTGAAAAAAGATTTTGTTCTTAGTTTTCAAATAAAGAAAATCAATATGAGCCATAGTTCATGGTGTGTTATTAATTTGTTTTGTATTATTAATTGATACATATTAAAATATATTTGACTATTCTAAATGGCTTTTACAATTACAATATACATATACAAAAAAAATAAAAAAATTGTATTATTTTATTAATTTGGTTTTTCAAAATAGTATTTGGCATGGGTGTTGCTCTCATAAAGTCCCACTTTCACTCTTCTTTTGAATGTTAATTCTCTATTTCATTCTTGCCTCACTTGATCGAGCCCGTGAATTCTTCACCATTAGATGTAATCTTATGCATGTCATTCAAGTTTTATATTTTGCATTTAGTTATTAGAAATTTTAGTGTTCTTATTGTTTTAAAGTCATGAGATTGAGATTGATTTTTTCAGCATTATCCGGGTTGACTCTATAGGGTCGAACTGAGTTCTAATTCTGACTCCTGAAAAAAACACACATATTTAAACTAACTAGGGTTTGAAAGCAAGGTGACTTTTTTTTTAACATGCTATCGTTATATTCTGGAAAAAAAAAATCAAACTGGTGATGATTGAGTTTACAGAATATACAATGATTTGATGGGATCAGATTGTAATCAGTAGGATGAGGAATGAAGAGCGACCCGTTCACACTTGGGGGGAGATGAAAGTTTTAATGAGAAGACGATTTGTGTGTGACCACTATTACTAATGCGAACCTCGTGATCATGTGGTCGTGTAACCCACAACCAAGAATGGGATTTGATCCTAGAAAGTTGAAATAGATATGATAGGAGTGTGTATAATGAAAAACTGCTTCAAGGCGCCCCAAGGCACCAACACTATTGGAATAAGTAGAATGACGCCACAAAGCTAGTTAATCTTCGATAAGTCGAATTCAATTTGTTCAAGAACAAAAAAAATGCAAGAATCACTCTCACACATAAACTAAAAAGTTTAGAATTAAAATTCATCAATGGCTGCCGAAATTTAGCTAACATGAGTTTAAATAGTCTTTTAAAAACTAACTCTAATGGAACTTTTATATGAACTTAAAAGAGGTCTACTCAAAACTGACCCAAAATCTTAAATTGAAAAGTCCATGCCTAAATCCAAGCAAGCCTTGGATACTAGCTGAAATCAAAGTCTTAATTAAGCTCAAACAAGTCTTGAGTTGTAACTAATAAAATTAAATAAAGCCCATAAGGTTGTTTTTTTATAGTCTTCCATCAAGCCCATTTATCCCATGTTTCCAAGTTGTTGTAGGATTCTTTTGCTCCTTTGCTCTCCTCATTTCATGGCCCAAATAAAGTTGGGTTGGACCACTACTACACATAGATAAGATGTACTAGGGTCTCCTCTTGATACTTCAATAGACCTTGCAATTTTGACTTAGTTGACACCTTCAAAACCATGAATCAAGCCCTTGAACATGTAATAAGTCCTTGATGGTTTTTGTGGGCCGGTTCGCATCAATTACAAAGACTTATACCTAAAGCTCCAAGGTTTGAATCAAGTCTACAAGACAATAGATGAATATCACAAAGAGATGGAGATAGCAATGATTCGGGCTGATGTTCATAAGGATAGAGAAGTCACGATGGCTAAATTTCTTAATGGGTTGAATCGAGACATTACCAATGTGGTAGAGATACAACATTATATAGAGCTAGAGGACATGGTGCACATGGCTATGAAGGTGGAGAGACAACTTAAGAAGGGACATTTTTAGCCACGGTTTAATTAGGGTTCTTCATTATCTTGGAAGATGAATTTGAAGGGATGGGGTATTGTCCAGCTAAGTTCCTTTATTCCTTCGACAACTGAACAACCAAAGGCTAAAGTTAATGTCTCTACTAGTGCCAAAGGTAAATTTGAAACTCAGCTTAAACGTGCTCGTGATGTTAAATGTTTCAAGTGTCAAGGGCACGAACATTATGCTTCGGAATGTCCAAACAAGAGAATAATAATGATTAGAGATGATGGTGATACGAAATCGGAAAGTGACAGATCTGATTGCGAAGGCATGCCACCATTAGAGGATAGTGATGGGGATGACTTAGCATTACCGGTTACGAAGTCCTTGGTTATAAGGCGCACGCTTTAGGTTATGGTCATGAAAAATGAATCTAATCAACAAAGAGAGAATATCTTTCATACACGCTGTTACGTACAAACCAAGATGCGTGGTTTAATTATTGATAGCGGAAGTTGTGTTAATGTTTGCAGTACCACCCTTGTTAGTATACTGAATTTGAGTATTGTTAAGCATATGAAACCATATAGATTGCAATGAATGAATGATAGTGGTGAAGTGAAAATGATTAAGAAAATAGCGACTGAAGGTCAAATTTGTCAATCAGCTTCAATTACCTTTTTGTATCTTTCATCCAAAAATACCTTCAAAACATAAAACAAATAATATCAAGGTATTTTATACACATAACATATGCAAAACACAGGTAAATATGAGTGAAACAATCAAATAATATGGTTGCATCATTCTTATTCAAAATTGTTTATTCATAGTCTATAAAACAATATTTTTAAGTGATTCTAAATTTGTGAGTTGATAAGTGCCTTGGCAATACCATTGAGTTACTTTTTTTATATGTCAAATAAGAATATATTATTTTATCAATGAAGTCACAATTAAAGTGGTAATATTTATAAAAACAATAAAAAAATTGTAGTATGATATTTATTTTATTTATTGTTTTGTATTTTACTTTAATTTATTAATTTTCTTATTGACCTTTTTTATATATAAAAAAATTATTTGGATGGGAATGCATGCTAAGATAAAAAAAAAAAAACCAATTTAACACCTTTAGGGAATTAATTTGAACTCGGTCTACTTGCCCCTCAAAATTCTATAGAGAGTGAGTTATGATTTACAAGTTTAATCTAGAACATAATGGAAAAAAATGGGACTGAAAGCCCAATTTAATATTAACCATCTTCTCAAGTTCAACTTTTGTGTTAGGATTGAACTTTAAGACTAGACTCTCAGTCCCAAATCACTTTTTAAATCCATATTAGGTTTAGGAAAACAATTAAAAGGCTTCAATAGGTATATCATCATAAATTCATAATATATAAGCAACTTATTTTAGACAAGATACTATAGGATAATGAGTTTCTCCTTTAGTATAATCATAATTTTACCTCAGAAGCTCTAAAGACTAGTTAGAATTCTAGTTACTATAAATTAGGTATAGTCTCATCAATTTTTAATTTTTCATAATTCACCGTGATGTCGAGTGTGACAATACGTTTCAATCTTGGTGGAATGAGCGTGATGAAGAACTTGTTAGAATAGTTTGGGGAAAACACAATGTAACTTTGTAAGTTTAAATCAATCAATGTTATATTATTGTAAACTTGTATTTTTTTTCTCACCTAATTTATGTTTGGTAAATGTTTATATGATGCCCACACAAAAGTAATTAAGAAGGTTCGGTAAGATGACATTGAGAGTTGGAAAAACTATAAATTGAGGCATGTAAGAGAATGTACTTATGGATTTTAGTCATATTCTTAAAATTTAATCTGTTGGTTTGATTGTATTTTAATGATTTTTTTTAATAATCACGGTATGTATCTAGACTAGCTTGCGTGCCCCTTAATTAAATTGTTGGGCCAAAGAATCCTTGCTGGTTATTTAATTTATAGAGATGATTTTTTTTGCTGTGGATGCGAGTTTATGGTGCATAATTGTTGGCTTGGAGATCATACATAACAAATAAAAAGAAAAATACCAACAAAATATGTTTTTCCAATGCCAAAAGGATATTCTGTCGATGATTTTGTTGATATTATAAATGGTATACAGAATTGTCTACGTAATAAAAACCGAACAAGCAAGTTCTTAATGCTAATATCCCATCTACAATTTATAACATGAATGCTAATAAGAACCGACGCATGTATCATGCTACACTGCAGGCACCTCTCCGTTGTGAGGGTGATCACTGAGACCAAATATATAATTCCACTCCTACCTTGTCATCATCTTGCATCATAAATTTTACCAAGTTTTGCACATGTTAAAAAGTTATTAACACTTGTTGGAATTACCAAGTTCATTCCAAGAGTTCTGTTTTCACATCGAACTGATAAGCTCAAGAGCTGACACACCGTTTACAAGCATGTACAGGCTGCAGACTAGATTCCTGAAAGTAATAATTTCATTTTTTATAGGTGAGACTATTACAAGGGAAATAATGTTGAATGTGCAAACACATTCCTCTGAAAAAATAACACAACTTAATAACCAAGAAATCAATGCAACGAGTATTGAAAATAAGTTGTTTCCATTTCACTGAGAGGGGCATCTTCCTAGAGATAAGAACCCTCTGTATAAGTAAGAAAAGTGGCAATCCAATTGAGCTCCATCTACATAATCCTCGGTTTCGATCTGAAACGGAACTTGTGAACTCATTCATTAGCTCTGGCCAACGTTTTCTCCCTGCAGATCTAATCCACATTAAATGTGTTTCAAAAACTAGACATACTAGGATGTCAGTAGATGTGTGGCATCATGCATGGTGCTCCTTGAATTGTGATGGTTTCTCTATATTTACATACAACTTTCATATTTATGTTCTAATTACCAAATCTAAGCTTTTCAGGTGGATACATCCAGTTAGTTCTACTTCCCTTTTGGCTCTTCAGTGATGAGAAGTTCCAACCATTTGCTTTCCGAAGTCTATTAGATTGCTTGACCGATTGATCTGTTTTCTCCGTGTCATTCTTCCTGTGATGTACGAAATAGATAGCCATTGTAATATATCAAAATAAGACCATATAGTTTTTGGCAGTCATATGTTAGAAGTTATGTGACAGTGGACTAAAACTATTTTTGTTTTGTGAAAAACAGGTTAAGAGGGCATTCGGGAGTGTGGTGTAGAAAAAGTGGGTGTTCTAGGTGTTTAGTTACAAAAAGCAAAGCAGCAAATTGTTTCTTTCCGTGCGCGAGGAGAGAGGGAGAGGGAGAGGGTGCGATGAAAGGTATGGATTTTAATGTATGTATATTAATATAGGGCTGGTGTGTGCGGTGAGGAGAGAGGGATAGGGGTGATGGGTTTTTGATAAAAAATTAAAATAATGTTTTAATATTAATATATTTTAGTATTAAATAGTTTTTCAATATTAAATTAGTTAAAAATTAATTATAATATAAATAATGTTTACTGAATATATGTATATTAATATACAAAAAATAGATTTTTAATATTAAATTAATTAAAATATAAGTAAATATAATAGAAGAAGATCGCTATATAATTTTTGTCTTGCAATCCTAATTTTGTTTCAAATGATATTTTACTACATGTTCCGGGATCGTGGAGACCTTCACCTATGAATTTAGTTTGTAATGAAATTACAAGGAGTTTGATAGAAGAATAAAAACAAGTGTCTAATTTCCTTAAATTATTAATTACATTTGATTATTACAATTATTAAATATCTAAATACTTTAAATAATTTCACAAGTTGAAAACAATATATGAAAAACTTAGTAACTAAACACTTGAAACTGTTTTTCATCAACCTCACTTAACCACAATTTTAACCAAACACTTCAAAACTTATTTTGAACTGCGTGTTTTTCAAGAAACTGTTTTTTTAAAACCTCAACCACAAAAGTAAAGCAATACCAAACACACCCTAAGTATATAGCCTAATTGGGTCTTTGGACACCTTAAGACATGTGGATGTAAGGTGTTGAGTGTGAGCCCAACGAATCCTAATACAATTCTTAATGGGAGAACTGGTAATCCAAGAACCTATTATTTGTTTAATTATCAGTAATCCGTGTACTCAATATCATGTATCGATCTAGGGATAAAATTCTAATAGTGGAATCACCCTGATTTTCATAACACTTTAAGGGAGGACGAACCTGAAATGAAGCAAGAACAGCAGCACACCAACAGCTGCAGTTCCTTTTGCAACAGTTTTAAGGAGTGGCGTCCTTGGAGGCTTGCAGTCTGCCATTCCTACACTTATACCTTCAGTTAAATTTGAATTCTCAATTGCCTGCACCTTTTCATGGTTCTGATCATCCTGTGGAACAGAGTTGCTCAAGTCATAGAAAGTTGAGGTAAAAAGTAGATGAAAAGAGAACCATAAATATTACAAAAAATCAACAAAAGTGACTCGCCACCTGATCCATATTTTCCGCACAACAAATCATATCCTTCTTCTCGTTTATAGACACATGATGTTCTGTTGTTGAGCATCTACGCTCATCTGGTATCTTCGCACCATGGCTCTGAAAAACAGAACTATCAAAGAGCTGCTGCAAACCACTACTATCCTCGTTGCTTTTAAATCCATGAGGATTTTTACTTTCCACCATTGCTGCGATTCTGTCAGGTGAATCTGATTCCCTGTCTGTTTTGTTTTCCATGCTATTAAAACAACTGGTTTGCAAACATTTATTTGACAATTTTCCATTTTCAAGGTCTGATTCAACCATTGTAGCATTATGTCCCTCCGCATCATCATCTCCAATGATGCCACTGATATTTGTGTTCTCAGGCCACAAGGCATCTCCTGCAGGTTTGCTTCGAACAGAAGGAATAATTTCCTCAGGTGAATCTACTTGTGAAAGAGATAGGGATGAAGCTCTAGTTGGTACTTCAGCAAATTTACATTTACCATTCTGATCCCATTGATGAAACTCGTCTGACAAGGAGGACCAAACAGCAAACAACTCCCTGTCTTCACCATATCCAAGATCTGTATTTACTTGAGACATGCAATTGCCACTCTTGTGCAAAAAAACATGGTCTGAATTTTCAAATTGTATGTTCAAGCAGGGTACAGAAAGCTTGGAAGAGAAGCCAATATCCATGACTTTCATGTTGAAAGGAGATTTTTCTTCACAGTCAGTTATTGAACAGCCCACTGGTGTGTTGTATATGACCTTGTTCTGAGATTCAGACCTTTCTATAGACTTCTCGATCAAAAAAGTCATCATGCTATTTGATGATTCATGAAAACAGACTGTTTTAAAATCACCTTCCTCATCTATTTGGTCCTCAAAATTCAACTTCCGCACAGGACCTGATACAGAGCTCATGCTGGCAGTTGAAGACACTTCCACGTCATCATTGTGGTTTCCTCTAGGTGCGCTACAATCCCCAGAATCCCCCACTACTGAGGCATCATCTTCTAAACTAAGATCAACATGAATCAGGTCCATTCCGCTATTTTCACAGCTATGTTTGGCTCCATTTTCGCTATGAGAAGATGTACTACCTAAATACATAGTGGACTTGACACCAGATGTAGATAATGCACCATCCAAATGATGATCATTCTCCGAATGATGTGAGCAAGTACATCTTGTTGATTCATTTAAATGGTCTTCTTTCCATTGACGTTTACTGCATTCATCTTTATGTTGGTTTTGATCTTCTAGTTCTAATGAGCATTGTCCAGAGGAATAACCTTTGACTGAAAAGGGTGCTCCCGGAGAATTCAATGAGACAGAGTTCACTTGAGATGAAATATCATTAGAACAACTGCTGCTTGAGCTACCAGATTCGAGCATAAAAACACTTTCCACTTCAGTGGACTCTTCAAAATATGAATCACCATTTCCTTCAGAAGTTTCATTTGAATGTGTCTAGAATGTAGGAATGAAGCACAATAAGTAAAACCAAAAGCAGTTCAATAAGTAAACAATAATCTGGAACATAATCTAATTCCTCAACGAAATAAAGTAGACTAGAAAAAGTATTTAATTTTCTTATTGAAGGATAAAAGAGATTTATAATTGTATAAATAGAAAAAGGAGATTCATATACCTGTCTGGATCTTTGTCTTGGTTTGTGGTGTGGAGTATTGCTAGCAGTGCTATGATGTGAAAGCTCCAGGTTTCTTCGAATATTTCCAACCAAATTCGTTGACATAGCTACGGTATAAGTGACAATATCAAAATCAGGAACCTGCCACAAGAATTTATCTGTGATCATAATCAAATTGACACAGGAAAACATTTTAAAAAGGGAAATGCTGCAAGCATATGACTTTAAATGAAAGGAATGCACAAGTGTCTTACATTTAAATGCAAAGTCCTTGCTTTCTTTGAAAGAGAACGTATACACATACAGACTTTTCTTGTATCTCTTTTTTCGACAACATCTGATGGGGTAAAGAGATCTATGCCTGTCATTCCCAAGATTTTGCAGATCTACAAAAATATAGCAGAACAATAAATTATGTCATTCAGGCAGGATCATATAATTCAGATCACCATACCAAAGATAAATAGGATGGTGGTGTTTACCTTCAGAAATGAATCCACATTAGAATAAGGCAGATACCTGCTCCCACTACTCCTTCTAGAAGCAAAAGGCTCATATTTATGTGCTTTTACATATCTCAGTTCCATATGCTTTGTCGATAACATTCTCCATATCACTCTTGACGCTTCAAATCTAAGAAACCAAACAAGAAATTTTACAATGCATTGGAAATACATTAAGAAATAAAATAAGTTGAAAACATTCGTGCCTAAATACTGGAAGAAATGCACCTATCCATGATTCAAGTAATGACACAAGGTTATAGGAGGTAAAAACATTTGGAACATACAGCAACTCCCCATCAGCGATTAAATCAGCAATAGGAAGCTGCTCATCTGATCTTGTCTGAAGAACTTCTCCAAGCCATATTCTTGCTTGAGTCTGTTAAATAAAGACAAGAACAAATAACAAAGCAAGAATATCAGGCTTTACTATATTAGAAAATAATCTATTAATTTAAGAACTTTCAAAATTCCCAAATCATGTTTCGCATCCGCGAAGAAAATATTTAAAATTGGAGTGAATTTAATATTGTTTATCAATTGAAGATTATTGATCAAAAGCAGTTTACAGAACTTTTCTTTCTTTCAAAAATTCAGTATTACACATAATATAGCTACTTTTAAAAGAAAATGCATCTAAGAAATAGACTCAAATATCTATCCTCCACAAATGGAGTATTGAAGCATCAAACATGAAAAATTGAAACTTTCTAGATATCTCTGGTAGTACCATAGCCACTAAATCACCCACTAGCTAAATAATCGATTAAACTACAGAAATTAAACATCAACATCATAAAGCTCCAATCTTTCTTTCTGAATCATCTTCATTAAATATTTTAACACCAAAGCAAACTTTTAAAAAAACTTTAAGAAGAGAGAGAGACGGCAAAAACTTCAACGACAAGTCAAAAATGAAAACAACAACAAAGAAAAGATGGTTTGTTTCATTGCATGACCTGCAAGAAGACATCATCAAGTTCACGAAAGTTGGATTCACAAGAGGAAGAAGAAGAAGAAGAAGGCCAATAGTAGCTTTCACCATCGCCAGCACAACCAACACTTGCGGCTGAACCAGCTCGCAAGACTTGAGATTCATCACCACCATCATGACCCTCCACAACCACATCCACCATGCTTTACGGCGGCAGAAATCCAGTTCCCGCCAAAAGGGCAGTAGTTCAATCAGTTCATTTGAGTTATTACACAGTAGTGATGTAATGTTTTCCAGATTGCCCGTCGAGTGCGGTGCAGAAAAAGACGGACCGAGGATTCTGCAACTTTTTGTGTCCCTGTGCCTCTACGCTTTTCCTCTTCTTTAATATTTATATTTTGTGCCTTACAAATATTTTTATTTGATAATTATTTCAAATTACTTTTTTTTATTTTTAATGTGCTAATATTCAAAAAAATAATATAAAATATATTATATTAATGATAAAAATATTAGTAAAACATATTTTAAAAATACAATTATTATTACAATATTAAACAAAATTTTAATCATAATATAAAACAAAATTCTAATTCTGACTGTATGTAATTTTTACAAAGACTATTTTAGAATTTCAATTTTGAACCTCACCATTTGAATTCAAAATAATTACACTTTGATTAGATTTTTATTATTATTATTAGATGGTGTGTCTTTATTATTATTAGCTTTTTTATTTTTTATTGTCTATAACTTAAGTTGTCTTTGACAATTATTAGTGTTTGTACTTTGAAAGCTCATCATTTATATCCAAAAATAATTACACTTTGATTCGAATTTGTTTTATTATTATTATTATTATTAGATCATCTATTGTTTTTTAGAAGAAAAAATAAATAAATCTTGAATGATGATGATTTATATACATTATTTATTAATTTTCACTAACTAAAATTTTAATTTAAAGAAACAACATCCTTTCAACTTGTAAACCTCTACTTTGATAAACCTTACTCAACTAAATCAAAATAATCATATTATTTAATTTAATTTAATTTAATTCAAGTGGGTAACATCTTATTGATCAGCTACTTTTGAAAAATTAACAATAGAAGATAATTTTTTTTATTTGTTTAGATGTTTGTTTTACAGGACACGTTTCAAAAGCGTTTTCAAAATAAATTAAAAATAATAATATAAATTAATTTTTTTAATATATTATTAAATAAAAATTATTTTAAAAAACAATTTCAAATCCCATGATAATTCATGGATGGGAAATCTACCCGTAAATAAGTAATAGAAAAAAAAGAAATCAGCAACGTGAGTACTGTTTCGTCCAGGAATTTCATGTGAACCAGAAGGGACTTCGAATCGGAACCATTAATTATTAATCCGACGCAGAGAAGACCTCATCTGTCTCTGTCTCTGTTCTTTGGCTTTTCTACATAGAAAAAGATGAAAGAAATATTGAGATCACACACAGAGACAGAGAAGATAAGGAGTAGAGAGTGAACCTTGTTAAGACACACATCGTTTTGTCTGTCATTGCTTGGTTGCATTTTGCTTGTGAAGGATCGAACAAGAATCCATTACTCGGCTATCGAACTATCTTGGGTATGGAGACTTGTCCCATTTTAGCCATGACAATATCTTTCTACGAAATAGCATTTCCCAATTTAAACAAATTGATTTTTTTTTTTATTTTTTTAGTTCTTAGAATGATGGTCAAATTCTCGAGCTCATTGTATTTCGTTTTTAGACAAACATGATTTTTATTTAAGAGACTTGGCCAAATATTTTTTTAATTAACTAAAAACAAAGATTGTGTTTGTCAAACATGATTTATTTGGTCACAATGTTTTGAACATAGCTAGAGGATTTGTTATAAGTTTTTAAGAATACGAGAGTTGTCTCTTAGTATTTCATTTGGCACATGATGAAGTTTTACAACTTTTGTCATTCTATTTATCTAATTACGAACAATAATAAATATATCAAATACCTTTTTCATTACAAAATATTTATTGGTTTGATTACAGAGATTAGGCTATGGAAAATGCACAACCCATCAAGAGATAAAATTGAGTTTTGAAAAATATCTCAAAATAAATTATAGTATTATTGATCTTGTTTAAAAAGCTAAAATGATAAAACATGTTGACTACAATGATATGTCTTTTCTTCTGTTTTAAGCACTTGAAACTTTTACAATCATCTCATTTTACCCTTTGTGTTATTTTTTTAGGTGTTTTGGCCCTTAAATGTAATTCATCTAACCTCAAAAAGCTACAAAAATCTTGTCCCTAATGTCGTAACTCAATTCTTGATTATTCCCCCAAATTTTCCCAAAACAAAACAAAAATAAAATAAAAAGTGTTGGTGTTGGTAGAAAAATCAATGTAAAAATTTTATATGTTTTCAAGAGTCTGGTTGTACCTCTTTTGAGCCTGAATAGAGGAGAAGAAGATGCAAGCTCCCCATTGCCAGTTATATAGCAACTTCATCTTCTTCTCAAGAAGATGAAAGTGAGGGAGTGTGAACGAAAAATGAAGAGAGTCGATTTGGTCGGAGAGAGAGGAGAGGAAGCCTACCGTGGACGACAGGGAAAGAGGAGCAGTTCCTGGAGCGATGAGTTGACGGGGAGAGAGGATCTGGCCAGAGAATGGAGAAAGGAGAGTGCAAAAGGGTTGGCCGTGAGTGCAAGATTAAAGGGAGGGGGGGTTGCAGCCGCCAGCCTCTTGGGTGGCTGCAGCCCCAAAACTAAATAGGGTTGGAAAATGCACTATTTTAGCTTATGGTTAAGGGTTGGAAAACACACTTAAAAATAGGAGGATAAGGATGGCTAAGAAGCGCTCTACCCTAATTGACGGTTGAGGGTTGAAAAACTCGCTCATGAGAGGAAAGGGATGGCTAAGCAGCGCACGATCCTAATTTATAGTTGAGGGCTGAAAAACTCGCTCAAAAGAGGAAAGGAATGTCTAAGCAGCGCACGATTCTAATTTATAGTTGAGGGTTGGAAAAATCACTCAAATGAGAGGAAAAGAATGGCTAAGAAGTGCACGATCCTAATTTACGGTTGAGGGTTGAAAAATTCCCTCAAGATAGGAAAGGAATGGTTAAGCAGCGCACGATCCTAATTTATAGTTGAGGATTGGAAAACTCACTCAAATAAGAGGAAAGGAATGGCTAAGAAGCGCACGATCCTAATTGACTGTTGAGGGCTGAAAAACTCGCTCTAGAGAGGAAAGGAATGGCTAAGCAGCGCACGATCCTAATTTATAGTTTAGGATTGGAAAACTCACTCAAATGAGAGGAAAGGAATGGCTAAGAAGCGCACGATCTTAATTGACGGTTGAGGGTTGAAAAACTCGCTCAAGATAGGAAAGGAATGGCTAAGCAACGCACGATCCTAATTTATAGTTGAGGGTTGGAAAACTCACTCGAAGATGAAGGGAAAATTGGGCTGGAAAGCACACTATTTGAGTTGATGATGAGGGTTGGAAGACGCACTCGAAAATGAATGGAGAGTAGGGTTGGAAAGCACACTAAAAAGGTAGAAGAGATAGTGTTGAAAAACATTCTATCTATGCTGATGAAAGACTCTCTAAGCACTCGAGAAAGTGAAAGTGGTCAGGGCTCGAAGGCGCACATAAGACAATGAGTGAAGGTTTGTAAATTACAATTCCTCCAAAACATTTCTTAGATTATTAGTGGGGAGATGCCATGTATGATGACAATCAAATTCAGAAAAGAAGATGAGGCTAAAAAGCGTGTTAAAGAGTTAAGAGTCTGAAGGCATACACAAAAATGATGAGTGAAAGTTCATAAATCACGATCCTTCCAAAACATTTCCAAGATTCTCAACAGGGATGAAATGGATGACGACACCTAAAATTAACAACAAGATAAAGCTGAAAAGCATGTTCAGGGATATGGAAAATATGGGATCTTGAAAGCGTGCACAAAAATGATAAATGAAGGTTCGTAAATTACGATCCCTTCAGAATATTTTTTAGATTTTGAATATGGATGCAATGCATGATGTCACCCAAAATTAGAAAAAAGATAAAACTGAAAAGCATTCTCAAAGAGGTAAGAGCTTAAAAGCATGCACACAAAATGAAGGTTCGTAAATTACGACCCCTCTAGAATATTTTTAGATCTTCAATGGGGATGCAATACATGATGATGCATGTATACTTACCTGAGAGATATAGGTCCCCTTTCTTCCTCTAGACCTTCTTTTCCGGGATTTGGACCTCTGGATTTGATGGCTTCTCCTTCTGCTTACTCAAGCCATAACTTGTGATTTTGATCACTGGAGATGATAGATTTTCCATATCAACATGCCCCTTGAGTTCGATCTAGATTCCTTGAAAAAGAATTATGGAATCAACTTCATGCTTTGACGGCTTCTCGCTTCTGCATACTCAAACCGTAACTTGTTGATTTTGACCACTAGAGATGATAGATCTTCCCGAGATTGATCCAGATTCTTTGAAAAGAGACGATGGAGCCAATTTCAATTGCATCTTAGATTGCCCTCTGTTTGGTCACCCCAAAAGTGTTTTGGGCTTCGGGTGTTTGCAGGAAGGGGTTGGTTATTTGCAAAGATGGTATTTTCATGTGGATTTTTGGAGTTTCAAAGTCATTCCAAGCAAAAATGTCATTTGGATTACCCTAGTCGGGTCATGTCACACCAGTGTTTTAGGCTACGAGTGTTGGCAGGAAAGGGATGACTATTTACAAAAATTATTTTCATGTAAAACTTTTGGAATTTCAAAGTCATTCCAAGCACAAAAAACATTTTGATGTTTGTTTAACAAGCTCGTTCTCGAAAGAATTCAAGTGATCTCATTGTTAGGTTTTATGTTGATTTTGACAAGAATGCGAAAATGGTGTTTGTCTCGTATATCAGGAAAGCTTCGATCAAGTCGTGTAAAATATTTGTAAGGATTGTTTCAAATGGAAAAACATTGCTTATTGATCCAGATAACTCGTACTTGATCAGAAAGGACTTTATTAGGCTTGTAACGTAGGCTTAGGTTACTGGCTACGAAAAAAAAATATTTGTAAGCTCAAAAAGTATTTAAGGGTTTTTTGGACTAAGGATCACTTAGTGCTTACTCTTAGAACTTCATTTAGCTCTCATGATTGATTTTCATAGTGACCTAGCATGCCCCCCCAGTGTTTGTTTGGGCTTTCATCTTGACATGCCCCCCAGCATTTGTTTGGGTTTTTTCATTGGTATTTGGCACTAACGTTGTGTTGACTTGACATGCTCCTAAGTATTTTGTTTGGGCTTTTTTTATGGTTTTTGGCACTAACTTCGTGTTGACTTGACATGCCCCCCAAGTTTTTTGTTCGGGCTTTTTATTGCTTTTTGGCACTACATTGTGCTGACTTGACATGCCCCCCAAGTATTTTGTTTGGGTTTTTTCATTTGTTTTTAGCACTAACGTTGTGCTGACTTGACATGTCCTCCAAAGAATATTTGTTTGGGCTTTTTTCACGACATGCCCCCAACATTTTGTTCGGGCTTTCTATGTTGAGTTTTTAGTGCTACCAAAATATTGAATTAATTCGCTATAATGTGCTAAAACCTTTTTTATGTTTATGCCCCCCAACTTTCTTCAGGTGTCACTTGTCATTGAGGACTGTTTTTGTAGTTTTTTTTGTGCACTTGCCCCCCATTGTAGGGTGTGATCTTTGACAGGTTTAATTATTAAGAAAATAAAATTATTAGGCTCAAATAAGGATTGCAATGGATATTTGAGATTTTGTGAAGGCATATCAAAGATGGCCTTTCCTCATTTCAAAAACATGCAATCTGAATCAATAAGCTTTGCTTTTCCATGCGAAACAAGTTTTTGATTTTTTTGGATTTTTGTGGATTATTTGTTTAGCTAAGAGATTAACTTTATTATGTGGATTTTGGTGGTATGAGATCACCTTTCAATGAAATCCTTTAAATTCCCAAAACAAATTTGTTAAATAAACATCAAATTGGCATTCATTTTCGTACTAAACTTTGATTTGCCAAAAATCTTTATGAAATCATTGGATCATGTATACTTTGGATGAAAGGGTATATGGAGTGCTTGTGTTATTTGGACAAAAAGCAAGGACACATCATAAACACAAGAAAATACATAACCATTGAATAGTAAGGTTTGCTTGACAATGTGGACAAACTAGTTGAAACCGAGACATGACATGTGGACATGACCAAACAAAGAATAATCATGGAACTAGGCTAAACTTTCCAACTCTGGTGCATTTCTTTCTCAAAGATTCTTGTAGAAAATCATTTCGGTGCTTGCTCGAGTGCGCCGTCAACATAAGCATCCTAGCTTTCTGTCTGCCGATGATATGTTATGCAATGATAAATGCATGTGAATGCAAATGTTGTTATTCAAGGATTAAGGCAACTATACACCTAAGGGGGGGGGGGGGGGAATTAGGTGTAAATACAATAATTATAGCAATTTTAAAATCAATTACTTTAAAGTAAAGAGATAAGAGAGAGAGATTGCTAACTCGGTTTTTAACGTGGTTCGGCAAGCCTACGTCCACGATTCAAGTACAAATCCGTACTTGAGTATTGTACTCTCTTACTAGTCCAAGTAACAAGATTACAAATCTTGCTTGATGAATCCACACCAAGACTTTTACACCACTTGAAGATATGCCCTCTTCAAGATTTTCCTTCTTCCCACTTGAAGATGTACCCTCTTCAAGATTTTTCCTTGGTGATAGTCCCTCACCAATATCACAGAGTTTTATACTTCAACTCTCAAGAATATTACAATGGTTGTTTTTGTAAAACAACAATACACTCTTAATAGTGTAGATATTACAAATGAAGATCTATGATCTCTTTATCTCACTTGATAACACTTAGAATATTTGAAGGTGTTTAAGAGTAGTGAGAATGAAAAATACTCTTTGTGTTAAGATATGAAGATTTAAACACAAATGTGAGTATTAATGAAGATTGATGATATGAAGATGTTTTTGCACTCTAATTGCCTCAATATAAGATATGAAAGTTCTTGTGTGTTTATTTTTGCAATTAGGAGGACTATTTATAAGTTTTTAAAAGAAACTAGCCGCTTATAGCCGCTTTAATGCAACCGTCATATCAAGCGGTCGATCGGTTCACAACGGACAAATAAAGTGGTCGACCGGTTTAGTTCAAAAGACAATTCGCCTTCAAGCTGGTCGACCGGTTCACAACGGATAACCCAAGCTGGTCGACCGGTTCGGCTTGAAAGACATTTTGTCTTCAAGCGGTCGACCGGTTCACAACGGATAAACCTAGCGGTCGACCGGTTCAGCTCAAAAGACAATTTGTCTTAAAGCTGTCGACCGGTTCACTTGGTATACACTAAGCGGTCGACCGGTTCATGCAGAAAGGCAATTGTGACAAATTATCTTTTCTGAATTTTTGAACCGATTGAATATGACTTAATCCTCTAATCATCAAACTCTTTTAATGCATGCACTGTGAAGTGTGTGAGTTCATGTTAAATTGTGCTATCAAGTTAGACATTTGAGATTTACATAATTACAAGCACTAAAATGAAAACTTCTTCTTTGTCTTCACTTGCTTGCATCTTGGACTTCTTGGAGTGATTTCTTCGTGTACTTCGTTATGCTTGTTGATGTATTCTTTGTATAATACCTGCTTATCGCTTAATCTCATCCAAGCATATTATTAGTCCATTTTCTTTTTATTGTTATCATCAAAATATATAAAACATATAAGTGTGACATTATATGTCAACAATCTCCCCCTTTTTGATGATGACAATAAACAAAAAGACTTAGATAATAAATTGAGTCTCCCCCTAAATATTATAATGCAATATATAGGAGACATTGAACATTTGTAGCAATTTAATCTAAGTACAAATATCATATGCAATTTATAAGAGAAATTCATATTTCTCCCCCTAAATATATGCATATAATTCTTTTATATTCTCATATTTTACTCCCCCATTATTGATGCATTTGATATTTTTATATTCTCTCCCCCTTTGGCATCAACAAAAGAAGGTTAATCATTGTGGATAAAAATATTCAATATCATTGTACATATATCCAAAATGAAAAGCATAAATACAATATTTCTAAATAACAACATAAATAGGATGAGATGCATGATACACAATCACGTAAGGAGGTGGGTTCCGTGAGAGAAGTGAAGCCATCATCGCCTTCATCTCCTCGAATATCAGCCCGCATCTCTATGTGAGAGTCTCTCATGAATCGTATATCTGTCTCCATAAGCGTGAGACGACTCTCTATCTTATGCGACCAGCCACTCGCAGATGGCTCATCCGGGAGGAAGCCTGAGGTGGTGACTCAAATAAATGTGTGAACTCGTCTTCACCTTCATCCTCACCGCATTCTCCTCCTCTTCATGCTCTTCCTCAAGCATGTGCACCTTCTTGGTGCCCTTGGATCCACTCACCATGCTCATTAAGCACATATTTCATCCTAGTTAGAGTGGTGTTATTTATCTCCGCTTTATCCGAGTACGGTCTCTTATCCGCACTCGTCAAGAAGATCTCAAAATGCTCAAAAATAGTGGTAAACACTTGACCATAAGGTAGAGCCTTTTGTTTTTGATCAAATGCTAAGATTATATTCCTAATCAATATGTATGGAAGGTTTATTGGCCTTCGCTGAATCATACAGTCAATTAAGCATAACTCCATAAATGTGACTTCATCATAATGCCCCTTTTTGGGCAAGATATTGTGAGCAATAATTCTATGGAGTATTCTAGGTCTCAATAAAAGATCTTGACTCTTTATTTTAGCACCTGGAGCAAATCCATTATTTCCGGTGTGCAATGCAACAAAGATAATCATAGGTAAAACCTTCAATGGTCGGAATTATTTTAATATCAAACACTCTCGGACCATCATTAGATATACCCAATATCTCAGCTAATTCATCACAATTAAATTCAATGGGATGTCCTTGAAGAGTACTCATTATTCTAGGTTCTACATTAACCCTCATGTTAGCAAAGAACATTCTCATCAATTTAGGGTATGTAGGTTTCCTATATTCATACAATGAGTACCAACCCATTTCAGCAAATAAAGTGTCTATACCTAAAGCAGATAGATCATTGCTTAAACCTCTTTCTACGATGATAGCTCTATTTGAGAAATTACTCAAAAATCTTTGAGCATTATCACCGACGAGGAAGCTGGATCATTGGCTCTTTTGCTCCTTGATTCAATCCTTCTTAATCGCTTATGAGATGCCATTGTCTTCAATTTGGCTATGGGTGTTTTGATTTAGATTAGTTTTGGAAAGGATTTAGGGTAAGATTTTTCGGATTTTTCTGTTGAATGAGTTCTGAAACCCTAGATAGTATTTATACTATCGAGCAACCTGGTCGACCGGTTGCCTTGGGATAAGTTCAACCGGTCGACCGGTTGACTCCCAAGTTGAGAATTTTCCAAATTTCTCTTTGAACCGTTCTTTCCACTCATAATGTAGCCTTTTCATGAAAAAATTATGTCCAAAAGGCAAAGAAATCGAGGGGCTAAAAATGCAAATTTTAGGCGATGAGCTAACGCTCATCGTTTCCTTCCGCTCAACCGGTCTCACTGGTTGGCTTGCTCTTGATGAACCTGGTCGACCGGTTCATCCCAGAATTTCTAAATTCTCCAATATTTGTTTTGAACAAGTTTCTTATGCTCCAAGTGTATACTTTTTAACATCAAATAAATCCAACTTATAACCATTGATGTATACATAATTTAAACATCATTTGCATGGATAAATCCTAGGTTCCTTCTTATTTCGCAAAAGCGATCTTTGGCTAAGGGTTTTGTAAAAATATCTGCAAGTTGATGTTCTGTACCTATAAACTCAAGTACAATATCTCCTTTTTCAATGTGATCCCTCAAGAAGTGATGTCTTACTTCTATGTGTTTTGTACGAGAGTGCTGAATAGGATTCTTAGATAAGCAAATAGCACTTGTATTATCACATTTAATCGGAGTATTTTCAAACTTAAGTCTATAATCCTCCAAAGTTTGTTTCATCCATAATACTTGTGCACAACAACTCCCCGCCGCAATATATTCTGCTTCAGTTGTTGATAGGGCTACCGAGTTTTGTTTCTTACTTGCCCATGATACTAGTGAAGATCCTAGAAAGTGACAAGTTCCACTAGTACTTTTCCTATCTATTTTGCAACCCGCAAAATCTGCATCCGAGTAACTCGATTAAACTCATTTCACTTCCTTCGGATACCACAACCCTAAATTAATTGTACCATGCAAGTAACTAAAAATTCTTTTTATCGCACTAACATGGGATTCTTTTGGACATGCTTGAAATCGTGCACATAAACATACACTAAACATAATATCGGGTCTACTTGCGGTTAAATATAAAAGAGAACCGATCATACCTCGATATTTGGTGATGTCTACGGTTTTACCTTTTTCGTCCATATCAAGCTTAGTAGATGTTCCCATGGGTGTGTCGGCATCTTTGACATGTTCCATCCCAAATCTTTTTAGAAGATCCTTGGTGTACTTGCTTTGGTTGATGAAGATGCCATCTCTTGTTTGCTTAATTTGCAGTCCAAGGAAGAAATTTAATTCTCCCATCATGCTCATTTCAAACTCCTCTTGCATGCATTTTGCAAATTCCTTACATAGAGATTCGTTAGTAGCACCAAAAATTATATCATCAACATAGATTTGTACAATAAGGATATCTTTTCCTTTTCTCTTTGTAAACAGGGTGGTGTCAATTTTGCCAATGTTAAAATCATTTTCAATAAGAAATGTTTTTAATCTATCATACCATGCTCCTAGGTGCTTGTTTCAAACCATACAAGGCCTTTTGAGTTTAAACACATGATTAGGAAATTCAAAATTTTCAAAGCCTTGAGGTTGTTCAACATATACTTCTTCCATTATAAAGCCATTTAAAAATGCACTTTTAACATCCATTTGGAAGAGCGTAAAATTTGCATGACATGCATAGGCTAATAGCATTCTTATAGATTCAAGTCTAGCTACCGGTGCAAAGGTTTCTTCATAATCTATTCCTTCTTCTTGATTATAACCTTTAGCAACTAGTCTTGCTTTGTTTCTAACAATAGTCCCATGTTCATCAACTTTGTTTCTAAAGACCCATTTAGTACCAATTATTGATAAATCTTTTGGTCTAGGGACTAGTTCCCAAACATCATTTCTCTCAAACGGATTTAGCTCATCTTGCATGGCTAAAATCCATTTTTCATCATTTTCAGCTTCAAGAAAGGTTTTAGGTTCTATTTGAGAAACAAATGCATAATGACCACTAATATTTCTAAGGGATGCTCTAGTTTTAGTTCCTCAAACGGATTACCGATAATTAATTCTGGAGGATGAGAACTTACATACCTTAGCTCCTTTGGCGGCTCAAAGGAGTTACTTACCAACTCTTGTTGATTGCTTGAGCTTGGTTGGTCCTTGGTTGTATCTTCAATTGATATTTCATTTGGATTTTTATCATGAAGATTCAAATGTTGAACATTTTTATTTAAGTCATCTGAATCTCAACAATTTTGTCATTTTGAGTTTCCTCAAAGGCGTACATGCATGGATTCCTCAAGACAAAGTGTTCTATTATTGTAAACTCTGTAAGCTTTGCTAGAGGAGGAGTATCCAAGAAAAATTCCAACATCGGATTTTGAATCAAATTTGTCAAGGTTGTCTTTAGTGTTTAGAATAAAGCATTTTGAACCAAAGACTTTAAAATAAGAGATGTTGGGCTTCCTCCCTTTCCAAAGCTCATAAGGAGTCTTTTTCAACTCAGGTCTCAAGGTAACACGATTTAAAACATAGCAAGAAGTATTTACGGCTTCCGCCCAAAAATATTTAGGGGTATTAAATTCATTTATCATAGTTCTTGCCATTTCTTGAAGAGACCGATTTTTCCTTTCCACAACCCCATTTTGTTGGGGAGTTCTAGGAGTTGAAAAGTTGTGGTGGTATCCTTTTCTTCACAAAACATTTCAAATAAATCACTTGTGAATTCACCACCATGATCGCTTCCTTATGTTAATTATAGAAAATCCTTTCTCATTTTCGATTTTCTTTGAAAACTTTATAAATTCATGAATTGTTTCATCTTTTGATTTCAAAAATATAACCCATGTATATCTAGTAAAGTCATCAACAATTACAAACACATATCTATTACCACTTAAACTTCTTGTTCTAGTTGGTCCAAATAGATCTATGTGAAGTAATTCTAAAGGTCTTTCGGTTGAAATGTGATTCTTACTTTTAAAAGATGTTTTGAATTGTTTACCCATTTGGCAAGCGTCACATAGCTTTTCCTTTTCATATGAAATATGAGGAAGACCTTTAACTAAATCATTTTTGGTCAATTTTGAAAGAATGTCCATGCTTATGTGACCTAGTCTTCTATGCCATAGAAAACTATCATTTATACTAGCAACAAGACAATTTTCACTACTCATACATGCATCTATTTTGATCTTATAGATGTTTCCAATTCTATTACCGATAAAAATAATTTTGTCATTTTCAAGTATTAAGCAACATGTATGATCAAATAAGATTTTATATCCTTTGTCACATAATTGACTTATACTAAGTAAGTTATGCTTAAGATTATCAACAAGAAATACATTTTCAATGGAGGTTGAAGACATACCTCCAATGTTGCCAATTCCAACAATTTTTCCTTTTGAGTTGTCCCCAAAAGTCACTTTTCCTCCTTTAGTTTTGGAAAGACTTGAAAAAGGGTGCCGCCTCCGGTCATGTGTCTTGAACAAGCACTATCCAAAACCACTCCCCATGTTCCCTTGGTTCCTACAAAATAGAATCAAGATGAGGATTTTGGTACCCATACCTTCTTGGGTCCTTTTGGTTAGGGGTGGTTCCTTTGGAACCCAAATCATGTCAACAATTTTATTTTTCTTCATCGGACATGCATAAATCAAATGACCTAATTTTCTACACTAATTGCATGTATGACTTGGATCATACGACTCGTTAGCTTTAACAAAGTAATTCTTTAAGTATTTTTGATTTTTATTAGGTTTATAACCTAATCCTCCTTTGTTAAATACACTTCTTTGACTCAAAGCATTTTCTCAAAAATTTTTGAGCCTTGTGTGAATTTTGTGATAATTTTATTCAACTCATCAACTTTCTCTTTAATGATTTATTATCTTTTTCAAGTTGATTAGTTTTACTACTCTTGTCATTTAAATCATATACTTTCTTTTCTAATAATTCTTTTTCCTCAATTAAGCATATATGATTTCTTTTGAGAGTACTATATTTAGAACCTAATTTCTTATATTCTATATACAAACTTTCAAGTTGATCATGTAGTTCAATATAAGAAGGGTCGGATTCATCATCCGAAGATTGTACCTCATTTTCGCTTTCAATTGCCATAAAGCACATGTTCGCCACATGTTCTTCTTCATCATTGGAGCTTGAGTCTGAGTCATCGCTCCATGTTGCTTTCAAAGCTTTCTTTTGAAAGCGATTTTTCTTTTTCATTTGAAGAAGGGGACAATCGGTTTTGATATGTCCCACTTTGTTGCACTTGTAGCACCTTGGAGTTTCTTTGCTAAATTCTCCTTTGCTTTCCTCCTTTCTGTAGTTCGAAAACTTTCTCTTATCATTTTTCTTTCTAAGAAAGTTTCAAACCTGCCTTGTGATCAATGCTACATCTTCCACAAGATCGTCGCCACTGCCTTCATCATCGCTATTATCCTTGTCTTTAACTTGATGAACAGCTTTAAATGCCAAATTTTTCTTTGGCCTTTCTTCCCGATCTTGTTTTTCCATAGTGATCTCATGAGTCATTAGAGAACCGATGAGTTCTTCTAATGGTAATTTTGTAAGATCTTTTGCTTCTCGTGATAGTCTGTCACTTTAGCTTCCCAAGCTTTTGGTAGAGATCCGAGAATCTTGCTTACAATTTCTGTATTTGAATAAGTTCTACCAAGAGCATGTAAACTGTTTGTAATACTAGTCATACGAGTGAACATGCTTGTTATGGATTCATTTTGTAACATTTTAAATAACTCATATTGATGAACTAACATATCAATTTTAGATTCTTTTACTTGATTTGTTCCTTCATGAGTTACTTCTAATGTATGCCATATATCTCTAGCATTTTTACACGTAAGATATTCTATTGAATTCGCTTCTATTTAATGCACAAGATAAGGTGTTCATGGCTTTAGCATCCATAGAAAGTAATCTTTTATCTAAGTCTCAGTATATTCTATCATGCTTTTGGGAAACTCAACACCATTTTCGATTTTGAGTGGTCTATGAGGTCCATTTTCAATAGAAAGCCATAAATCAAAATCTATAGATTGAAGATATATAGTCATTCTAGCTTTCCAATATGCATAGTCATTACCATCAAAAAATGGTGGTCTAGTTGTTGAGGCACCTTCATTTTGGAGATTGTAACTTGTAGTTGCCATTCTACTCAAAGTCTAAGCAAACTTAATAATTGAGAACTAAGCTCTGATACCAATTGTTATTCAAGGATTAAGGCAACTATACACCTAAGGGGGGGGAATTAGGTGTAAATACAATAATTATAGCAATTTTAAAATCAATTACTTTAAAGTAAAGAGATAAGAGAGAGATTGCTAACTCGGTTTTTAACGTGGTTCGGCAAGCCTACGTCCACGATTCAAGTACAAATTCGTACTTGAGTATTGTACTCTCTTACTAGTCCAAGTAACAAGATTACAAATCTTGCTTGATGAATCCACACCAAGACTTTTACACCACTTGAAGATATGCCCTCTTCAAGATTTTCCTTCTTCCCACTTGAAGATGTACCCTCTTCAAGATTTTTCCTTGGTGATATTCCTCACCAATATCAAAGAGTTTTATACTTCAACTCTCAAGAATAATACAATGGTTGTTTTTGTAAAACAACAATACACTCTTAATAGTGTAGATATTACAAATGAAGATCTATGATCTCTTTATCTCACTTGATAACACTTAGAATATTTGAAGGTGTTTAAGTGTAGTGAGAATGAGAAATACTCTTTGTGTTAAGATATGAAGATTTAAACACAAATATGAGTATTAATGAAGATTGATGATATGAAGATGATTTTGCACTCTAATTGCCTCAATATAAGATATGAAAGTTCTGTGTCTTTATTTTTGCAATTAGGAGGCCTATTTATAAGTTTCTAAAAGAAACAAGCCGTTTATAGCCGTTTTAATGCAACTGTCATATCAAGCGGTCGACCGGTTCACAACGGACAAATAAAGTGGTCGACCGGTTCAGTTCAAAAGACAATTCGTCTACAAGCGGTCGACCGGTTCACAACGGATAACCCAAGCGGTCGACCGGTTCGGCTCGAAAGACATTTTGTCTTCAAGCGGTCGACCGGTTCACAACGGATAAACCTAGCGGTCGACCGGTTCAGATCAAAAGACAATTTGTCTTAAAGCAGTCGACCGGTTTACTTGGTATACACCAAGCGGTCGACCGGTTCATGCAGAAAGGCAATTGTGACAAATTATCTTTTCTGAATTTTTGAACCGATTGAATATGACTTAATCCTCTAATCATCAAACCCTTTTAATGCATGCAATGTGAAGTGTATGAGTTCATTTTAAATTGTGCTATCAAGTTAGACATTTGAGATTTACATAATTAAAGCACTAAAATGAAAACTTCTTCTTTGTCTTCACTTGCTTGCATCTTGGACTTCTTGGAGTGATTTCTTTGTGTACTACGTTATGCTTGTTGATGTATTCTTTGTATAATACTTGTTTATCGCTTAATCTCATCCAAGCATATTATTAGTCCATTTTCTTTTTATTGTGATCATCAAAATATATAAAACATATAAGTGTGACATTATATGTCAACAAATGTATGTACATACATAACAAGTGAATAATCAAGAATGGTGTACCCAAAAGCAAGTTCTAAGTCATTACATGAGGGGTAAACTCTATCTAGTCTCAAAGAGTCTATGAACTGCCCAGTGACCACCTCACGTGAAGGTAGTGTAGGGGTTTACAAGAAATGGTTGGGCACAGTATGACAGTCATTAACAAGTAAACACTCAGTTCAAAGTTGGATGTTTCACGAATCTGAACCCCAACCAAAAGTCATGGGGCAAACCGTTAATCCCCACCTAACATAAAATTGGGTTTACACTGGAAATTAAAATGCACGATGACACTAATTTAAATTTAATGTTATGCATGAATTGAAAATAAAATACATGCTAAAACAATAAAAATGTATGTTAAAGCAGTTAAAAGGAGTGAAAAAAACAAATTGAGAAATAAACAATCATACAATCAAAGCTCAGTCCCTGATTCCCTAGTGGAGTCGCCATATGTCGCAACGATGATTTTGGACGCGCTTTGCGCCCTGGGATTCGGGGAGAATACGACGTGCGGTAAAAATGGGGGGTTTAATAGTCATAAAATTTACAACTATAAATATTGGGAGTCACCACCTAGTATTACGGTCACTAGGAACCTATTGGTATGCGAGAGTCTAGATAAGGAGACTTATGGTGCAAGAGGAAGACGACCTAAGGCAAGTTGCATTGTTGTTTGATTGTTTTTTTCTAAATTATTTTTTATTAGTCTTTCCTAAGGTTCGACGTAGATTTCTCTCCGTGAAAGAATCTCTACCTTGTTAAGTGTTAAAAGACTAACTAAAAATGAATTTTTGCAATGCATTTAGAAAATCTTATTTTTAATCATCCAAGAGCGTACATTACAGTATAATTTTACACCGTGATAGATAAAACAAAAGAATTGTTAAATTATTTTTGACATTTTGGCCGAATGCCAACGGGTAATCATAAACTGCTTACGATATCCAAATTTTCGCTTTAAAAATATGGAAAAATATGCAACATATTTTTTTTTGAAAAATACAATGAGAATTTTTTTTAAATTCGGTCGTATACACGAAAACATATTTTTTGTTTTTTATATTTCTTTGTTTTTTTTGAAATACTATTTTTATTTTTTTTTGTTTTATTTTTCATGCAACTCACACATCCATTCTCTTTTTCATTATACTTTTTGGGTACATATTACAAGTACATAATGTGTACAAAAAATAAAAATAACAGCAATTTACAAATAAACATATAAACATCTAAAAAAATACAGAATAAACTCCTCGGAAACACTGTTGGCAGAGAAGGCAGCGCAGGAACAGTGGCGGCGCGTCATCCCACGCGCCCCACTACTGGCAGCGCGTGGTTCCATGCGCCGCCTCAGGTGAAGATCCAAGGCAGGGGTGCGAATCAGTCTCCTCCACTCCTTCTTTAGCCGGTAACGGCCTCCACAAACCTGCAAAATAGATACAAAAACACAAACAACACAAGCAATGTTTCGGGTTTTCCTTCTCTTCCTCCCCAGGTTTCCAATTTGTTCTTTTGCCTTCAAATGGATGCTGCAATGTCATGGGTGATGAGATGGAGTAGGGGTTGCCTTCGTTCAGATCTGGCTAATGACCCGAGGAGGTAGTCGTCGATGGTCAATGAGGGTCTGATCTGGTTGAGAGAAGACAGGAAAGGGGGTGACAGTGGTCATCTGCACTGATGAAGAAGAAGATTAAGGAGAAGTGAGAACTGATGAGGGCTGCGACCATGGCTGCTGTGCTGGGAGGCAGATCTGCTAAGTGGGCTGCTTTGGTGGAGGTTTTATAGGTGAAGAGAGGGGAAGTTGTCGAGAAGGAGATGACAGTGAGGGAGTGTGAACGAAAAATGAAGAGAGTCGATTTGGTCGGAAAGAAAGGAGAGGAAGCCTACCGTGGACGGCAGGGAAAGAGGAGCAGTTCCCGGAGCGATAAGCTGACGGGAAGAGAGGATCTGGCTGGAGAATGGAGAAAAGAGAGTGCAAAGGGGCTGGCTGGAGAGTGCAAGATTAAAGGGAGGGGGGCTGCAACTGCCAACCTCTTAGGGGGCTGCAACCCCAAAACTATAAAAGATTAGGGTTTTTTTGAGTTTTTAATGTTTCTGATTTTTTTGAATTTTTCGGTCCCTGTAAATGGAAAATAAGGTCCTATTTATAAAGTACAAAGTTACACATCTTTTTCACTTTGGTCTTTGGCTTCGGATCTGTGTAATTTGATCCCTAATTTACGCAATTGAATTGGAAAAATACATTTTGGTCTCCGAAAACTCCAAACTTCTCAATTGAACATAAATTAAACTCAAACATTTGGTTGTTTTATCAATTAAGCCCTTAATTAATTTGATGTGGCCAATTTAAAGTATAATTAAGTCTTTGCACTTAATTAAATCCTTCAATTGTACTCTAAATTAATTATGAAACATAATTATATTTTAAAATTGATCTATGATTAAATCAAATTGGCCTATAAAAATATAATTATGTCGCACAACTTAATTTTTACATAGATTTATCAAATGATGAATTATTTTTTCCTTAAATCTGTATTTTTCTCTATTTTTGGGGACCAAATATATACAATTAGACTCTCGAAAAGAATCAAAATTTGCACATTGATTTTTCTACCCATGCCGACCCCTTTTATTTTATTTTTGTTATTTTTTGGTATATTTTGGGGAGTCACCCAAAAATTGGGTGATGACAATGATAAAATCAGATTTTTCATCCCTATAAGTTCTAAATAGATTAAAAATGTTATGCAGTTTATATGTTCTTGATTATTCGACATGAAGATCATTTATTTATGCTATGAAATGTCAGATCTAACATAACTATGTCTTTCCCTCATCAAATTTGGTTCTTGGACAAGATTTTTTTAATCTTTTTTCTTAGAATTGAAAGGGTAATACCTCACTTAGAATTAGTTGAGTTGATGCGATTCTCCATGTTTGACCATATTTTTAAAATTCTCAATCCTACATATTTTATTAAAAAAAAGCTAATAGTACACAGCTTATTATGGATTGTAATAGTATAATTATTGTTTTGCCCTTCAGTGCGCCTCAATCTTGGCGTTGCACACAAGTGTATTTTTGCCTTTTATAAGAGATTGGTTGGCATTACTTGGGGGTATTTTTGATTTTTTACATTTTTATGCACGGTAAAATAATCATATTACCCTCAAATAAGACAAAAACCAAGTATTGCCGGTAGGGTGTTCCTAGCATTTCATATTTTTTGAAAATATATAAATACAGATATACCCTTCAAAAAGATAAATTTAAAATGTTAGTTGTAAGGGTGTTTAGGTAATTTTATCTTTTTAAACTATGTTTTTCATATGGACATTGTTTTTTGGACACGTTGATGGTTTTCTTCATGGCGCTCCATTCAGGCGGCGTGTGCAGGTGCCCTTCAATGGTGAAAAATGTCCATACGGTGTCTCAACATATGTGCTTGCCATGTTCTTAGCCTCATGGTGGTGCGCGTGTCGTTTCACGAGTGGCCGGATACGTGATGGCGGTTGATTGAACTTTTTGTCCCTTTTTCTTTCTCCTACGAGACCAAATTACATGACATCCCCTTTTTTAAGGTGGTTTCATATCAATCCCTTAACTTTTGATTGTTTTGTATTGTTACGATTTATATAATATGAGTTTAGATTTGTTTCAATTTCATCCTTCAATTGAAGTTGATTATATATTTAAGTATTCATTTCGTTCCTTATTTTTTCAATTTTAGTTTTGTTTTAAATCCCTTAATATTTTTGGCATAACAATTTGGATTGTTTTCAATTTTGTCCTTCAATTGAAATTGATTATATGTTTCATTTCATTTCGGTCCTTATTCTTTTGATTTTGGGTTTGGTTTATAATCCTTTAATATTTTGGTATAGAAGTTTGGATTTTTTTCCTTCAATTGAAATTGATCATATATTTTATTTGCAATTCGGCCCTTATACTTTATTTTATTTTATTTTATTTTAATTTCTTTATTATTTTTGTTATATATATATATATATATTCATTAATATCTATTTTTTCCATATTTATATGTATATGCTCTTAGTTTTCTCTCTCTTTTGTTGGAGTTGTATTCTTTTTATTTAGTCCTTAAATTTTAATTTTTTTTGGTTACCATTTGAAAATTTATATTTTTTCTTTTTGTTCTTTTATTTATTCTTCAAGTTAAATAATTTTTTAAGCTAATTATATTTATATTTGTTTTTCCATTCTTTTTGTTAAAAAATTTATTTTTTTATTTTTCCAGGTAATTTATTTTTTCATTATTTTAGCAATAATAATAATAATAATTTAGATGTTTTTTTCTAGTTTACTCTTTTGTTAAAGTTTTTAGTTTTTAATCCTCAAAACAATTTAATATTTTTTATTTTTTAAAAAATACTAATAGTAATAATTTTAGGTGTTATGAACATGATGATAATAGTGACATTATAAATCATAATGATAATAGTAATAATAAAAAAATAATAATAACAATTATAATTTATTGTAATGGTTATAGTGCTTATGGTGTAACTAATTATGACTTTGATGGTAATAATAACAATAACTCATAAAATAATATAAAAATATGAATAATGACAAAAATAGTTATAATAATGATAATAATACTAATTATAATTTAAATGATATTAGTAAAGTGTCTGGTTATCGTGATGATTATTGTTGTAATAATGACAACAATTATAACATTCTGCCAATAATAATCAGAATATTAATTATTTATAATAATCATTATAATAATATCTATAATAATTGTGAAAATTTAAGAATCATGATTATAACAATATGATAATAATCAAAATAATTTATTAGTCAATGTTGTTTTTGCTCAAAAATGACTTTTGCGGCTTTTTATGTATGATATTTCATATGTAATATCACTTAAATAAAAAATATATGAAGACACACATAGACAAAACGGGTGAGAAAATTGCGCTGAATTATTTAGAATGGTAAAATATATGAGTCACTTTTCCTGTGATTCAGTCGTAACTAGAATCGAATTTGTTAACATGTCACAAAAATGTTGATGGTCCTAGATTTTCTTATGATGTTATAAATCTAAGCGAAATAAATCATCCTACAAAACTTTGGATTATTTAATTTTTATATATTCATTTGTTTTATAAATAAGACTTTTAAAATAATAATAATGATTATCTGTAAGGTTTTCTTACTTAGAATATGGGAAGATAATTATATATTTTGATCTTTGTTTCATATAAATGCCTTACTATATATATATATATATATATAATGAACTAAGTTATTTTTTTAAAATCTCAAATTAATTTAATCTTAGTGTTTTGAAGAACTTTTAATATAATAATATGAAGAATAATCTTAAAAATAATATTTGTTTTTAATAAAAATCACTTTAAACTAAAAATATCAAGCCACACAAAAAAACATTTTAAAAAACACAAAGATAACAAAATACTAACAATAAAAGATTCATTATACATGTACAAGAGAATTATTAATAAATAATAATAAAAATTAAAAGTCAAAACTAAGTCCGATAAATACTAAAAAATAAAGGAATCAAAAATTAAAATTAAAAATAAAAATAACGAAAATAATTACATGTATTGAAACAAAATAAAAAGTAACTTCATGTCATGGATGGGCGTAGGGTAAATAGCTCGTAACTATGAAATGGAGTGTCAAACTGGACCATGTAAGAAAAAGTAGAAGCATAGTGTGGGGAGGGATTTTTACTTTTATTTTTATTTTTTTTACTTTGCTTTTATTTTTCATTTTTTATTGTTTTTTAATTGATTTTGACTTTTTTTATTTTTTTTTCCTTTTTTTTCATTTTGATTGTTTTTTTTAATGTTTTTATTGATTTTGATGTTTTTTTATTTATTTTATTTTTGTTTTTTTTACTTATGTTTTTTTTAAAACAAATTATTGATATTTTTATTGAATTTTTTCCAATTATTAACTCAATGAGAATAATAATATTAGTTTTTTTTTTTGCTTTCTTTTTCTTATGTTTTTTATTTTTTTTCATCATAATAATTTAATCATTGTTTTCGTTTTTTAACATTACATATACTATTTATATATTCTTTCACAGAAAAAGATAATGAAATGCATGTGTTTTATTGACAAATATGTGGGGGCAAGGAGGGAGGGTGTCCGACCCCTGCCAAGTGCCATTTGTTTTTACTTTTTTTTATTGATTTTGATGTTTTTTACTTCTTTTTTCACTTATTTCTTTTTCTTTTTTTTCAATTTGATTGTTTTTTTCTATTTGTTTATTTATTTTGATGTTTTTTTTATTTATTTTGTCTTTGTTTTTTTCATTTATGTTTTTTTTTAAACTTTATTGATATTTTTTATTGAATTTTTTCCAATTATTAACTCAATAAGAATAATAATATTAGTTTTTTTTTGTTTTTTTTTATGTTTTTTATTTTCTTCATCATAATAATTTAATAATTTTTATTGTTTTAGGTGTAATAGTAATAATACTCTTAGATTTTAAGATTTTGGTGTTTTCATTTCGGCCTTATACTTTTAATTTTGAATTTTAATCCCTCTATTTCTTTTAATTTCAAGAAGAATCCTTATTTTTGTCCATATATATATATATATATATATTATTTGTTGGGCTGGTATATTTTTTTCAAAAAAAATCAATAGTTCTTGAATTTTATTTTATATCTATGATCATTTGGAAATTGATATTTGTATTTTTTTTTGTTATTTCTTTAAGTTTTTTTTTCCTTTTTCCTTTTTTATTTTTATGTCATATGACTTTTTTTACCTGATAATTTTTACTTTATTTTTTTGTTTGATCTTCTGTTAAAGTTTTTATGATTTTTTTAGTCTTTTATTTTTTCATTATAATAATAATAAAATAATAATTTAATATTTTTCTCTTACTTACTCTTTTGTTAATGTTTTTTAGGTTTTTTTTTTCTCTCGGGATAATTTGATAATTTTTATTCTTTTAATAGTTAAACAAACTTTTTACTCATTCTGCAAAGTAGTGTAATATTTTTTTTATAAATTTTCAGGTCAAATAATTTTTTTTCGAGTCAATAATTTTTATTTGCTCTTTTGTTAATTTTTTAGGGTTTTTTCAAGCCTTTGATTTAATTTTATTTCCTTCATGTTATTAAAACAATAATAATATAAATATTAAAAATAATAATAGTAATTTTAGGTTTTTGTTCTTACGTGTTTTTTTGTTAATTTTGTTTGGTTTTTCTCTGAAATTTATTAAATAATATTTATTGTTTTGACAGATGATAATTTAAGAAGTTAAGACTTTGATTTACTATTATTATAATATAGGATGTTGATCTTTTTCATAATATAAAATTTTATATATTATAATATAATATCAACAATTATAAAAATTATTTGTTTTGCCCACACTATGTCCATAGCGTAGTGCGAGCAATCCAACTAGTAGAAACGGATGGCTCATGGTCTTTCTCTTGATGACCAGCCTATGATATTCGGGACTCGCTTAAGTTTCCTTGTTTTTCTTCAAAGGGCTGGCATGCATGAATCGAGCTAGCTCATTTCTTAATATCTCACCGATTTGTTTGATTCTGAAAGATAATTCCAAGAAATATCTATTGCTAGTTTGTATTCTCTTGGGGATATACGGAAGCCAAACAAATCTTCTCATTTGATTGCCAATTTAGCTAGACTAGGCTGTCTTCACATATAATTTTGGTGGCAAGGTTCCATGTAATGCTTAAATCAATTTAACATTTTGAGAGTCTTCTTTTGTTGTAGAGAAAAAGATGATGATGATCGTAGGCAATAATTAAGAGGACGACAAATCCAGATCTAAGTGAGAGAAAGAGAGTAGCATGTTAGGTGTAGGCTCTTTATTATATGTAGTCATGTTGTATAGGTGGATGTCCATATTGTGTAGTGTAATGTATAATGTTATTATGAATAATAATAATAATAATTAACATAAAAATATAAAGTAAAAAAAAAAGAACTATTCAAATGAATTGCGGGTTAACCTCATATGGTAGGGTCTTATATGATCTAATCAAACCAACCAAATAGCACATAACCGAGCGAAAAAGAGAGGCCTGGATTGGCCTTGGTCAAGTTGACCCAATCCCAATTGAACCAACACATAAAAAGGCTTTGTTTGGGTTCGGTTTGACATCGAAGAATTATGTAACTTGAAAAATACATAAAAGTTAGCGAAGAAAGTATACAAACTTGTATATAGAAATACCCAAACTTGGAAAAAAACAAAAATAAACTTATTATCCAATATTTTAAATAAGCTAGAAAATTACTAAAGAAGTATGATTGAGAAATTAACTTGTTATTTGATATCAAAATATATAACTTGTATAAGTACCCATAAACTTGAGAAGTAAGCACCTAAATATGGAGAAGCACCTGTTCATACTCATTTTTAGGCTTGGATAAGGTTTCAAGAGGATTTTTCTATTTTTATTTTTTCTCTTTTTTCTTTTCATTAGTAAAAAGTAAAATTCTCCATTTTCATCACTTTTATAATATGAAAAGACAAGTAATAAATTAATAAGACTAATTATCAAACAAAAGACAAAATTTAAGCTCTACCACACAAACCCAAATTGAGTTTGGTTAAGCCGAGCCAAGTAGTCCAGCTCAATTTGTTGGACCAAGTCCAAGAAAACTAAAGCACAAAGAAAATTTAAGCAAGTGATAACATGGAGATAACATGTATACATTAAAGATAATTTACCTTAGAGATTACCTTGGGAAATAACCAAAATTAAGTTTGGTTAGTCGAGGCATACTTGGGCTTGGTTTAACCTAAAATAGAAAAGCATGGAGAAGATCTAAACATGTAAGAGTAACATGGAGACATTGGAGATATTTTTTCTTAGATATTACCTTTGAGAAATATCAAAGATATTTCGTTGGTCAAGGTCAAGTGAGTTCACTTTAATTTTGTTGAATTGAAACTAGAGAAGGCCACCAAAACTAGAGAAGTATTGAAATAACTGATTATCCAAGAATAAGTTTGGTTGAACCCAAATTGAAAAAGACAACTAAGACTTTGGAGAAGTCTAAACAATAAACTTTAGAGAGTTTTAATTATGGAGATTATTTGGTGAAATCATTATGAGAACAATAAAGTATAAGAACTTCATTAAGTTTTATACAATATATAAACTTTAGAGATACACCTTATTAAAGATCTTGGAGCTTAAGAGGTAACATAAGAGAATTCAAATGAACTACATCTTCAAGTTGTTAGAATGTCATGCTTGTGGAAGACTTTTTCTTTCTTCATTTTATAGATTATAAGTGTAAGACTTAATCACCCTTATTACTTTAAATGGTCCATTCTATTTTTGTGTTAGCTTTCCTTTACACAAATATGCTTTTCATGCGAATCTCGTGATCATGTAGTCATGCAACCCACAATCAAGATTGAGATCCGATCCTAAAAACTAAAATACATCCGATAGGAGTGTAACACAACAAAAAGTAGCCCCAAAGCACCAACACTAATCTTCAATAAGTTAGATTTAGTTCATTCAATAATTGAAGAATGTAAGAATCACTCTCACACATTAAAACTAAAATATTCATAAGTAATGTTCATCAAAATGTCTTCCCAAATTTAGCTTACATGAGTTTAAATAGTTCTTGAAAAAATAAACCCTAATGGACCCCTAATGTGGACTTAAATAAAGTCCACTCAAAACTGACCCAAAACTCTAAATTGAAAAGCTCATAACTTAATCCAAACAAGTCTTGGATCCTAGCAAAAAACAAATATATTAATTAAGCCTAAACAAGTCTTGGATTGTAGCTAACAAAATAAAATAAAGTCCATAATATTGAATTCATGTTTTGTCATGAGAAGAAGATAAGGATGTAAAATATTATATAGTTGATTCAAGGCTTATATATACCCTTCCATACAACCCCTTGATCCTAGAAACAACAGGAAAAAAGGTACTATCCATGTTGTTTCCAAGTTTTAGCAGGATTCCTCTGTTGCCTCACTTCATAGGGCAAATAAGGTTGCATTGGACCCCTTTTACATATGGATAAGATGTACTAGTGTCTTCTCTTGATACTCTAACAGACCTTGAAATTTTGACTTGGTTGAAACCTTCAAAACCAATGCATCTAATGTCTCTATCAATGGCTTTGTCTTAGACCAGTGTTATTAGACCATTTGGAAAATGTAATGAATCCTTGCTGGTGTTTCTAGGCTACTCCATATTATTTTTCTATAGATCGCTTCATATTGAGAAGTCTTTTATCTAAGAGTGAACAAAGATGTTGCTTTAGAGAATAGTTTTATACTTCGTTGATCAACACTTATATTATTATTGGTTCCAATATGTTTTTGACCTGTAACATCTATTTATTAAATCATTTCAAATGATCTCTTGTGCTTTCTGTTTTGATTGAGTGATGAAGAATATTGTAATTGAAGACTTTTAAACTAGAATGCTTCGCTAATCAATTGATTTCATAAGTCTAAAAGTGATATAAACTTGACTTCAAACTATGATACCAAACTTGTGTAGATCCCTTGAAAGTGGCAAGAATTATTTTTCACACGACATTAAAATCTTGGATATCTAATATCAACGTACTTCTAACATTTTTACATGTTCCTTAGAATCAGATAAGTCATTATAATTATTTGGGTTTATCTTTATCATCACAATGTCTCTAGGGAAACACATGTACAACACAATATTATATAGTGGTGATTCTCCTATGTGACCATTTTTATATATTTTTCATTTGTATATTTGTTTTTAGGTTATGAAAGTGTGGAGTGAGACTCTAAGGGAGAGATTGGCTTATGGTCTTGTACCTTTCATTTAGATTCAAATGGAGACCCTTAGTGAGAAGGTTTTTTTATAATAGCCCCTATAATAGGTTTGGTGTATGTTTTCTTCAACCTCATTTTGGGTAGTTTCTTCTAAAAATGGAATAGTGATTGCGTAGTAAGACCACAACCACATCATGAGAAGGGAATGATTGTATTGTGAAAAATAAGATAACCATAACCCTCACTTGTTGTTAGGTAAATAATGCAACCTCTATGTTAAGTCAATTATTGAAGGTTAACAAGAGTTAACAAATATAATGGGAGGTAAGTTACTCTTTCTTCAAGTGTTTTAATGTTATCCTCTATAGAAAATCTAGAATCAACGAAATAACAAGGATTAGTATAAGAAATTAACAAAGTTTTTTTATTTCAATTTCCTATAAATGATGCTAGTGGAAGATATTATTGTAGGCAATAAAAACTATTATTCTTAAATCAATATAGTGTTTTGAGAGTATTCTTTTCTTATAGAGAAAAATATTATTGTAGGCAATAAAAACTATTATTCTTAAATCAATATAGTGTTTTGAGAGTATTCTTTTCTTATAGAGAGAAAATATTATTGTAGGCAATTATTAAAACAAATAATTCAAGATCTAAAAGAAGAGAGAGAGAACTGTCTTTATAGTTACAAGAGTAGCATGATATGTATAACTTCTTTATTAGTTGCAGTCTGACACAAGAGTAGGTAGAAGTCGGTATAATGTAGTGTGATGCACAATATTATAATAAATTATAATAAACACCAAACAGAGAAAAAAAAAAACTATAGAAATGCTCAAGAGGGTTAACTCAAATCCAAAATGAGTTAAGTAGGGTTTGATTTGACCTGATCAAACCGACCAAAGAGTTGAGAACCAAGCCCAGAATTAGGCCTAGTTTGACCTTAGTGAAACTGACCCAATCGCAACAAAATTGAGGCCAAACCCAACTGAATTGAGCCTAAAAAAGGCTTCAATTAGGGTTCTTCGAACCAAACCCAATAGGAGAATTATATAAAGTGTAAGAGTACCCACAAGCTTAGTGAAGTATTCGAGAAGTGTAAAAGTAGGCTCGATTAAACCGACGCGATACTATTTGAATCTAGGTAAAAATAGACTCGATAGTTCTGGTGGTCAAACCAAAGCAACATATTTTTGCATGAATTTATATCTCAATTTTTCTAATTCTTTTAAGCCTTGTCATAAAGAATTATTGTGTTATTCTTTCGAAACAAGTAGAACACCATAGTTGACTGCCGCAAACAAAAGAAAATAACAACTACCACGCATATATGAATAACATGGAATTCGCAAAACAAAAAAATGCATTCATCAACTACTAATAGAAATATCTGGCTCAAAATTTGCTAAGGAAGTAATATTTTCTTTCTCATAGCAGATTGCCATTATAACTATCGATTGATTTCTCCTTTGTTCCATGATGTTAAGAAAATCAAGCATGAAATCATAAAATATAATTTATATTATTTTCTAACCTATTTTTTTGTTTTTTTCTGTTTCATTTAAACGTGCCAGGAGGTAGCCTTGTTGTTTTATCTGTCACTGTATTTTTCACTCACTTGACCCCTCAGGGTAGGAGAATCACACTCATCCTGCCATCTAACTTACTTTGAATTTTTCAATTAGTGAAAACATTATTAAAAGGAAGAAGTGTCAAATCACTAATTTCCAAGCATCATTTTCAAATATTGCCGTACTAAAGTGGAAAAAGAGACCAGGGAACATGATGCAAGAAGATTGTAGACATTGCTAGGCTGTTCTGACGATATTTGATAAATTTTGAATTTAATTGAAATACAAGGGATAAGTTTCTCATGAACTTTGTGTGTATTGATGTTTTCGTTGAATTCTATTTGCTTATACAGTCAACTACTTTGTTGACTGCACAAATAAAAGCACACGATATAGCAAGTGTGAAGTGTATTATTGTCTTTGAGCTTTTCAGACTTCCACATAACATATATAGAGAGAGGTCAAGAACATGAGGCGAAGGAAACACCCAAATCTTTCTTGTTGGCCTTTTCTTCTAGCAAAAGCAAACACCCCATTTGATTTTGAATCAATAGGAAAGTATTTAATAACTCGTGTTTTGCTCTCCAGGGCAAGCCATCTTTTCAACATTTTAAAAATATATTTAAGAACACTTATATTACTGTTTTATTTTATTTTTAAATCCAAGGTCGTTTTTTGTCTATCTATCTATCTATCTATCTATCTATCTATCTATCTATTACGATGTTATTATTAAATAAATATCAACATATATAATTAGTCTCACATATTTATAAGAAAAACCTAATAAATGAGAAATTAAATATAGGTAAATTTAAAAGAAATGACTTGACAGATAAATAAAAAGAATCTAAAAACAATAAAGAGAAAAAATAGTAAATATCAATTTTAAATTGATCATCAACACAAATTACAATGTAAATATTAAAAACACCTTAACAACAATGAAAATAATAAAAATTCATGAGACCTTAATTATTGTTAGAAAAATATATTTCATAATTTTTTATTTTATAAGATTTATTACTCATATTATAGTATTTAAATTCTTTTAGAGAAATGACAATAATATTTTCTCTCAAAAACCTAGGTTATATCTATCTATATATTAAGGCGTTAATATTAAATAAATATCAAAAAATATAATTAGTCTGACATATTTAATAGAAAACAAATTTAAACAAATAATCATTATGATTATTTTGAATATCTTATCTATAATAATTAGAAAAATCCAAAACCTAACAATATTAACAAAAAATAAATTAAAAAACAAAAAAAATGACAAAATAAAAATAAATATTATAAGATTTTAAGAAATTATTTGACCTGAGGGGAAAAATTATAATAATTATTAATTCTCAAATGATCACCAACACGTATTAAAATTTGAACATTAAATAAAAAAACTTCATAACATTTGAAATAATGAAAAATTAAAAACAAATGCTAAGAGCATGTACATATAAACATGGACAGAAATACGAACTATGTAAGAAATATGTATAAAAAAAAGGTACTAAAAGAAAATCCAAGATTAAAAGTATAAGGGATAAAATGAAAAAAACATATGCACCAAATTTAATTTGAAGGAAAAAATTGAAGTAAATCCAAACATTGATACTGATGAAATTAAATAATTTAAAACAAAACCAGAAATGAAAAGAATTAGGACCGAAATGAAATTTAAATGTATAATTAATTTACATAGAAGAATAAAATTAAAAAAAAATCAAGCTTTCATATGAGAAATATTAAGGATTTATAATAATTTTGCATGGAAGGATAAAATTAGAATAAATAAAAACTTTGATAACATAAATATTAAGAATTCCAGACAAATCCAAAAATTCAAAGAATAAGGACCTAAATGAAACTGCAATATATAATTAATTTTAATTGAAGGATGAAATTAAAACAATTCAAAATCTATATAATAGAACTAAGGGCCAAAAAAACAAATTAAAAGTTTAGGGACTGAAATGAAATATGAAAAAAGCAACTCTGCGATAGTGCTTGTGCGACAGGAGAGAACGACCATTAACACGTCATCGACAATCAGTATACTCACACGCGCCGCACTAAGAAGAAGAGAGCACGTCTTAAAATCATTTCAGACACCGACTAAGGATTTTTGACGCCTTAATAGGTTGCACACGTCATTTGAAATACGCATGAGCATGGAAGCGGACGGTGTATCTAGCAACGCGCCAACAATAATCGATAGAAAAAGAATAAATATTGGTCAATTACTAGATCAGCCCTCCCTCCTAGACCTGATTTTTGTCTGTATCGAGGGATAAAAAGGTTATTTAACTATGCAAATAAATATTAAAAACAAATAAACCGACCAGACTGAGCCGGACTAGGACCGAACAAAAAATGTGCAATTACTATGGAACCCCTGAACCAGGTGTATTTTTTTGTCTTTTCGATGGACAATTTCATTATTATACTTGTGCAAAAAACAAAAAACAAAATAGACCGATTGAATCGAATGAACCACTTCATTTCGATTTCTAGAGGAGCTATATCCTGGAGAAGCAACAGGCGGACTATAGTTGGTACATCTACAATGGAGGCAGGATTTATTGCGTGCTATGAAGCTACTACACAAGCACTTTGGTTGAAATTTTTATTGGTAGTCTCAAAATTATCGATTCTATAGGAGATCAATCAAGATCT
>CM063591.1:9188750-9244100 GCA_032356905.1 Salix exigua | reverse complement strand
CGTACACAAAAATGATGAGTGAAAGTTCAGTAAATTACGATCCTTCCAAAATATTTTCTAGATTCTCAACAGGGATGAAATGGATGAGGACACCTAAAATTAACAACGGGATAAAGTCGAAAAGCATGTTCGAGGATATGGAAGATGTGGGAGCTTGAAAGCGTGCACAAAAATGATGAATGAAGGTTCAGTAAATTACGATCCCTTCAAAATATTTTTAGATTTTCAAATGGGGATGCAATGCATGATGTCACCCAAAATTAGCAAAAGACAAAGTCGAAAAGCATTCTCAAAGAGGTAAGAGCTTAAAAACATGCATACAAAATGAAGAAAGGTTCGTATATTATGACCCTCCAAAATATCAATGGAGATGCAATGCATGATGATGCATGTATACTTACCTGAGAGCTATAGGTCCCCTTTCTTCCTCTAGGCCTTCTTTTCGGGATTTGGACCTCTGGATTTGATGGCTTCTCGTATCTGCTTACTCAAGCCGCAACTTGTGATTTTGACCACTGGAGATGATAGATTTTCCATATCAACATGCCCCCCGAGTTTGACCCAGATTCTTTGAAAAGAATTGTGGAGTCAACTTCATGATTTGACGGCTTCTCGCTTCTGCATACTCAAGCCGCAACTTGTTGATTTTGACCATCGGAGATGATAGATCTTCCCGAGATTGATCCGATTCTTTGAAAACAAACGTTGGAGCCAATTTCAATTGCATCTTAGATTGCCCCTGTTTGGTCATGCCCCAAAAGTGTTTTGGGTTTTAGGTTTTTGCAAGAAGGTTGGTCATTTGCAAAGATGGTATTTTCATGTGGGATTTTTGGAATTTGAAGTCATTCCAAGCACAAAACCATTATGATTGCCTTAATTGGACCATGTCACACCAGTGTTTTAGGCTATGAGTGTTTGCAGGGAAGAGATGGCTATTTGCAAGAAATATTTTCATGCAAAACTTTTGGAATTTCAAAGTCATTCCAAGCACAAAAACCATTTTGATGTTTGTTTAACAAACTTGTTCTCAAAAGAATTCAAGTGATCTCATTGTCAGGCTTTATGTTGACTTTGACAAGAATGTGAAATGATATTTGCAAGTCTCTTATGTCGAAAAGGCTTCGATCAGGTTTTATAAAACATTTGTAAGGATTGTTTCAAATGGAAAAGCACCGCTTATCGATCCGGATAACTCGTATTTGATCGTAAAGGGCTTTAATAGGCTTGTAACGTAGTCTTAGGTTATCGGCTACTGAAAAAATGATATTTATAGGCTCAAAAAGTGTTTAAGGATTTTTAGACTAAGGATCACTTAGTGCTTACTCTTAGAACTTCACTTAGCCCTCATGATTGATTTTCATAGTGACCAAGCATGCCCCCATTATTGGCTTGGCTTTGACCTTGACATGCCCCCTGGTATTTGTTTGGGCTTTTTCATTGGTATTTGGCACTAACGTTGTGCTGACTTGACAAACCCCCAAGTATTTTGTTTGGGTTTTCTATGTTGTCATGCCCCCAGTATTTGCTCGCTTTTTTATTGCTATTTGGCATTAACGTTGTGCCGATTTGACATGCCCCCCAAGTATATTTGTTTGGGTTTTTTTCGACATGCCCCCCAACATTTTGTTTGGGCTTTCTATGTTGAGTTTTTAGTACTACTAAAATGTTGAATTAATTCGATATAGTGCACAAAAACCCTTTTATGTTTATGCCTCCCGGCTTTCTTCGAGCGTCGCACAAAACCCTTTTCATTGAGGATTTGTTTTTTTTGCACTTGCCCCAGATGTAGGGTGTGATCCTTGTCGTGGTTAATTAGCAAAAAAAAACAAAATATTAGGCTCAAATAGGGACTGCAAAGGATATTTGAGACTTTATGACTGGCATATCAAAGATGGCCTTTCATCATTTCAAAAACATGCAATCTGAATCAATAAGCCTTTGCTTTTCCATGCGAAACAAGATTTTTGATTTTTTATCTTTTGGATTATTTATTTGCTAAGAGATTAGCTTTATTATGTGGATTTTGGTGGTATGAAATCATCCTTCAATGAAATCCTTTGAATTCCCGAACACATTTATTTATTAAACATCCAATTGGCATTCATTTTCGTATTAGACTTTAATTTGCCAAAAATCTTTATAAAATCATAGGATCATGGGTACTTTGGATGAAGTGTTTGCGTTATTTAGGCATGAAAACGAGAACACATCATAAACACTAGAGAATACATGATCATTGAAAAGGAAGGTTTGCTTAACCACAAAAAGTTCCATGTCCAAACATGACCAAAACAAAAGGGAATCATGGAAGTACTTTATCAACAAAAAAAGCTATTGTTGATTTCACTTTCCATGTTGCAGACACTTGGTACCCCATCTCTGTGGAGCTTAATTGGATGCAGGATCTGGATTTCCTCTACCTTGCCTTAATCAAATGCTATCCACCCTACTTTGATCAAATGCATGAGTCTCTTCTTGAAAGCACCACAAGTGTGGATGTTATGCCCTGCAGCTCCAGCATGGTATTCGCAGGTGAGATCGGGTTTGTACCAATCAGGGTAAGGTGGTTGCAAAGGTGTCTGGGGTTCAGGAGCTATTTTCTCTATGCTTACCAACTTCTTATAAATCTCATTCAGAGGCAAAGGTAGAGGAGGTAGCTGCTCCTGGGTTTTCTGGTAATTTCTTTGCGAGAAATTTTTAGATGGATCTTTGGCTTGAAGATTGATGTTGGAGATTTGAGAAAAGGGGTGATGAGAGTTTTGGAATTGGTTGCTCCTACCCTTATAATCGTCTCCAGAATATTCGGCATCTTTTCTTTTGCCTTCAAAGCCATTTTTCTCCATAGGTGCGAGGATTCTTCCACTTTGAATTCCTTGCTCTATTCGCTCTGCCACAGCTACAGCATCCGTGAATTGCTGCGCTGAACTTCCCATCACATGTTCGTAATAGGGTGCGAATAATGTCACCATCTCTTTATCTAGAAGTGGAGGATGTACCTGTGCAGCGAGATCTCTCCATCTTTGAGCATATTCTCTTATGCTTTCTTTGCCTTCTTTTCCCAGTTGGACAAATTTGTTCCATCGAGAGCAATGTCCATATTGTACTTATATTGCTTGATGAAAGCATCTACCAGATTTTTCCAGTTACGGACCCTTGTGTTGTCTAATCTCATGTACCAATTCAAAGTTGCCCCACTCAAACTATCTTGGAAAAAATGCATCAGTAATTTTTTGTCATGGACTACTTCCATTTTGTTACAGTATGATTTTAGGTGAGTGACAAGGCATTGTGTCCCTGTGTATTTGATAAATTCGGGGACACGAAGCTTGTTTGGTATTACAACATTTGGTACTAAACACATTTAAGCAACTTGTATTGGGTCATATAAATTTACCCCTTCAATGGCCCTTATCCTGGCTTCCAGCATCGCCATCTTATCTTGACCGATACCCTCTAACGCTTCTATAACTGTTGAGGTTGGCTCAGGTATCGGCAATGCTGATTGTACAAAAGCTGGGTTTCGTCGCGGATCCTGAACCCTTTCTCCTGTCACCTTTTCATGGTGATTCATTGTTTCTGCTTGAGCATCCGTTGTGGGTCTAGTTGAAGGACCCTCTCCAGAAGTATTTCGCAGTGCTTGCTCGAGTAAGCTGGTGAGATTAGTCACGCTTGCCTTCAAAGAGTCCAATTCTTGTTGGAAATGAGCATCACGGCATGCACGCTCTTCGTCTTCCATATTTTTCTGATGGAGTCGATTGGTAGGAGCTTTATAGGGACCTATATTTAAATCTGATGATGATATGTTATGCAATGATAAATGCATGTGAATGCAACTGTATGTACATACATAACGAGTGAATAATCAGGAATGGTGTACCCAAAAGCAAGTTCTAAGCCATTACATGAGGGGTAAGCTCTATCTGGTCTCAAATGGTCTATGAACTGCCCAGTGACCACCTCGCGTGAAGGTAGTGTAGGGGTTTACAAGAAATGGTTGGGGCACAGTATGACCGCCTTTAACAAGTAAACACTCAGTTCATAGTTGGATGTTTCACGAATCTGAACCCCGACCAAAAGTCATGGGGCAGACCGCTACTCCCCACCTAACTTAAAATTGGGTTTACATCGGAAATTAAAATGCATGTCGACATTAATATAAATTGAATGTTATGCATGAATTAAAAATAAAATGCATGCTAAAGAAGTAAAATGCATGCTAGAGCAGTTCAAAGGAATGCAAAAATCAAATTGAGAAATAAACAATCAAAGCTCAGTCTTAAAATCCCCAATGAGTCTCCATCTGTCGCGACGATCGATTTTTGGACGCGCTCAGCGCCGCCTTCACCCCGGATTCGGGGACAACTATAAATATTGGGAGTCGCCACCTAGTATTAAGGTTACTAGGAACCTATTGGTGCAGGAGAGTCTAGGGTAAGGAGACTTATTGTGCAAGGAAAAGACGCATCACCCCAGTGCACCCTACCTAAGGTAAACTGCATTGTTGTTTGATTGTTTTTTCTAGGTTAGAATTTTTACATCGCAATTTTTTAAAAACATTTTTGTGTCTCGTGGTGTACTTTACAATGTAATTTTACACCATGATTATAAGTTTTATTTTATCCACGGATATACTTTACAATGCAATTTTACAACGTAGTTAAAATTATTTTAATCTACTGAGTATTATACAATGTAATTTTACACAATAATAAAAATATTTTATTTATGGGTGTATTTTTTATTGCCACTGGTCGTCATCTGACTCAATAAAAAATAAAATATTTGGTTGTTTGATTGTTTTCGATTTATGCGATTTATTGCCACTTGGTCATCATCGACCCAATTCTAACCTAGAAAAAACAATCAAACAACAATGCAGTCTAGGTAAGGAGACTTATTCAACCGATGGTCATCACTCAACCCAATAAAAAAATAAAAAAATAAAAAATAAAAATAATAATAATAATAATAAAAATAAAAATAATAAATAAAAAATAAAAAAAATATATTTTTTAATACTTTTGAAAGACATATATATATTATTATTATTATTACAAAAAAATCAAAATACAAATGTTTTCGTGCATACTAGCGAATCCCAAAACTTTTCTCATTGTATTTTTCAGTAAAAATATGTTGCATATTTTTCTATATTTTTAAAATAAAATTTTGGATATCAGTAACTGGTTTACGATTATCCATTGGTATTCAACCAAAATGTCAAAAATAATTCAACAATCTTTCGGTTTTAGCTTTCGTGGTGTAAATTTACTTAGTAAAATACACCCGCAAATAAAATATTTTTATTATTGTGTAAAATTACATTGTATAATACTCCCATAGATTAAAATAATTTTAACTACTGTGTAAAATTGCATTGTAACGTATATCCGTGGATAAAATAAAACTTATAACTCATGTGTAAAATTACATTGTAAAGTACACCACAGACACAAAAAATGTTTTTAAAAAAATTGCAGTGTAAAAATTCTAACCTAGAAAAAAACAATCAAACAACAATGCAGCTTACCTTAGGTAGGGTGCAATGGGGGTGATGCGTCTTCCCCTTGCACAATAAGTCTCCTTACCCTAGACTCTCGCAAACCAATAGGTTTCTAGTAACCTTAATATTAGGTGGCGACTCCCAATATTTATAGTTGTAAATTTTACGACTAATAAACCTCATATTTTCACCGCTGCACGTTGTTCCCCGAATCCCGGGTGAAGGCGGGCGCTAGGCTGCGTCCAAAATCGTCGTCGCGACATAGGTCAATATCCAAAATATTCGGCGGGAATAATATGCTATTATTCACTGTCGATATTTGGATAAATAAATTTTAAGGATTTAATATCCAAAATATTTGACGATGATGATATGCTATTATTTATTGTCGGTGTTTGAATAAATAAATCCTAAGAGGTTAATTTTCAAAATATTCAGCGGGATGTAAATAAATCCTAAATAATCAATAAAATTCACAAGATTATTCTGAGCGGTGACCGATTCCTTTTTCAATCAAAACATTTTTCATTTGAATAAATACGACCCGTTGAAGCATTCAAAAATCACATCGAAATAGACAATGCAACTTACCTCAAGTTTGATGCGACCATATTATTTGATAATTTCATCCATATTTACATAGTGTTTTGCATATGTTTTGTGTATAAAATGCCTTGATATTCTTTGTTTTATGTTTTGAAGGCATTTTTGGATGAAAGATGCAAAAAGGAGTAAATTGGAGGTAATTGGCAGATTTGACGTTCAGTCGATGTTTTGTGCAGAGCGTGAGTTCTAGAGATCGAAATGAAGTGATTCCAGTGACATTCAAGAGCTAACATCCATACCTTTCTGGAAAGGTAATGCAAGAAAAATAAAAGGAGAAAGATCATGGAAATCGCATCCTGCAAAGTCAAATCTCGCATTCTGCCACTGTTGACCTTTGTCCATTCAAAATTCCATATCTCGAGCTACAGAAGTCCAATTAATGCAAACTCAACTGGAGTGGATTCAGGACTCAAAGGTCTATAAACGCTCCACATTTCAGCTCCAAACGATGTTGTATGAGGGAGATATGAATTTTACAAGGGACAACTAAATTCTGCCAACTTAAGGAAGGACTATTTGGTAAAATACACATTAGGGTTTCTAAGCATATATAAAGTAGAAGAGGAGCAAGGAAGTGGCAGCCACCACAAGAGGAAACACGAAATTTTCATCCTCTAAACCCAAAAATCATGTGTTCTTCCATTTTTTTATTTAGTTGTTCAATAAACATGCAAGGCTAGATTCTTCTTCTTGGTTGCAAGGACACAAACACCTTCGGATTTCAAGAACCGTGAGATTTATTCTTCCTTCTATTTTCAGTTTATGTTATGAATGAATATATTTGTTTTCCTATGCATATTTCCTATGATTGTTGTTGATGATTGCTAGAGCGGACTCTAAGTTATTGTTGTGAACAATCTATTGCTAAGTTTAATATCAAAACCGGAGTTGTGATATATGAACTTGTGAAGCAACTAAGCTTGATAATTGTGGCGAAACACATTATTGAACTTAGGAGAACATTTGAACAAATTGACACTAGTTGCGGACAACTTGTATGTTAATCTTGATGAAATTATCTAGTTCTTAAAGCTACCATTAAATTGAATCATTAGTGCGGACACTTTGATTGTTTGTTGGTTAGGATTAGTTATACGGCGGATCCGTTAATTAATCACGTTAAGAAAAGATAAAATTTCAGAACATAAACTGTATTTTTCGTTTCAAGGATCGGTTCTAATTTCCGTAGGTGGATGTATGCTTGCGACCAAGGTTTGTTTTCTTGATAAGTTTCGGTTTTAATTGATTTTTTGTGCTAGTTTAATTGCTGCCATAGTTTAGTTAATCACAAACCAAACCCCCCAATCACATAACGTACAACATAAAAATCTGACTTGAAACTTCCTCGTGGGATCGACCCCTTGCTTGCTCTATACTATCTTGTGTGTTTTAAGCTAGGGTAATTAATTTGTGCGATCAGCGACATCGCAACAAATTTTGGCGTTGTCGGGAGGTAATTTTAGTTGATTTTTGTGCTTGTACTGTTATTTTTATTTGCTGTGATTCAAAAAAAAAAAAAAAAAACAGAATTTGTGCTTGCGACGGTATTGTTCACTTGTGCACGGTACTGTTCAAAACAGATTTTGTAGTGGAATTTGGTATCGATATTTTGTTTCTTGAAGGAAAAGGACGTTTTGAACAAGACTAGTGATTAATCACTAGCCCCACCTTATTGAGGCCAAATTCCTCTTTGTTCTAGTGTTTTTAGGCATTTTTAGTTTTCTACCGTAAAATTTTTGTACAATTTGCATTGTTTTTGATCTCTAGTGTGGTTATTTTCTTTTGAGTTTTCTTAAGAGTTTATGCCTGTGACCCGTTCTACTAATCAAATTCAAGTGCAGATTGATCTTGAAATAGAAAGCACTTTACGTAGGTTGAGAAAGGAAGCTCGTCTCAACACCATGGCTATTGCACGACAACAAACACTCAAGGAGCTTGCTGCTCCTAACGTGGAAAATCAACCATTGTGCATAAACATTGACAATAATGTAAATCTTGAGCTCAAATCTGGTTTTATACATTTGTTACCAACATTTAATGGTCTTGCAGGAGAAGATCCTCATACTCATCTCAAGGAGTTCCATATGGTTTGTGTTGGCATGAAACCAAATGGAGTTGATGAAGAACAAGTTAAGTTGAAAGCTTTCCCTTTCTCTTTGAAGGGGGCAGCAAAGACATGGCTTTTCTCTATTCTCCCAGGATCTATTGGAACTTGGAATGCTATGAAGAAGATTTTCCTGGAGAAATATTTCCCAGCATCTCGAGTTGCCAATATAAGGAAAGAAATATGTGGGATTCGACAATCTCATGGAGAGCCACTTTCCTAGTATTGGGAAAGATTTGAGCAACTATGTATTCAATGCCCTCATCATCAAATACCCGATCAGCTTCTCATTCAATATTTCTATGAAGGATTGATGCCTACTGACCGTAGTATCATTGATGCTGCAAGCGGAGGCGCATTGGTGGATAAGACACCCGAGGCTGCACGCCAATTGATCTCAAACATGGCAACCAATTCAAAACAGTTTGGCACTCGTGGAGACCTCTCCAACAAACGAGTAAATGAAGTAAGTATTTCTAACCTTGAAAATAAAGTTAATGATCTTACTTCTCTTGTGCGTTCTTTGGCTTGTGGAAATGTGCAGCAGGTGAAAGTTTGTAGCATATGCTCCTTACAAGGACATGCTTCGGATATGTGCCCAACAATGCAAGAAGATTACATTGAACAAGCTCATGCAATTGATGGAGCATTCAACGGACAACCCCAGCGTAAATATGATCCCTTTTCCAACACGTACAATCCTGGATGGAGAGATCATCCCAACTTACGCTACAACAACCCATCCCAACAAGGCAATCCAGCCGACAATTCCATCCACAAGGATTTCAGCCTCAACAAAATTATCAAGCAAGACAACCCGCTCCATTCACAAACTCCAATGTTATGGGGTCGTCATCCAATGATAATCTTCGTGAGATGATGAAAACTTTGGCTTCTAATACTATTACCTTGCAACAAAATGTCATGTCTTTTCAACAGGAAACAAGGTCAAGTATTCAAAACTTGGAAAAACAAATGGGGTAAGTAGCTTCAAGTGTAGGGAAATTAGAAGCACAAATAAATAGAAAATTGCCCTCCCAAGCATTGAATCCAAAAGAGAATGTTAGTGCTATCATACTGCAAAGTGGGAAAGAACTTGAAGAGAAAAAGTTGAGACAAATTGAGATGGAGGAGGAAGAAGAGATAGAAACTGAATTGAGTACAAAGAAAGAACATCCTCCTCCTCCACAAAATGAAACAAAGACAAACACTCCAAAGGTAACTTTTCACTCAATTAATTCCAGTTTTAAAACAAATCCACCCTTTCCTGTGAGTTGTTCTAAGTCAAAGAAAGAAGACAAAGAAAAAGAGATCTTAGAGGTTTTCAAGAAAGTGGAACTGAACATTCCTTTGCTTGATGTTATCAAGCAAATTCCCAAGTATGCAAAATTCTTGAAGGAGTTGTGTACTACCAAGAGAGCTTTCAAACTAAAAGGTCATGAAACGGTAAGTATGGGTGAAGTTGTATCTGTCGTTGTTCAAAAGAATCTGCCTTTGAAACAAAAAGACCCAGGTGCATTTTACTATCCCATGTGTTATTGGTAATGCTAGTTTTAAAAGAGATTTATGCGATTTAGGTGCATCCATTAGTGTTATGCCCAAACATGTTTATGATTCTCTTAGTCTTGAGCCTTTGAATAAAACTAGCATTGTAATACAACTTGCGGATCGTAGTTTTGTTTACCCACTTGGTGTGATAGAAGATGTCCTGGTCAAGATTGATAGTTTGGTTATTCCATGTGATTTTTATATACTTGATATGGAACATGATTCTTGTGATTTATCAACCAACACTCCTATATTGTTTGGGAGACCATTCTTGAAAACCGCCAACACAAAGATTGATTGTGGTAAGGATACTTTATCTATGGAGGTAGGAGATGAAAAATTGAATTCAATTTTCATGATGCAATGAAATATCCTTATAGCAATGTTTATTCTATCACATGCTATGATCAAATTGATAAGTGTGTGCAGTGAGTTTGTGATTTTGATTACGAAGACGGATTAAGCATAGTTTTGAGCTATGGCTATGATTTCACCAAGATAGAAGAGATGGAGAGGCACATGTGTGTTCCCAAAACGTGCACTGAATCAGTATTGGCCTTACAAGATTTGCAAACCGTTCCCCAAGGTAATGTCTTTGTTGATTTGATACTCTCACATAAAAAGCTTTTGCCATCTATTTTACAGGCCCCCGAGTTAGAATTAAAACCTTTGCCTGATAATTTGAAGTATGTATTCATTGGCGACAACAATACACTTCCTGTTATCATAGCAAAAGGTTTAACAAGTATGCAAGAGGAAAAACTTGTGAAGTTGTTGTGTGATCACAAGACGGCCATTGGATGGACTTTAGCCGACATCAAGGGCATTAGTCCCTCAATATGTATGCATCACATACTATTGGAGGACAACACAAAACCAACAAGGGAAATGCAAAGGAGGTTGAACCCGCCTATGATGGAGGTAGTGAAAGCTGAAATTTTGAAATTGTTAGATGCAGGAGTCATTTACCCCATCACTGACAGTAAATGGGTCGCGCCAATCCATGTGGTGCCCAAAAAGACCGGAATCACGTTGGTGAAAAACAAAAATGATGAGCTCATTCCTACTCGCATCTCGAGTGGATGGAGAATGTGTGTTGATTACAGAAAGCTCAATCTTTTTACACGCAAAGATCATTTCCCATTACCATTCATGGATCAAATGCTTGAACGCCTAGCAGGTAAGTCTTTTTATTGCTTTCTTGATGGATATAGTGGATACAATCAGATTGTTATTAATCCTGAGGATCAAGAAAAGACTACATTTACATGTCCATTTGGTACATATGCATATAGGAGAATGCCTTTTGGTCTGTGTAATGCTCCTGCAACTTTTCAAAGATGTATGATGAGTATATTTTCTGACTATGTTGAAAGAATAATCGAGGTTTTTATGGATGATTTCACGGTGTATGGTGATTCTTTTGATAGATGTCTAGAAAATTTATCTTTGATCTTGAAAAAGTGCATTGAAACTAACCTTGTCTTGAACTATGAAAAGTGTTATTTTATGGTAGAACAAGGAATAGTTCTTGGGCATGTTGTGTCTTCACGTGGATTAGAGGTTGATAAAGCTAAGATAGATGTTATTTCATCATTGCCTTACCCCTCATGCGTGAGGGAGGTTCGTTCTTTTCTAGGCCATGCAGGTTTCTATCGACGTTTTATCAAAGATTTCTCGAAGATTACAGCACCCTTGTGCAAACTATTAGCCAAAGAAGTGGATTTTGTGTTTGATCAAACATGTAAAGATGCCCATGATGAGCTTAAGAGACGTGTCACATCTGCCCCTATCATCCAACCACCAAATTGGGATGAACCTTTTGAGATAATGTGTGATGCGAGTGACTATGCGGTAGGAGCTGTGCTTGGGCAAAGAATTGGGAAGAATTTGCATGTTATCGCCTATGCTTCTCGTATGTTGGATGGAGCACAATGCAATTACCATACAACCGAAAAGGAACTTTTGCAGGTGGTGTTTGCTCTTGAAAAATTCAGGTCATATTTACTTGGTACAAAAATCATTGTTTTTACTGACCATGCAGCTCTCAGGTATCTTTTGAAGAAGAAGGAGTCCAAACCAAGACTGATTAGGTGGATCTTGCTTTTACAAGAATTCGATCTTGAGATCAAAGACAAAAAAGGTGCTGAAAACCATGTGGCTGATCACTTGAGTCGGCTAAGGACCGAGGATATACATATTGAAACAATAAGAGAGACATTCCCTGATGAGCAGTTGTATATGTTGCATTCCTCTACAAGACCATGGTATGCTAATTTGGTAAACTATTTAGTCACCAAAGAATTCCCTCCAGGTTTGTCTAAACCCCAAAAAGATAAGTTACGAGCTGATGCTAAATATTATTTTTGGGACGATCCTTACCTTTGGAAATTTTGTGCTGAGCAAATAGTTAGGAGGTGTGTACCACAAGATGAATTTCATTCTATTCTCACTTTTTGTCATTCTCATTCTTGTGGTGGGCATTTTGGAGCAAAAAGAACAGCCCACAAGGTACTTGAAAGTGGTTTCTATTGGCCTTCTATTTTTAAAGACGCTTATCACTTCTGCAAATCATGTGAAAAATGCCAAAAACGGTAATATCACTCATAAGAATCAAATGCCTTTAACGATTCTTCTTGTACGTGAAATTTTTGATGGTTGGGGTATTGACTTTATGGGTCCGTTTCCATCTTCTTTTGGCAATCTTTATATTCTTCTTGCTTGTTGATTATGTGTCTAAATGGATTGAGGCGAAAGCCACACTAACTAACGATGCTAAGGTTGTTTTAGATTTTGTCAGACTCACATATTTGACGAGTTTGGAATCCCTAAAGCTATCATTAGCGATCGTGGCACTCATTTTTGTAATCGTTCCATGGAAGCATTGCTACGCAAATATCATGTGACTCATCGAACTTCCACAGCATATCATCCTCAAACGAATGGCCAAGCTGAAATTTCAAATCGAGAAATCAAATCCATTTTGGAGAAAACTGTGCAACCTAATCGGCGAGATTGGAGTCTACGTCTTGGAGATGCACTTTGGGCTTATCGGACTGCTTATAAATCACCTATAGGAATGTCACCTTATAGAATGATTTATGGGAAAGCATGTCATCTACCGGTGGAGCTTGAACACAAAGCTTTTTGGGCCATTAAACAATGTAACATGGATTATGATGCTGCTGGGATTGTAAGAAAACTCGCAACTACAAGAGTTGGAAGAGATTCGAAATGATGCTTACGAGAATGCAAGGATTTACAAAGAAAAGACTAAGAATCTTCATGACCGAATGCTTACAAGAAAGGAGTTTCATGTTGGAGACAAAGTCCTTCTTTATCATTCGCGTTTGAAACTTTTTCCTGGAAAATTGCGCTCTCGTTGGATTGGACCCTTTGTTGTTTCTAATGTTTTTCCTTATGGTGCAGTTGAAATTACAAGTTTAGAAACCAACAAAGTACTCAAGGTCAATGGGCATCGTTTGAAACCTTTCTATGAAGGTTGGACAACAGAAATCACCGCTTCTATAGAGTTAGCTGAACCAATCTATGAAGGATGAGCATGCCACATGTCAAGCCAATGACATAAAACAAAAGCGCTTACTGGGAGGCAACCCAGCACACAAAAAAAAAGATTTGCTTTCTTTTTCCTTATCTTTTTTATTTTTGCATTTTATTTCATTTTTGTCATTCTCCTATATTCCTTTTCTTTTATTTTCAACATTGAGGACAATGTTGTGTTTTAAGTGTGGGGGTATTGGGAAAATGTTAGTTTTTTTTATTTTTGTTTTATTTATTTTTCCCAAAAAAAAAAGAAAAGAAAGAAAAGAAAAATCTATGATTGATCCTTTTGAACTCCCATTGGTTTTTGAGAATATGAGTATTATGTATGAGAATTAAGTGAGATAGATGAATGTATAAATCAAAAGAATGAGTGTGCATGCAAGTTTTAATGTTTAATTGGTTTAGGGATTGACTCTGAAAATATGCCATGTTGACTTTATAGTGTTATACCAATGTAAGCTTTTGAGCCTTCAACATTATATTCTTTGATTGTTCGTTCTTTCAATGATATGTATCTCTAGAACTTGCTTCATATCTTATTGAGATTACATTCACATTGCATAGATGCATGAAGATGATAAAGGCATTAGGAATTTTAACCACTTGAGCCAAAAAGCCAACCTAAAGCATATTATCTTTAGTGAGCCCCTTTTGAGCTTGTTTATCCTTTCTTTGCTTTATCCATGTATAAGCCTTAAACTTTTTATATGTTTTCCTCTTTTCCCCTGGATTAGTAGAGCATATACTTTTGATATCTCATGGAATTATGGTTAGAAATTATGTGAAAAGAAAGAAGAAGTGATGCTTGATGAAAAGATGGGTAAAGTTGCCAAAGGTGAAAAAGAACAAAAAAAAAAGAAAAGAAGAAAAGAAAAGAAAAGGAAAGAAATAGAAAAGAGCTTGAAATCGAAAAAAGCTAAGCATTGGTGCTTGAAAATTGAAAATTAATGTGTTTTGATGGAATATATTGGTTGAAATATATTTTTTTTCTTTTCTTTTCAGAATGCTCTACTTTCTTTGGTTTGAACCTTTTCTTGTACTCTCTTTGACCTCACCTTAACCTTAGCCCCATTACAACCGGAAAATAAGACCTTTTGATTCATGCATTGTTTGTAATATTTTAGTAATGGAGATGAGATTGAAGAGCAAGCTTATGGTAGAACATCTTCATTGATTGAATTTGAGAGATTTAAACACATAAGCCCTAAACACATGAGTGTTGGAGTGTATATCAATGAGAGGACCTATCACTTTGGCATGGCATAGATTTCTTTTAAATCCCGAAGAGTAATTGAGTTTTGAAGTTTGCATGTAAACAAATTCATAAAGATTTATATTCTTTATCCTTCTCGATTGTATTCTTATTTATAATGCTTGAATTCTTGGATATTGAGGGGAGATTAAGAGATTGGTCATGGTTATTTGTTTTTATTAAAATTTGTTTTATTTTATTTTATTTTTTTTTACCTATCCTTTCTCGAGGACGAGCAAGAGCTAAGTGTGGGGGTATTTGATGCGACCATATTATTTGATAATTTCATCCATATTTACATAGTGTTTTGCATATGTTTTGTGTATAAAATGCCTTGATATTCTTTGTTTTATGTTTTGAAGGCATTTTTGGATGAAAGATGCAAAAAGGAGTAAATTGGAGGTAATTGGCAGATTTGACGTTCAGTCGATGTTTTGTGCAGAGCGTGAGTTCTAGAGATCGAAATGAAGTGATTCCAGTGACATTCAAGAGCTAACATCCATACCTTTCTGGAAAGGTAATGCAAGAAAAATAAAAGGAGAAAGATCATGGAAATCGCATCCTGCAAAGTCAAATCTCGCATTCTGCCACTGTTGACCTTTGTCCATTCAAAATTCCATATCTCGAGCTACAGAAGTCCAATTAATGCAAACTCAATTGGAGTGGATTCAGGACTCAAAGGCCTATAAACGCTCCAAATTTCAGCTCAAAACGATGTCGTATGAGGGAGATATGAATTTTACAAGGGACAACTAAATTCTGCCAACTTAAGGAAGGACTATTTGGTAAAATACACATTAGGGTTTCTAAGCATATATAAAGTAGAGGAGGAGCAAGGAAGTGGCAGCCACCACAAGAGGAAACACGAAATTTTCATCCTCTAAACCCAAAAATCATTTGTTCTTCCATCTTTTTTATTTAGTTGTTCAATAAACATGCAAGGCTAGATTCTTCTTCTTGGTTGCAAGGACACAAACACCTTCGGATTTCAAGAACCGTGAGATTTATTCTTCCTTCTATTTTCAGTTTATGTTATGAATGAATATATTTGTTTTCCTATGCATATTTCCTATGATTGTTGTTGATGATTGCTAGAGCGGACTCTAAGTTATTGTTGTGAACAATCTATTGCTAAGTTTAATATCAAAACCGGAGTTGTGATATATGAACTTGTGAAGCAACTAAGCTTGATAATTGTGGCGGAAACACATTATTGAACTTAGGGAGAACATTTGAACAAATTGACACTAGTTGCGGACAACTTGTATGTTAATCTTGATGAAATTATCTAGTTCTTAAAGCTACCATTAAATTGAATCATTAGTGCGGACACTTTGATTGTTTGTTGGTTAGGATTAGTTATACGGCGGATCCGTTAATTAATCACGTTAAGAAAAGATAAAATTTCAGAACAAAACTGCAATTTTTGTTTCAAGGATCGGTTCTAATTTCCGTAGGTGGATGTATGCTTGCGACCAAGGTTTGTTTTCTTGATAAGTTTCGGTTTTAATTGATTTTTTGTGCTAGTTTAATTGCTGCCATAGTTTAGTTAATCACAAACCAAACCCCCCAATCACATAACGTACAACATAAAAATCTGACTTGAAACTTCCTCGTGGGATCGCCCCGTTGCTTGCTCTATACTATCTTGTGTGTTTTAAGCTAGGGTAATTAATTTGTGCGATCTCGACATCGCAACAAAGTCGTACTAGGGGTGCTAATACTTTTCCTTTATGCAACCAGATCCTCTACCCTTGAATCTCTCACTAGACCATTGTAATTGGGTGTTTCTAAGGACCCTTAACAACCAGGTGACGACTCCTTCTCAACTCCATATGTGAGAGCCATGATTCCTTCCGGAAGCCATGACGTCGACGTACGACAAGTTTGTTCAAAAATAAAGAATGCACAAATCACTCTCACACATAAACCGAAAAGTTCGAATTAAAATTAATCAATGGCTGCAAAAATTTAGTTAACATAAGTTTACATAGTCTTTTAAAAACTAATCCTAATGGATCCCTTATGTTGACTTAAATGAGGTCAACAAAGTCATAATCATTACCATACAATTCCTTAACATACTCAAAAACTAGCAATCTAGTATGCATTGGCTATAATGTTCTATTTGACTTGCTTATATTTGATAACGTAAGGAAAAGTTTCAATAAATTCAACATATTTTACCTGTCTCTGTTCAATTTACCTTGTCCTTTTAGATGTTTCAAGGATTCATGATTTAAATGGATTACTGAACTCTTTTGGCCACAAGTAATGCGGCCATGTCTCAAGTACTCTTACTAAGGCATAGAGTTTTTGTCGTAAGTGGGATAGTTCAAGGTCGCTCCACTTAACTTTTCACTGAAATACGCGATAGGTCTCTCGATCCTACATTAAAACAACACTTATTCTCATTCCGGACTCATCACACTCTATTTTCAAGACTTTTGTAAAGTCAAGGAAAGCAAAACCGGTGCAAAACATAATTAGTCTTTCAAAAGAACAAAAGTCAATTCTTGTTCCTCCCCATTCAAACCCAACTAACTTTTAACATTTCATTCAAGGGTGCAGCTATTGTACTAAAAACGCCTGTAAAAACTAGCTAACCCATGAAAACTCCTTATCTCACTGATGGCCTTAACTTTCTCCTCGTCCATCTCGATACCCTATGCAGATTACAACATAACTAAGAAAAACAATTTTTTCCATGCAGAAGGCACACTTTTAAGATTAGCATACAATTTATCACTACACAAAGACACCAAATACATTACGCAAATGATCAAAATGCTTGATTAAGTTCTTACTATAAATCAAAATGTCATCAAAATACACAACCACAAACTTACTTATGAACGCATAAATGTAGTTGGTGCATTTGTAAGTCCAAACGACATTACTAACCATTCAATTAAACCATCAGCTTTCCACTCATCACCCTCTTTCATCCTTATCCGATGGTACCCACTTTTCAAGTCAATTTTAATGAAAATACAAGATCCATGTAACTAATCTAACATGTCATCAAGACTAGGAATAGGGTGTCTATACTTTTTCGTTATGTTGTTGATGGCTTGGGAATCAACAAGCATCCTCCATGTTCCATCCTTCTTATGCACAAGTAGCATGGGTACGACACAAGGGCTCATGCTCTCACGAATGTAGCCCTTTTCCATCAGCTCATCAACTTGCCTTTGAAGCTTTTTCGTCTCCTCGGATTGCTTCTATATGATGGTCGGTTAGGAATTGAAGCTTCGGCACGAAATCAATCTGATGCTCTATCCTCACAATGGTTGTAATCCGCTTGGAGTATCGTCGAGAAACACATCATCAAATTCTTGTAACAAAGAAATAACAACATTAAGCATAATGATCAAGATCATTAGTATTAAATTAATCCTCCTTGTACACAAGTAAAATCATTGGCTTGTTACTTGAAATATGTAGATCCGATCTCACCCTCTATAGAATAAAAATTAGGTTGTTTCTCTAGTTTTTCCACTAAATTCTCATCACTCTTCCTAACTTTTTCTCTCCTCTTGTCTTACCTCCACTCTTGGCCAAATTTAGGTGTTTTTGAGTAGTGGTCGAATGGTCTCATTTGTTGGGAATGTTGGCCAAATATTTATTTGTGTTTAAATGGGTGGTTGAATGGGTTGTAGAGATTCGGTTCCGGTCAAATTTTGATGATTTTCTCTCCCTGCTTCTTCACCTTGATTTTCTCTCCCATGGCCTCAAGTTTCATTTTAGCTTTATTTGATCATCACACACTGTTTGGGTGTAAGAGGTATAAGAATGATGATTTTACCATCTTTTATAATGGTATACCTATTTAAACCCCTTCACCATTATCATTCAGCCACTATAATCTATATAGTTTCGCATGCTTAATAATGACTCAAATTAAGTTTACTAACAAGGGTGGTACTGCAAACATTAACCTATTTCAACTTTCCGTGATTAAATCTCATTCTTGGTTCCGGGTTGCGTGACCACGTGATCACGAGGTTCGCATCAAGTTCAAGCTAAAGTTATTTTCCTTTATACTTCATAGAAATGAGATTTGTCAAAAGCATACATATTTCAGTCTTTTCATGCTTGACAAATTTCATTTTAATATTGGTGAGGAATTCCTTAGGTGTAATGATTTGTTCAGGCCCCATGAATGCTTCTAGAAAGACTCTCTTCATGATCATAATACATATATGATATGATTTCTCTTACCTTTCCATATCCCTTTTTCATCATACATACTCTCATCTCAGTAAGAGTTGGTGGAGAATCACTCCTTAATATAAAGTCGAGATCCATAACTCCAAGAACTATCAAAAGATTGTATTTCCACGACTTGAAGTTAGAGCCATTAAGTATAAGAATAGAGTTGATACTAATAGTAATATTAACATGATTAATAATTACCACTTGCCTTGTTATAGGTCGAGATCCCTTGTTTTTTTTATAGGTCGAAACCCTCAAAACCAAAAGAAAACTACCACATGCATGTGAAGGCTTGTGTAGAGGTAACCCCATAGGTTATGACCCCGAGTAAAGAATCATTGTTGCAACCTTTGGTGATGCAAACCTCGTGATCACGCAACCCATAACCAAGAATGAGATCTGATTTTGGAAAGCCAAAATAGGTCCGATAGGAGTGTGACATAATGGAAACCTACCCCAAGGCACCAACACTATTGGAATGAGTAGAATGACGCCACAAGGTCGGTTAATCTTCGATAAGTCGATTCGATTCGTTCAAGAACTAACGAATGCAAGAATCACTCTTATACATAAACTGAAAAGTTCATTATTAAAATTAATCAATGGCTGCCAAATTTTTGGCTAACATGAGTTTAAATAGTCTTTTAAAAACCTAACCCTAATGGACCCCTTATGTGGACTAAATGAGGTCCACTCAAAACCGACCTAACATCCTAAATTGAAAAGCCCATGACTTAATCCAAGCAAGCCTTGTATCCTAGCTGAAAACAAAGTCTTAATTAAGACCAAACAAGCCTTGGGCTATAGATAAACCAACTTAAATGAAGCCCATAAGGTTTGTTTATTCTTTTCCATCCAACCAATCAATCCCATGTTTCCAAGTTGTAGTAGGATTCTTTTGGCTTCTTTGTTGTTCTCACATCATTGCCCAAATAAAGCTGGGCTGGACCCCTCCTATACATAGATACTTCAATGGTCCTTGCAATTATGACCTGGGATGAAACCTTCAAAACCACGAATCAAGCCCCTAAACATGTAATGCGTCCTTGCTGGTGTTTCTGGGTCGGTTCGCACCACTTGGTAGAAATAGTATTTCATAACATATAAATTATTCATATTGAATTATCAAGAATACATGAGCAATTAAGTGGAAGTGTATCAGAATTCATATCCGGGCATTGTTTCTTAGAGTCATGCAAATGACCTTCTTGATTAACACGTTATTCTTTGAGAGCCTTTTGATGAGAACCGACCTGAAACACCAACAAGGACCCATTACATGTTCAACGGCTTGATTCATGGTTTTGAAAGTGTCAACCAAGTCAAAATTGCAAGGATCATTGAAGTATCAAGACAAGACCCTAATACATCTTATCTATGTGTAAAAGTGATCCACCCCAATTTATTTGGGTCATGAAGTGAGGACGAAAAGGAGGCGAAAGAATCCTACTACAACTTGGATACATGGGATTAATGGGCTTTATGGAAGACTAAAAAAAACCTTATAGGTTTTATTTAATTTTGTTATATACATCCCAATGCTTGTTTTTGGCTTAATTAAGACTTTGATTTCAGCTAGGATCCAAGGCTTGCTTGGATTAAGGCATGGACTTTTCAATTTAGGATTTTGGGTCAGTTTTGAGTAGACATCTTTTAAGTTCACATAAGAGGTCTATTAGGGTTAGTTTTTAAAAGACTATTTAAACTCATGTTAGCTAAATTTTGGACCTATATTAATTTTCTGAACTTTTCGGTTTATGTGTGAGAGTAATTCTTGCATTCTTTAGTTCTTGAACAAACAGGATCCGACTTATCGAAGATTAACTGGTTTCATGGCGTCATTCTACTCATTCCAATAATGTTGGTATCTTGGAATAGATTTTCATTGTGTCACACTCCTATCAGACATATTTTGGTTTTCCGGGATTAGATCTCATTCTTGGTTGAGTTGCATGACCACGTGATCACGAGGTTCGTATCAAGAGCCGTTGATGTTTCAGTTTTAGAAATTTATTTTCTCTCTCATGATAGAATGTTGAAATGAGAATGAAGCATGACGTGTAATCTAGGACCATGACCAAATATATAAGCAACAAATTACCCTTTAATATTCATGCCTTTTGACATTCTTACAATTTGATATTCATGCCTTTTGACATTCTTACCATTTAGTATTTCTACCTTTTAGTATTCAGTATTAGCCAATAACTAAAATAAGAATAACCTTTTAGTCTCGACACATTAAATGTTCATAGCCTAGTAGATATACCAAAAACCCAATTGCCTAATAATACTTTGTAGATTATTTTGAATCAGAGCTTCACTTTATTTGACATTTTTCAAACACATAATAATTCTCACATAAGCTCAACATTGGTTAATGATCCAACCATCTCCCACTTGGGCTATATGTATAACCTTTTAATTATGTTTTGCAAAAATAATTGCAAATGAGCTCGATCTTTAGTGTCATTAACAAATGTATCTACATTTTGTCTCTCGGATCTCTTGTTAATCAATAACATGGTTGTCAAAATCGTGATTTTGACACGACATGGAAGGGGCTACGAAAAATCGGATCGTAAAATCATAAAATCGTACTTGAATTTTTCCATACAAAAATCGTAAAATCACAAATAAAATCGTGTAGGTAGAAAAATCGAAAAATTGTAAGTAAAATATTTATGAATACAATACAACATAATTATGGCCATAAAACTTCATTAGTTAAAGTTCATACATGATTCAAGATAACTTAAAAATACATTACAAAATAATTATGTCCATAACATTATTATTGAAAGGATTATCAGTACTAATACTGGTACCAACACCGATATTCTAGTACTCGCTCCAACTCTAACAAATTATTTCGACTTTAGGACATGAAAATGATTTAAAAACATAATTTTTAAATTAATATTACTGATTTTCAAGAGTGATCCCATGATATATATATATATATATATATATATATATATAATTTTTATTTTTTTTAATAAAATCAACACAACAATTTTTTTATAATATATATTTTTTATAATTTTTTTCATACACACACAATTTGTCCACATGAAATTCTAGACAAATAGCATTGTCCCACTTTGAACTTCAGTTTAAATATTCTTCAATCTTCAGTGTTGTTAATAATCAGAGCAATTGGCAAGTCTCAAATCTCAATATATCCCACATCGGATAAATAATGAGAAGGTAAAAAAAATTTGTGTATAAATATAAACATTTAGAGTATAAAGAATTAGACAATTTGCTTTAAAATTTTGAAACAATAGCTTTAAAATTTAAAATTTTGAAGTGGCAGTCTTAAAATTTAAAGGATCGTAAAATTGGACCAATCAGGTTAGATATTATGATTTTGACTGATTTTGATCGAGTTTGACCAAAATCGATTTTTCTACCCGAAGTTGATAATGATTGATGAGTTGACTCATAAAATCATCCTATTTTATGAGTTAACTAGTGATTTTGATAACCATGATCAATAGAGACAAAATGTAGTACTAGTCAATCTCATCCTCTTTGCATTTTTTTCTGTATTTAGTTTTGCTATTTTTTTTTTTACAATTTCATGGTTCAAAAATAAATGTTTAAGAATTAAGCTTTTTGATTGAATCCAAATTTAAAATTTCAAGAGTTACGAGTTTTAGAGATTAGAGTAGGATGAGGAGATTTGGTCAAGTTTACTTGGTGTTTTATATTTTTAAGCTAATGTTTTTTTTTGAGATTGTATTATATTGAGTTAGCCAATATTTTTAATTTCACACCTACAATTTCTTAATATATAAATAATTTATCAAATTATATATTGTTTTTCAATTTCACCCATATGATTTTTTAGTCTTTCAAAGTTAATACTGATTCTTTTAATTTTTTTTAAATTCCATCATTTTTAGGTTTTTTCTCTTAGATTTTATCCGTATTTTTTTTTGTTTTAGAAGGTTTTCTTATTAATATTCTTTCAATAATTTAATAAATAAAATCCATGAATGAATGAGTAACAAGTTTTATAAATCAAGTCGGGTTTCGAAAGAGGATTTGCCTGCTTTTTCAAAAAAAAAAATGAAGTTTTACTCTCTTTTTTTCTCGTTATTGTTTACCTTCTATTTGATTAAAATTGAATTATTAGATAATTGAAAGGATTAAGTTACGATTACCTATATTATTTGTTGCCTGGAAATCGGAATATGCCTAGTTACTTTTATTACCACTCCTTTTCTCTCTCTTGCCCAAGCTGCCTTGCTCGCTGTTTCGAACTGCCCAAACTACCCCATGTTGAACACTTTCCCTCTTCCTCAAGCGTGTCTGTCTGTCTCTTTCTCTCCAACCTCCTTTTGACTAAAACTTCACAATTGGGCATCACTGATTTGCTCTGATAATCACTTGTTTTTGTATTTTTGATTATTTTGATGATTTAAAGTTTGTATCTTTGAAATACTTTTTCTTTGTTATGATTAATTTTACAAGTTTTGATTGAGTGTTTATATTATGAAGATGAAGATGGGTTTGAGTCCAAATTCTGTTAAGGTAAAGAATTTTAAGGAGAAATCAAAGAGCAAGAAAAATAAAAAAAATCAAGGAAATGAAAAGGACGAGGAGGATATTGGATGTTGGTTTAAATTCAGGTTGACGAGAAGCTGCATGCCTTCAAGATCAAAGGTTGATAGCTCCTTAAGTGGCATCTCAACTCACTATGGTAAAATCTCTGTTTTTTGTATATTTTTTTCTGTAATGTTTTGACCACCTGATATTTTATGCAGAACTATATGTCTATAGGGTTGGTGGGTATTGTTTTCAATAGTTTTTCTTAAAAAAAGTCATGGTGATTTGGTTCAAGGAAAATTAAGAAAAAGCGAGTTAAAAGTGTTCCTGGATTTTCATCCTCTTAGTTCCGTTAATGAAAGGGCGTGTTCAAATTGATGATTTTGGTGCGGCATGTTGCTCCTTGATTAACAGGTCTATCATGATCAGTTACAATATTATCCATGCATTGAATAACATGACTGCAACTAGTTCTTCAGTGAACTTTATTAAAATTCAGCGATTTGTCACGTTTCCAATTAGTTCTTTTGAAAAACGTTTGTAATAAGTTGTTATATATAAATACTTAGATTTGAATAATATCAAGTAATTGCCCATTACTTTGATTTTCAGTGCCAAGTAAATCTAAAAACGAGATGAACAAAGACCGACCTATTGTTCCAGCAATGTCTTCTACTACTACGACTAGCAATGCAGAGAGTTCATCCTCACTTCCAACATTCAGTGAGGAATTGAAGCTTGCTTCTCAGCTCCGAAAATTTACATTTAATGACCTGAAATTAGCAACTAGAAACTTTAGGCCTGAGAGTCTTCTTGGGGAGGGTGGGTTTGGATGTGTCTTCAAAGGTTGGATTGAGGAGAATGGAACTGCGCCTGTGAAACCTGGCACTGGGCTTACCGTTGCAGTCAAAACCCTCAACCATGATGGACTTCAGGGTCATAAAGAGTGGCTTGTATGATCTCTCTCTATTTGTCACTTCTATCATGGTCTTTCAAATGTTAGATAAATTTTTGTTGGAAAAATAAAGATGTTGCTCTTTATATTAGTAGTCATGTTTTTCACAATATTTCAGGCTGAAGTTAGTTTTCTTGGGAACCTTCTCCATAAAAACTTGGTGAAATTGGTTGGTTACTGCATTGAAGATGATCAAAGGTTGCTGGTGTATGAGTTCATGCCTAGAGGAAGTTTGGAGAATCACCTCTTCAGAAGTATGTAACTGCAAAGCTTTAGCCTAGAATTTCCCCTATTTATGTAATTTCTTATCAAATTTGCACTTTGTGCCAAAATTAATGTATGTTATTGTGATGTTCTTTGCTCATAAAACCAATACGTTGACGCACCTAATATTAAGATACATCATCTTACAGGAATATTTGATAGAAAGTCGAAGCCAAATATGGTCACGCAGAATATTTGGGCTTCAACTCTTGCCATGTTTTAAAAATAGTACATTCATGATTTGCTTATTTTACCACAGAAAAGACCAAGATCACCAATGCGCATAAATTAGCTTATGGACTTGAAGTCTTTTAGAATGTGTCAAGGTTCTTGTCATGTACATGATGTACTTTTCTAATACATATTCCGTAAGTCTTGGAGCCTTCAAATTTTATGGACACAATGTTGTAGAACTTTTGGAGAATAGCATCCTTTAGGTGTGCATCAGTCCACTTGAAGATAAATAACTATTAGGTCATCACTTGCACTGGTTTCTGTTTATTTATTTCCTAGTTTAGTGGATTTTGTCTTGGCTAAATGAGCAATAGGGCCAACTGGATGAAGTAGTGTTTATAGTCCTGCCTAAGCACCAACATCACTGTAATATTGTTTATTGCTTTCCAGTCAGGTAGATAGATGTCTTGTTTCGTAAAAGTTGATTCAAGTTTAGGAATTAGTATTAACTTATGTAGTCTTGAATTGTAGGAGTCTGCCATTGGGCTGCTTTCTTTTCTGTGAAACTTGTCAGCTATTGGCAACATATTCCTCACAAAATCTATAAACCACCTCTAGATGGAGCTCATCACTGCAACTTTGGAAGAAGGATCTATAGATTTATTGTGTAGAAATAGGTTTCAGTAGTTGATTTTGAATGTTCAAAGGGATTTATAGATTGGCTTCATTGTTTTTTCCCATTTATTACAAGGTTTGTAACCTTTATGATAAGTAAAAGGTAACTAGAAATTATTGCTAATCTATGATCAACCCACAGAATTCTGCCTATTAAAAACCTACTTCAGATTTTATCTTTCTTTCTGCAAGTGATTCTAGAGCTCCCTAAATCTACAATCTCTTTTCTCATATGCTCTTGTTGAAGATATTCATCTACAATTGATGTTTAATGTTTTCTGGTAACAACCATGTTCTGTGCAGAAGGGTCCTTGCCCCTTCCGTGGTCTATCAGGATGAAAATTGCTCTTGGTGCTGCGCAAGGTCTTGCTTTCCTTCATGAGGAGGCTGACAGACCAGTAATATATCGTGATTTTAAAACATCTAATATATTATTAGACGCGGTATGTGCCTTAACATGTGCATGTATTGGAAAATTACTTAACTAATCATTTCCTCTTTCTGGTCCCTTTCTGATTCTGATACAAGACATTACTATTTTAGGACTACAATGCGAAACTTTCTGATTTCGGACTTGCCAAGGATGCTCCTGATGGAGGTAAAACTCATGTGTCTACCAGAGTTATGGGAACTTATGGCTATGCTGCCCCCGAATATGTGATGACTGGTGAGTGATCTCTAATTCCTTTTCCTTGCTACGTGTTTATATATAGATTTAAGCATGCCTTTGAATGAATAATTGTAGGCTAAATAGTAAAATACATCCTGAGCTAAAAATTCCCTGATTTTCCAAACTAAACAAAATGATATTTGAATGGGGTATATTATGGTTTTGTTGGAAAATTGAAAAAAGAAAAAAACTCCCTATTCCTCTCTTTTTTTCTTATCAATAATAATAATTAGGGAATATTTTTCAGCTTCTGGCAATTGGAATAAAAATGACCTTACATAGAGCTTCATTCTATTGCTATAATTATCACAGCACCACCACATCCCAATACATGAGTGAAGGGAAGAACATGTTCCAATGTGTGATGCATGTGGGTTTGAAAAGGCCAGAAATCCAATATCACTGAGAGTCGAGAGTGTGAGTTTCGTGGTCCTCACCATGCGTGTTACCACTCTAATCTTGTTAGCCATCTTCTGGCATCATTGATATTAAAAGTGCAAAAATAGTAGTCTTTTGGCTTGAACCCAATGGTTTATACAGCCATCTCCTGGCCTGTAGTCATATAGACTCAAGCTTTTCAAGAAAGGTGGAATGTGAGATGGAATTTGGATTAAGTTTCTAATTGAGTTTTAATTCCTGTGTTTCTGTATTTCTTGAAAATATAAAATTATACACCCTGGTTTCAAACCAACTCATTTGTACCATAAAAGTCACTCCATATTGCTAGAATCAATCATACAAAACTTTTTCTTCTGCATAATGGATGCTATCACTGAGCTAATTTTCATAACTGGCAACTGGCTGTCTTTTGCCGGTGTCTTGTTTGTTGATCACTATGTATCCTTGTTTGTAGTGTTTATTTAATTCTTAGGCGTTTTGGAAGGCACTTAAGGCAATGATATTTAATTTATGTTCATAAAATTTACTGTATTTGAAAAGTTATTAAAGTAATTCTTGATGTTCAGATTTTAGCCATGGTAATCAAACAACTTCTCATGTCATGTTTTGAATATCCATTTTTTTGTCATATCTGACTAGTATTGTTAGCAGAATTCGATGCAAGCGACTCTTTTTAAATATCATGGCTGTAACGCTTTTAGTATCTGATGTTATGCCACACTTATATCTTCCACATTGGTTTAGGACATTTGACATCAAAGAGTGACGTCTATAGCTTTGGAGTAGTTTTACTTGAAATGCTCACGGGCCGTAGATCCATGGACAAAACCGCCCAAATGTGGATCACAACCTCGTGGAATGGGCAAGTCCACATTTTGGGGATAAGAGAAGGTTCTACCGCTTATTAGACCCCGCCTTGAAGGTCATTTCTCAATCAAAGGAGCTCAGAAAGCCATTCAGTTAGCTGCCCAGTGTCTTAGCCGTGACCCCAAAGCCAGACCCCAGATGAGTGAAGTTGTTGGAGCAGTAAAGCCTTTACCAAACTTAAAGGATATGGCTAGCTCGTCATATTACTTTCAAAGTATGCAAGCAGATCGTAACAAGTCAAACATGAATGCTAAAAATGGCATTAGAACACAGGCTGGATTTGTGACAAGGAATGGACAGCCATTGAGGAGCTTAAGTGATGTACGTGCTTCTCCATATAACCAGTCTCAGCAGTCACCAAAAGCTAAAGGGAAAAGTTCATAGCACTACAGTATAATTGCATTTATATTGTATCTGGTTTGAGCTTTTGGGCAGTAGCTTCAGCAGTTTGAAATAGCACGAGGGTTGTTCCATCATTTGTCCTAGCAGCAAGGGGTGATCTTTAGTTATTCATCCACCGTTTTCTCAGTAAATTGACGGAACAAGCCTCCTGCCTTATGTGGTGGCTTGTGGTTGGTAATCATTGAATCTGGGGAGGTTCATTCTGCTTTACTCCCTGTTTCTCACCTCTCAAATGCATCGAACTCTTATGAAGTCATAAATTGGAGACTGGAAATATATTGAAGTCAAGTTGAGATGTTGATGGAGGTGGGGGTATGAAGAGATGTTAGTAAGCTTGATTTTACGTTGATGAGAAGAGAAGTGTGAGGCTGATTTATGTAGCTATTTAATTCGGACTCATCATTTAATAATATATATATAGTATATATATAGGATGCTTTACTCTCTTCCCATCTTTAATTGCTTCTATTATCATCGTATTCCTAAGTTGGTTTGTTGCAGATGGGTTTCATTATCACCGAGTTGATGGAAAATTTAAAGATATATATATATAAAAGGTCTAGACTGGTTTCACTTGGAAGTATGAAGCTGCTTTATGGGCAAGATATGAGCATGTTTCTTGGTCTCTGCTGAGTGCTGACAAACACGGATATGTTATCTGCAAGCCTGGCTGCCCAGATCAGGGCAGGTTTGGAGGGAATTTTGTATTCACGAGGGGTGAGGCTGGCACCAGTTTTCATAATAATTAGATGGTCAAATCAACTTTATGGATGCCCCCGTTCCCATGAAGGTTGCGCTACTGCGATGTTGTAGACAACCCCATCTTCATAACTCTTTTATTTATTTATTTATTTTTTTCTGCTTGAGGCTGCGCTTTTTTATAACAAAAACTTGGTGTTTTTTCATATATATTTTTTATTGGCAGTAACGTAATCTATCCAAGATTGTAAATTTTGTTTTTTTCTTTATTTTTTCATTGGACCAAAATATTTTGGTTTTGAATTATTTTGGGCACCATTTCGGGTTTTGCAGTGTGTGTATATATATATATATATATATTAATCCAAATTTTTTAGCTCAAATCCAAAAGTAAAATTATTTAGAATTGTGCAATTTAATCTAAAAAGATGATAAAATGATTTTTTGAACAAAATTATGAACATGTATAATATTATGAAAATATTATCTTCTATCTTGTAAGATTATTATATTGTCTAATTATTCTGAAATTTTAACATCATATATATAAATATCAAGAGACTTGTAAAATTTATCTCAAACTAACGGTAGTGGGATGACAAAGTGAATTAGTTCACTCTCCTCACTAATCACCACAATGGTGAACATCGAAATCTCATTGTTCACCACAATGGTGAACAATGAAATGATGGTTGGTGGAGGGTGATGATCGGTGTACCTTTCATTGGAAGTTTGCTAGCTTACATTGTTGTCGTTGTTGCTACTTTTATTGCCTCACCATTGGGCATGGTTGGGTTGTTGGCATGGAGCGTAGTTGTCAGTGATGAGGGGTGGTGCTAAGTTGTTGGCTAGTTGCTACTTGAGGAGATAGAGGGTTGTCTGGATGACTGTAGGAGAGAGAGGAGCTGCCAGCGTGGTTCCGCCAAGTACCAAGGAAGAGTGAGAGGTGGATGTTTGTTGTTTATTTATATGGCTCGGCTAAAATTATCCCGTGTGTGTTCGTGTGTATGTCTATATTATTTCATGATCTCCCTCATGTGTTCGTCCTACTCCGATTCATTGTAAAATATTCTCCCTTTGTAGGTATATGATTTTCTCCACCTCGTCCATTCTTTTGAGGAGACAACCCTTCAGTGCCTATTGTGTGCAATGATAGGTTGCCTCCTGGTCACCTATTACAAGTGTGTTTGTATTGTTTAGGTGATCGAACACTCGTAGTAATATCTGCATGATTTAGGAGGATTTGCTAGATGGTGCAAATGTGATTTTGTCCCTCAATTTATAATTGTTCTACTTATACTTCTAATTGGCTATAAACTTTTAAATTCGTGCAATTGTATCCCCACAAAACTTTCAATAGCAGCCTTAACATTGTGTGTCTTATTTATTTTGGTCCTTTATTACAAGATTTATGCAATTTCACCTCAATTGATCATTAGACTCATTTTTTTAATTTTTCCCTTAACTCCAAACAATTGACTTGAAAACATCAATTCGGTCTCTGAAAATTCTAATATTCTCAATTGAATTCGAATTAAGCTCAAGAACTTTATTTTTCATCAATTAAGCCCTTAATAAATTAATTTGACCACTTTAAAGTATAATGAAGTCCTTTCACTTAATTAAATACTTCAATTGGACCCTAAATTAATTTCTAAACATATTTAAACATTCAATTGACCCATGATTAAATCAAATCCGCCTATAAAAATATAATTATGACTTCGAAATTAAGTTTACACAGATTTATCCAATAATAAATTATTTTATATGTGAATCTTCATTTTCCTTTATTTTTGGGAACAAAAGAGATACTGATCAAGCTTTCAAAACTTCCAAAATTTTCACCTTAATTTTTTAGAAAGATTTTGGGAATGAACAAAAATATGTTCGACACCAACAATTAAAATATTATAATCCTAGGAAAAATAAGCATAGGAGAGAAAACATATTCATCATATAAACTAAATAAAAAGATATAATATATCTCGTAGTTCTTAAAATCAAGGTTTTTGTCCTTGCAACAAAGAAAAGAGTTTAGCCTTACATATTTGTTGAGCAACTAATAATAAAAAAAAAAACATGATTTTTTAGGTTTGTGGAAGAGAAGGGTTTTTTTGTTGCTTCCTATGACCACCTCTTTTTTTTCTTTTATATCCTCGAAAACCCTAATTCCTATTTTAGATAATGCTTCCTTAAGTTGTCGAGTTTACATTTAAACACTTCAATAACTATTTTTCTAAAAAAATAAATAACCTTGAGTGGAATCTTCAAGATTGGACTCAAATGAGCTAAATTACCAAGATAATGAGTTGGATGTCTGGTTTCGATATTTTAGAACGCAATTTGGAAACGTTTCTTCATGAAACCTATTTAATTGTAGAATTCAGTTGTCATATTTGAAAAATCATATCTCCATCATATGATATCATTGTGGTTTGAAATTTTGAGCGTTGATAAGCCTTGGGATCAGGAATCCAAAACAATTGAGTTTGCACCATTGGTCTTATTTAGCTCAAGCTATTCAAGTAAGAGTGATCGAAGGTCAACACTAGCAAACTGCAAGATTTGAATTTAAATGCTCGCGATTTCCATGTTCTTCCTTATTTTATTTTCTTGCCTCATCTTTGAAGAAAGTTGTGGATGTTAGCTTTTAATTGTATTGAAATCACTTCATTTTGACCTCTAGTGATCACATATCTATATCAAGCAACTATAAACATCATGTTAAAAATGAGAAGACAAATTATTGAATGTCAACTACTTCTTCAAGTATATATGTATTTAATATTATTTGATTATTAGAATTAATGACATTTTAAATGTTAACTTATAATTGTTAATGTTGATTAATATAACTCTAATCATAGGAGCATATTCATATCCGATGTCCAAAACGTTGGGGTGAGAATATGTTTGACTCACTAAAAGGCTACTATTTATCGGTTCTAGGTAATAATTAAATAAATTTGACTCTTGTCAATATATTATTTATCAAAAATGAATGTAAAAAATAGTAACTTTATGGCCTATCAAGTCAAATAGTGTGGGGCTTCACATTTAATAATAAATTCCTCTTATATCCTCGAGTTTTAAAAGGATGAGTTGGACACATTATGCGGACCAACCCAAAAACACCAAGCAAGGATCCATTACATCTTCCAAATGGTCCAATGACATGGTCTAGGACAAAGGCATTGAAAGAGGGAATGAATGCATTGGTTTTAAAGTTTTCAACTAGGTCGAATTGCAAGGACCATTGGAGTATCAAGAGGAGACCCTAGTACATCTTATCCATGTGCAAGAGGGGTCCAATACAATTTTTTTTGGGTCATGAAGTGAGGACAACAAAGGAGCCTAAAGAATCTCATTACAAATCTTGGAAACATGGGATTAATGGGCTTGATGGAAGACTATAAAAGAAAAGCCTTATGGGCTTTATTTAATTCTTAGCTACAACCCAAGGATTGTTTGGGCTTAATTAAGACTTTGTTTTCAACTAGAATTCAAGGCTTGCTTGAATTAAGTCATGGGCTTTTCAATTTTGGGTCAATTTTGAGTGGACCTCATTTAAGTCTACATAAGGGGTCCATTAGGGCTAGTTTTTAAAAGATAAACTCATGTTAGCTAAATTTTGGCAGCCATCTGATTAATTTTAATTCTGAACTTTTCAGTTAATATGTGAGAGTGATTCTTGCATTCTTTAGTTCTTAAATGATTTGAATCCGATTTATCGAAGATTAACTGGCTTTATGGTGTCATTTTACTCATTCCAATAGTGTTGGTGCCTTGGGGCACGTTTCCATTGTGTCACACTCCTATCAGACCTATTTCGGCTATCCAGGACTAGATTTCATTCTTCGTTATGGGTTGCGTGACCACGTGATCATGTGGTTTGCATCAGGTGGTATTAGAGATAAGCTCCAAAACAAGGTCATTTCATTATGTTATTTTCGTGTTTTTTAGTATTTCTTAAGGTTTTCCAGTGTTTGTGTTCATCTCCTTGTTTTTCGTGTCAGCATCATCTAATAAAAAGAGTTTATTTCATTGTTTTCTTTCTCTTCATTTCAATATATTAAAAACAAGATAAAGGCATTAGTTGAAATTTGAAGAATTATTGAAATCTTGCCGCATAAACACTACTCTAGGAAACATAAGTAAACCACGTGGAATCAATTGAAAATTCATATTCCGTTTATAGGGTTGAGATAGAATCATATGTCAAATTTGGGCTTATTCTAATATTAATTTCTTGAGGGATTTTTTCGATATTCATTTCTCATTGTAGAAACACTACCTTAGTGAACCCATATAAAAACACTTTAGAATCAATTGAGATAGAGGCATTTTGTGTTTTGGGGTTAATATCGCATGATATATTAAATTGGAGCTTATTTTCAATTGGAGGTTCAATTCAACTGCAAATTGATCACATAAGGTTTTAAGTACTTAGAAGTACGTGAAAACTTATAATTTGAGTGTTATTTTTAGTTTAGTATTAAAATACTAAATATTGATTTTAAGGTCATTTCAAGTCATTTGGTTTAGGTTTCAATTGCATTACGTAAAAATTGCATAAGACGTTAGATTCTACTCAAGTCTCAAAACATGATCCTTACTATTTATTTTTGTCCAATTCTCTATTTTTGTTGTAATTTTTAGTTATCTAGGAGTCAAGTAATTGTTTTTGCCAGTATTTGCTTCTGTTTTATTTTGTGTCTTCGTAATCCTAGTTTTGTTTTGCTATGGTTTCAGTATTTTTATTGCTTCTTGAGTTTGAAAATCATAATTAGACTGCGTTGTGAGGTAAAAGCACTAACTTTGATTTGTTGATTTTAGTTCGAAAGAACCAAAAGAAACCAAGTTGTGAGGTAAAAGCATAGTGAGCTTACTAGAGCGAAAAACCTTGATTTTTTGTATGATACAAGAGAGTTGTGAGGATATATTTTTTACTACTAACCAAATTTTGCAGATTCAAAGGATGTCTTAAAATAATGAATCAAAGACATAAAATGCTCGACGTAGTGCTCCAATTACGAGCCCTGGTCAAGAACTTGAGTTGATGTCTAGGACATACAAAGATCTGAAAGATGAGGTGAATTTGATAAAGCAACAGAATAGTGGGGCTGATCTTCGAGTAAATATGGTTTGTATGGCCGTACGGAATAACATATCTAATTTTGAAGAGTATGTTGATGAAAACGCAAATGTGGCCAAAGATGACTCTAATTTTGTATCTCATGGCCAAGGAATCAGTCTGGATTAAACAGAGCTAGGAAGAATGTGACTTTCCATGGCATGGGGAATTATGAAGATATATATGGGGACAACATCAAACTGAAAAATTCCTTACTTTCAAGGTAAAAATGATCTCGAGGCTTATTTGGAAAGAGAGAAAAAGGTAGATTGGATTTTTATTGTCATAGCTATTTTGAACACAAAAATCAAACTTGGTGTGATTGAGTTTACAGAATATGCAATGATTTGGTTGGATCAAATTGTAATCAATAGAAGGAGGAATGGGGAGCAACCAGCTCAGAGTTGGGGAAAATGAAAGAGTTAATAAGGCAGACGATTTGTGCCTAACAACTACTATAGAGACTTATACCTAGCTCCAAGGTTTGAATCAAGGCTACAAGATAATAGATGAAAATCATAAAGAGATGGAGATAACAATAATTCAGGCCAATGTTATTGAGGATAGAGAAACCATGATGTCTAGATTTTTAATGGGTTAAATCTGGCATTGCCAATGTGGTAGAGCTGCAACACTAAGTGGAGCTAAAGGACATGGTGCATGTGGCTATGAAGGTGGGGAGATAACTTAGGAAGGGACATGTTCGACCAAGGTATAATTCGAGTTCTTCATCATCTTGGAAGACGAATCAAGAGAGAGGGTACTTGTCCGACCAAGATCCTTTGTTTCTTCGATAACTAAACAACCAAAGGCTAAAGTTGATGTCTCTACTGGTGCCAAAGGAAAATCTGAAACTCAGCCTAAACGTACTCGCGATGTTACTTGTTTTATGTGTGAAGGGAACAAATGTTATGCTTTGGAATGTCCAAACAAGAGACTAATGATGATTAAAGATGATGGTGATATGGGATCGAAAGTGACAGATCTGATTACGAAGGCATGCCACCATTAGAGGATAAGGATGGGGATGACTTAGCATTACCGGTTATGGAGTCCTTAGTTATAAGGCGCAAGCTTCAGGTTCAGTCAAGGAAGATGAATCTAATCAATAAAGAGAGAATATCTTCCATACATGCTATACATACAAAGCAAGGTGTGTGGTTTAGTGGTTTAGTTGTTGATAGTGAAAGTTGTGTTAATGTTTGCAGTACCACCCTTTTAGTAAACTAAATTTGAGTAATGTTAATCATGCAAAACCATATAGATTGCAATGGCTGAATGATAATGCTATGGTGAAGTGAAAGTGACTAAGCAAGTTAAGGTCCTATTTTTTATTGGAAAATATGTGGATGAAGTTCAAGTACAATGTGGTACTAATGCAAGCAAGTCACATCTTGTTGGGGAGACCATGACAATATGATAGGAAGACAATTCATGATGGGTTTAAAAATAGGTATACCATTGTAAGAGATGGTAAAACCATCACTCTTGTACCTCTTACACCAAAACAGGTGTATGATGATCAAATAAAGTTAATGAGCATGAGGCGATGTAGAGAGAAAATCAAGGTGAGGAACATGGGAGAGAAACCATTAGATTTGGCCGAACCAAAACCTCTATAACCCATTTAGCCACCCATCCAAACACAAACAAATATTTGGCCAACACTCCCAACAAATCAAGCCATTCGACCACTACTCAAAAACACCCAAATCGGCCAAGAGTTGAGGTAAGACATGAAGAGAGAAGAAAGTCGAGAAGAGTGATGAGAATTGTGTGGAAACACTAGAGAAACAACCTAATTTTTATGCTAGAGGAATGAAACCGTCACTTGCTATTGTCCCTCTAATTCCAAATCTCAAGCAAGCTACTCGACTAATAATATAAATTGACTAGACTGAGGCAATTAAATTACTCACCAGAGTATGGAAGAAAGTCGGGAAGAGTGATGAGAATTGTGTGGAAATACTAGAGAAACAACCTAATTTTTATGCTAGAGAGGGTGAGATCGGATCTACATATTTCACTAACAAGCCAATGATTTTACTTGTGTACAAGGAGGCTTACTTTAATACTAATGATCTTGATCATATTGTGCCTAGTGGTGCTATTTATATGTTACAGGAGTTTGATTATATGTTATGCGACGATACTCTAAACGTATTACCACTATTACGGGGATAGAGCATTAGATTAAATTCATACTCGGAGCTTCAATTCCTAATCGACAAGCATATAGAAGCAATCCCGAGGAGACGAAAAAGCTTCAAAGGCAAGTTGATGAGTTGATGGAAAAGGGCTACATTCGTGAGAGTATGAGCCCTCGTGTCGCATCCGTGCTACTTGTGCCTAAAAAGGATAGAACATAGAGGATATGTGTTGATTGTCAAGCCATCAACAACATAACGGTAAAGTATGGACACCCTATTCCTAGGCTTGATGACATGTTATATAAGTTACATGAATCTTACATTTTCTCTAAAATTGACTTGAAAAGTGGGTACCATCATAGTAGGATGAAAGAGGGTGATGAGTGGAAAACAACATTTTAGACTAGGAATAGTTTATATGAATGGTTAATAATTCCATTTCGACTTACAAATGCACCAAGTACGTTTATGCATTTAATGAATCATGTATTGTGTGCATTCATAGGTAAGTTGGTTAGTGGTTGTGTATTTTGATGACATTTTGATCTATAGCAAGAACATAATTGAGCATTTTGATCATTTGCGTAATGTACTTAGTGTGTTACGTAGTGAGAAATTGTATGTTAATCTTAAAAGTGTCTTACGCTTGGAAAAAATGTGTTTCTTGGCTATGTTGTAATCGCACAAGGTATTGAGATGGACGAGGAGAAAGTTAAGGTCATCCAGGAGTGGCCTACACCCAAATTGGTAAGTGAGGTAAGGAGTTTTCATGGGTTAGCTAGTTTTTACAAGCATTTTGTGAAAGATTTCAAGTACAATAGTTACACCCTTGAATGAAGTTGTTAAAAAGTCAATTGGGTTTAAATGAGGGAGGAACAAGAATTAGCTTTTGTTCTTTTGAAAGACAAATTATGTTCTGCACCTGTTTTATCTTTACCTGACTTTACAAAAGCATTTGAAATAGAGTGTGATGCGTCTAGAATGGGAATAGGTATGTTTTAATGCAGGATTGGAGACCTATAGCATATTTCAGTGAAAAGTTAAGTGGAGCGACCTTGAACTATCCCACTTACAACAAAAACTCTATGCCTTGGTAAGAGCACTTGAGACATGGCAGACATTACTGGTGGCCAAAAGAGTTTGTAATCCATTGAGATCATGAGTCCTTTAAACATCTAAAAGGACAGGGTAGGTTGAATAGAAGAAATGCAAAATGGGTTGAATTCATTGAAACTTTCCCTTACGTGATCAAGTACTAGATTGCTAAACTTTTAATATGTGATGGAATTGTATGGTAATGATTTTGACTTTGCTAAGATTTATAATGCATGTAGAAATTTGACTTTCGGTAAGTTTTATTTGTGGATGGGTATTTGTTCAATGAGAATAGAATATGTTCCTCGCTAGTTCTATGCTTGAATTGCTTGTTCGTGAAGCATATGGGGGTGGTTTAATGGGTCACTTTGGGGTTACAAAAGCCTGGATGTATTGCATGAGCATTTCTATTGGCCAAATATGAAAAGAGATATGCAACGAATTTGTGAACAATACATTACTTGTCAAAAGTCAAAATCTAGAGTACAATCACATGGTCTCTATACACCATTACTTGTGCCTCATCGAACCTTGGATAGATATCTCTATGGACTTTGTTTTAGGTTTACCTAGGTCAAAGAAATGACATACTCTATTTTTGTTATGGCTGATAGGTTATCTAAAATAGCGCATTTCATTCCATGCCATAAAACAGATAATGCATCTCATATCGCGGACTTGTTTTATATGGAGATCGTATGCTTGCATGGCATTCCTAAGAGTATCGTGTTAAATCATGATGTTAAGTTCCTTCGCTACTTTTGGAAGACCTTAAAGGGAAAGTTGGGAGCCAAACTTTTATTTTTATAACATATCATCCTCAAACAGATGGGCAAATTGAGGTAGTCAATAGAACATTATCTCAAATTTTTCATGTTGTAATACAAAAGAATTTGAAAAGTTGGGAAGAATGTTTGTCTGCATTGTTGAGTTTGCTTATAATAGAATTGTGCATTCGACCACTAATTTTTCTCCTTTTGATATTGCTTATGGTTTTAATCCACTAACTCCTATGAACTTAATTCCTTTACCTTGTGAAGAAAGGGTAAGTTTAGATGGTGAACAGAAGGAAAAGATGGTGAGACAACTCAAGAAAGAGTTCAACCGCAAATAGAGAAAAAGAATAGAATTTATGCTTCTAAATAAAATAAGGGACGTAAATTGGTTGTTTTCCAACCTAGTGATTGGGTTTGGGTGCACATGCGGAAGAAATGATTTCCTAAAAGAAAATCAAAATTATAGCCTCGTGGTGATGGTCCATTTCAAGTTTTAGAGAGAATAAATGGCAACACATACAAAATTGATCTTCCAGGTGAGTATAGTGTTAGTGCTACCTATGTTGTTGATTTTACGTTGTTTGACACAAATACTCGATTCAAGATCGAATCCTTTCGAGAAGAGATGGGATGATGCAGACGAGCCCAAAAACACCATCAATGACCCATAACATGTTCCAAATAGTCCAATGACGCGGTCTAGGACAAAGGCATTGAAAGAGGGAATGAATGCATTGGTTTTGAAGGTTTCAACCATGTTAAAATTGCAAGGACCATTGGAGTATCAAGAGGAGACCCTAGTACATTTTATCCATGTGTAGGGGTCCAATACAACCTTATTTAGGCCATGAAGTGAGGACAACATATGAGCCAAAACAATCCTACTACAACTTGGAAACATGGGATTAATGGGCTTGATGAAACACTATAAAAAACATCTTATACGCTTTATTTAAGTTTGTTACCTACAACCCAAGGCTTGTTTGGGCTTAATTATGACTATTTTCTTATCTAGGATCTAAGGGTTGCCTGGATTAAGTCATAGACTTTTCAATTTAGGATTTTAAGTTAGTTGTGAGTGGACTTCATTTAAGTCCACATAATGGGTCCATTAGGGTTAGTTTATAAAAGACTATTTAATCTCATGTTAGCTAAATTTCAACAGCCATTGATTCATTTTAATTTTGAACTTTTCAGGTTATGTGTGAGAGTGCTTCTTACATTCTTTAGTTCTTGAACGAATCGAATCCGACTTATCGAAGATTAATCGGCTTCGTGGCGTCATTCTACTCATTTCAATAGTACTCGTTGCCTTGGGGTAGGTTTCCATTGTGTTACACTTCTATCATACCTATTTTGGCTTTCAAGGATTGGATCTCATTCTTAGTTGTGGTTTGCGTGACCACGTTATCACGAGGTTCACATCAACACACAACAACCACATGAGGGTAAGTGTTATAAATATATTATATTTTTTTATTTCAATGTAGATTATTTATTTTTGATGTGTTATTTAAATATTTTTTGTATGTTCTAATATGTTATATGAATGCCATTTACAAAGGACTTAATACTTTTGGTTTTGTTATATATCATGAGGGATACGACATTTAGTTAACACAAGTCTTATTATATTACATTGATATTGTTAAGATGTATTGTTCACATTATGTAATGCGACAGTTTGGAGGCATATATGAGATGATACTGATATCAATATCGAGTTGTTAGGTGTAGTGAAATGAGAATTGGATGGTGATTCATGCATCTTACTCAAATATTGAGGATGCTAGGAGAGATAAGGTTTTTAAGGATTGACATGTAACAATTAATGTAGAACATATAAGAGATGGTATGTATTCATTATGTGTCGTTTCATTACACTACCTTATGAGATGTCCATAAAATCCTATTTATTATGTGCCTTGATATCCAAGGTATAATTGACTGGTATGCAATGTTGTTTTACATATAACATTTTATTAAATACTAGATTACTCTTATTATGATGATGAATGCTAATTGATTTTTAATGTATGTATATAAATTTATTACGTGATATAAGAGGTTTAGAAATAAGTAATGGCCATTTGTGAAGGTGTATGAGATATATTATGACAAACAATATCCTTAATTTTTATAGTGATAGACTTCAAGAGGTTTAGGAGGCTAAACGCTTTGAAATGGCATCAATACAAGCTAAAATTGCTTATCATGGGAGTGTTGGGCATGTAAGTCATAGGACCATTTTAAACATTTTAGACACATTCACGATCATTATAAGTCCATCAATGAGCTGCAATGATATTGGTCCTTCACATATTTACATGGATATTATACTTTATCCGGAGTTGTAGTGGTTGGAGAGGTATTGATACTGAACCCTAGCGGAATTTAATGGTATTTGCGACCCTGGATCAATCTAACCTAAGTTTTATTGAGATTTGAATGAGCTTATTTTAATTCTTTTTCCTTATCTTTCCAAAAATGTATGGATGTTAGCTTTTAATGTCACCACAATCACTTCATTTCGATCTCTAGAGCTTCCACTCTATACAAAAACTGATCGAAGGTGAAATCGTCAATCACCTCCAATTACCTCTTTTGCATCTTTCATCCAAAAATACCTTCAAAATATAAAACAACCATTATCAAGGCATTTTAAACACAAAACATATGCAAAATACTACGAAAATATGGATGAAACTATCAAATAATATGGTCGCATCATTCAAGATCTAAATGTATCATGAACTTTTTGGGCCACAAGTAATGTTGTCATGTCTCTCAAGTTCTTACTAAGCCATAGAGTTCCTTGTTATATGTAGGGTGATTCAAGGTTATCTCATTAAATTTATCACTAAAATATGCAATGGGTCTCTTATCCTGCATTAACACAACTCATATATCTATACATAAGGCATCATTTTTACCTTCAAAAGCTTTTGTAACATCCGGCAAAGCTAAAACAAGCATCGTACAATGTTTACCTTTTAGCAAATTAAAAGTTTTGTCTTATTCCTCATTCAATTTAAATCCAATAGACTTTTTCACAATTCCAGTTAAAGGTGCTACAATAGTACTAAACTCTTACACAAACTGTTTATAAAAGCTAGCAATTCCATTAAAACTCCTTACCTTAGGTATAGACTTGGGTGTAGACCAATCTTAGATGACATTGACCTTATCTTCATCTATCTCAATAACTTATACAGCTACTATATATATATATATATATATATACATATATATTCAAGAAATACAATTTTCTCCATTCAAAAGGTACACTTATTGAAATTAACATATAGTTTTTCATCTCGCAATACATTAAGCACATTACCTAAAATGATCAAGATGCTCATTCAAGTTCTTGTTATAAATTAGGATGTCATCAATATACACAACCACAAACTTACCAATGAATGCACGCAAAACATGATTCATCAATCTCATAAACATTTTAGATGTATTTGTAAGCCAAAGTGACATGACTAACCACTAATACAAACTCTATTTAATCTTAAATATTATTTTCCAATCATCACATATTTTTCACCCTAATCTAATGGTACCTATTTTTAAGTCAATTTTAGAGAAAATACATGCTTCATACAACTCATCCAATATGTCATCAAGTCTAGGGATAATATGTCTATACTTATCATTATGTTGTTGATGTCACAATAGTAAACACACATCCTCCAAGTACCATCCTTTTTAGTCACAAGTAACACTAGCACACTATAAGATCTTATACTCTCACGGATGTACACCATCATCAACTCATCTACTAACCTTTGAGGCTCTTTTATCTTCTTATGATTGCTTCTATAGACTAGACAAATAGGAATTAACACTTTAGGTACAAGTTCAATTTTATGCTCAATTCCCTTTTTGACAATGAAACCACTATGGATGCGTTTAGGGAATACATCATAATACACGTGAAATCAATAAATAGCCACACTAGGAATAGTAGAATCAAGATTGTTAATGTTCAAATAATTTTTATTTTACACAAGTAAGATCATTGGCTTGTTAGTGAAAAACACATATCCGGTTTGAGCTCATTTTGTTTAAAATTGGTTGCGATTTTTCACACTATTATCATAACATGACCTTAGTTTTTTCACTCCTTGGGTTTTACCTCCTGATGCGAACCTCATGATCACGCAACCTACAACCAAGAATGAGATTTGATCTTGGAAAGCCAAAATAGGTCGGATAGGAGTGTGACACAATGGAAACCTTCCCCAAGGAACCAATGACTAATGAAATGAGTAAAATGACGCCACGAAGCCGCTTAATATTCAATAAGTCGGATTCAATTCATTCAAGAACTAAAAAATGCAAGAATTACTCTCACACATAAACTAAAAGTTCATAATTAAATTTCATTAATGGTCTGCCAAATTTAAGTTACATGAGTTTAAATAGTCTTTGAAAAACTAACCCTAATGGACCCCTTATGTGGACTTAAATTAGGTCCACTCAAATCCAACCCAAAATCCTAAATTGAAAAGCATATGACTTAATCCAAGCAAGCCCCGAATCCTAGCTGAAAACAAAGTCTTAATTAAGCCCCAACACGCCTTGGGCTCTAGCTAACAAAATTAAATAAAGCCTGTAAGTCTTATTTATAGCCTTCCATCCAACCCCTTAATCCTTGAAACAAAAGGAAAAAGGTAGCCCATAAGTCCTTGCTAGTGTTTCTAGGCTAGTTCACATCACCTCCTCTCTGAACCGATTTAATTAATGATTTAGATTCAATCCAACTTGATGGTTTTTCTCACCATTGTCCTCACATGAATTTTCATTCTTCCCATCCTCATATTCCATTTTTAATTTCATTTGATCACCATACACTTTTTTGGAGACGGAGGTAGAAGAGTGATGGTTTTAACAACCTATACAATAGTGAATCTATTTTAAAACTCATCATGAATCGTATCGATCAAACCGCCATGGACGCCTAGTAAATGACTAGCATACATTAGGACTACATCACACATGCCCATCGGAATACTTTCCAATATAAAACACAATCAAAACTTGTTTAGTAATGTTCATTTCACCACATTAATTCAACCATTGCAATATATAAGGTATAATATATTTAATATAAACTAGATTCAATTTCCTCATAAGAGTATCACTAGTTATATTATCATAACTACCACCATCGATTATCATTCTAGACACCTTGTTTTGTATGTGGCATCGAGTGTGGAATAAGTGTTCTTGTTTCTATTCTACATCTTCTTTGATTTGCATATTCAGCACACACCTTATAACCAAAGGATCTCCCTAAAAGATGTGCAAAGACATCACTACTATCATCCAAAAGTGGTATCACTTCACTTCCAAATTCAACATTGTAATTGTCTTTTGTATGCATAACTCTTTGGTTTCGACACTAAGATGCAATGGGCCCTTTGTATGCATATAAGGCTTTGGTTAACAAACCCCTTCTCTCTTTGATTCAGCCTCCATGTTAAGGAAGATGAAGTTGAATTTTTCGAAAACATCTGTAATGCCTAATCTGTTTATCTGTCTCTCTATTTTAGTTGTCATATGGACCATTTCCTTTAATTCTATATAGTGTTGTAATTTTACAACATTCACAAAATCTCTATTCAGACCATTTAGAAATCTAGTCATAGTAACTTTCCTATCCTCAATCACAATGGTTGAATCATTTTGATTTTCATCTCTTTAAAATATATATCCATGGACTTAAAACCTTGATTCAAACTCAACGATTTCATACACAAATCTTTATAATAGTGGTTAGGCATAAATCACCTTTTCACCAACCTATACATCTCCTCTCACAATGCTATCGACGTTTCTCTACTCTTTTCCTACTAATCACATTCTGATCCACCAAATAAGTACATACTATGTGAATTCAATGTCTAGCAATTTCACCTTCTTTGCCTTTGAATAGTTATGACAATAAAAAATCCAATACACCTTTTCCTCCCACTCCAAATATGTTTTGGGATTCTTTTTATCTAGAAAAGTAGGTTTTTTTTTAGTTTGACAATATCCAAATCCCTTTGGTTTGATGAAAGTTACCTCTTTTGATGAATTGGCCCCTACTCCTATTCCCAAAATCCCTTTGGTTTCTAATATGCTAAAAACCTTTCCTATGACCTATGGTCTCATCCTCAAAACCATCATCATCAATACCATCAACGTTCTCCTCAAAAGCCTCATAATCAGTCCACATTGGTAATTTTCAACTCTATTGTCATTATTTGATTTGAGTTCAATCCAAACCTTCTTTGCATCATGTATACTTATAATTACTTCATTACAGTTGTTGTCCACCCTATCAAGCATATCACAAACATCTTCCATCACAAAATTCATCAACATCATCATCTTTGTCATAGCTTGCATTTTGAATTTAAGCTCACCCTCGAGAAGAGGTGGTGTGTTATCTTGATTTGACATGATAATACTTGCAAAAATAGTTAAGGGTAAAAACTATCCTCACAACCCTCGTGTTTTACTCAACCGTTATTCATGTCCTCACACACATTCATACGGTTGTTATGGGACTGAAATTAACATAAAATAGAATCAATTTTGCAAGCACAAAAACTAGTGAAACAAAATTGCAATAATAGTCTCATGAATAGCAACCGAATCTATGTGAACTATGGACAAAACCGAGGACTAGAAAAAAATAGAAATGAAATATGCAAAACGATGAACCAACACCCAAATATATTAGAGATGTTGTAAATGTGTGGTAAGACACAAAACAACACAAATAAAATGATGTTCAAAGATGACAAAAACATAGAAATAAACAAACCATTTATGACAAATTAAGTCCGAATATGGAACACAAGGTAATGATGTCCAATTGATCAATAATTTGTGATGAAGTGACATTTCAACCCAAATAGACATAATATTTATTTTTAGCAATTTATAACAAGGTTGTCAATATCCTTCCAATCACCGCTTTAGTTTTTCTATTGGAAAGGAACGCTTTAGTTTCGAAGTGTTTCGATGTGTCGTGGTCTGGGTTGTTCTAATCATATATAATTAATTATATAAATAAGAAAAAATATATATTAATTTAACAAGCATAATTAAAATTCAAGATAAATTAACTTCAAATTATACAATATAAACACAAATTCAAACAAACATAGTCTCAAAATTAGAAAAACAAATCACAAGTAAATCAAAATAAAGAGGATTATACTTTCAATTTTGAGCTAATTCGAATTGTAATTAACAACTAAAAACTCCAAGGACTAAACACACAGCAGATAATTTGGCTAGCAATTGTAATGCACACGCCAACATGTGGGGTGAGCTCTTACAATTTTATTTCTCATGTGGTGTCATCAATAATTGTACTTTGCAATTTGCAACGGATTTTCCTTTATAAAAATAAAAATTTCTTTTTTTCAAAAATACATTTGTACTTTTGAAATACAATGTCAAACATCCCTAGATAGTTCATCAATAATGTTAAGGAAATCCCCGTCATTTTTCATCCACACCTCCACTCAAGATAAAGAGACGAAGACTTCCTTTATAAACTCTTCTATAGAGACCTTATTGAAGTTTCTCTTTCTTCTTTAACTATAACAAGTCTTGTATAAAAATATGTCAGCAATAAACTCGAAATACATAAAAAAAAGAAAAAAACTGTATATTTCACAATGCAACCTGATAATATTTATTGGACATCTTATTGACTTTATACTTGGTTGAGGTTGAGGTTATAACATCACATGTTTTCTCTTTGTTTGAACTCAAGTGAGGCTTTTATATATATATATATATATAACAAAGAGAATATATATATATTAGGGATGATCTCTCTAGTAATTAAAGCATCCCTAGCTCTATTGCATTCGATCTCTAAAATTGACCAACTATTTCTCATTATCCGCCATATTGCTCTACTCAATTTTTGAATACAGAGATCCTTTCATAGCTCTAGTGGTTTTATTGTCGAAGGTGAAAACCCAATGCTTGTCATTGCGAACAAATAGAGGGCAACAATTGTTAAATACATTAATAAAAGACTTGATTTTGACAAGCATTGAAAACTTAACAAAGATGAATAAAGTTATCAATATTATGGTTTGATTGCCTCACCTCATTGGTAATATATAAACACTTCCCTAACAAACAAGTCAAAAATATTTTTCCTATAATGAGTTATAGATATTTTCCCTGTGATGAGTTATAGATATTTTTTCATTGATAACTCAGAGATATCTCCTTTACGGAAAGTTAAAAATATTTTTCTCTTTGACACATAAAATATGTTTTAACACTATTAGAAAAACATAGCTTTTTAGTCCTTCCCTTCACCAAAAAGATAAGGATGATAATCTATAAAAAGTAATTGGATCCTTAAACGAAGCCAGTTCTTAATCTCCATTCTCGACTATATATTTATTTTTAGAGTTTTCCATAAAATATGATTGATTATTTTTTTTAAAAAAAATACTTATTTAAATATCAAAGAGTCCTTAAATTCACTGGATGAGACCTTCTATAGGTATCAAGCATAAACTACCAATCATTTTGACTATGAAGAAGGGATGTCGTTGCCAAAATTAAAAAATTAATAGATTATCCTACATATAAGTCTTATAATGAAGCTACTTATATTTCTTAAGATATTATGTATACACACACACTCTAAAAAGAAGGTACGAGGAAAAAGGTTACTAATAAACAAATCATTGTGGATGCTATAATAATTTGTTTTTTATTTTTTATTTACATCTTTATAGGCCTAAATTAATAGCTATTTAAAACATATTTATAAAGAAAGGGAAAAACTCAAATACAAAGACGGGAGATTAGGATGAAAAATAACAAAATATAAGTTTTCTAAACTTAGGGATAAACATACACTTTGGTCCCACAACGTTTTAAACTCAAATACAAAGACGGGAGATTAGGATGAAAAATAACAAAAAATAAGTTTTTCTAAACTTAGGGATAAACATACACTTTGGTCCCACAACGTTTTAAATTATAAAGTTTTTGATAATATAATCTGTACGTGGATATTGCAGAGAGTAGGAGTTATTTAGCTAAAACAAGAAGACAGGCATATAGCGTAGTGAGTGAGAAAGAAGAAGATGGAGAAATATGAGTTGGTGAAAGATTTAGGAGTTGGGAATTTTGGGGTGGCAAGGCTTTTGAGGCACAAAGAAACCAAAGAACTTGTTGCCATGAAATACATAGAAAGAGGTCACAAGGTAATTTGTCTTTTGTCCTTTTTCTGTTCGGCTTATGAGAAAATTAGTTTGTCCATAGAAAGTTCTGTGTTTTGTCATATGGGCATCATTAAAAAGTTTGATAATGTTCGTGATATACCTAACTTGTTGGTTCTTTGTTTATCTTGTGAAATAACAAGAAGGAAGATTGAGATATGTTTTTGGTTTTGGTTCTTGATGTTACAGATAGATGAGAATGTGGCAAGGGAGATTATAAATCACAGGTCATTAAGGCACCCTAATATAATTCGATTCAAGGAGGCAAGTATTAGAAATAGGGTCTAGTTTACAACTTCAATAAACACAGTTGTTAATTATGTGTGATTCTTAAGTGAAGAAACTGATTATTTTTGCAGGTGGTTTTGACCCCAACTCATCTGGCAATTGTGATGGAGTATGCAGCTGGTGGAGAACTCTTTGAAAGAATCTGCAAAGCTGGTAGATTCAGTGAAGATGAGGTTAAATTCCTCTCTGATTTATTTTAATTTAATTGATTGATTACAGTTATTTAGTAGTAATCAAGTGTGGTTTTTGTCGTTTTCTTACAAAAAATTCAGGCTAGATATTTCTTTCAGCAGCTGATCTCCGGGGTTAATTTTTGCCACAACATGGTATAATCAATACTCAAGTTATCTATGATCATCATATATCTCACCTTCTCTATCTATTTACTAGAAATTGCTACAATTTATGAATGTGTTTGTTTATATTTCTTGTAGCAAATCTGCCATAGAGATTTGAAACTGGAAAATACTCTTTTAGATGGAAGTCCTGCGCCTCGATTGAAAATCTGTGATTTTGGTTACTCTAAGGTTTATAACCTCCTAATCCACGCTTGATTTCTTAATTTGGTAACAAGTTTCATCTTTTTTACTTAATGTTATTAACCCTTTTGGTTTCATACTGGTTTAGTCCTCTTTGCTGCATTCAAGGCCAAAATCAACTGTAGGAACTCCGGCATACATAGCACCAGAAGTTCTCTCTAGGAGAGAGTATGATGGAAAGGTAAGTATTTTTTTTCTTGTCCAATATTTTAGTCTGTCAAATCTACTATCTCGTCACCATATAACGTAAGTTCCAAGAGGAAGTGGTCTCATGCTAGCTTTAACAGAACCCACTATCTAGTCCACTTGGACATAACTGGTGAGGCCAGCACTATCTTGAATGATCTAATCTTGTTTCCAGCATATAACCATAAAAAAGAGGTGGGTGCTAACTGGGACAAGTGGGAATCCATATCTTTTATGTGCAAGAGAGTGAGGTTTTGTCCATGTTAGTGCTTTTGTCATTTTCAAGCACAAGGCGCATGATTTTTTAATTTGGGTTTGGGAGATGTGAAGCATTTTGGTTTATTTCCTGGTGGACATTTTTTTTTCCTGAATACATTACGAAAGGATAATCTTAATTGCAGATAACAGAATTGATCATCTTTTGATGATTGTTCTATATGGCTCTGTTATCTTTCTGCTTAGTGGTTGGATTTGTTTCAGTGTAAATATGTATGGCACTAATATTATGACTGGTACCAGTTGTCACTTCAGCTTGCATTACCAACTTTTTTCATCACACTGAAATCCAAAAACCGTAAGCTCAAATTTGAGACAAAACATATGAATAAATGATATCAGAAAATGATGGACCTTGAATTAAATTAACCAGTTGCTGTATTATTGGTTTCAAATTTTGGCAATTTATTTTATCTGTAAAGATCTTGAATAACAGAAATTTTTTGATTGGTTGATATTCATGAATAGTTGCCATCGTGTGTGTAACCAAGAAAGTGTTGGACGCAAAATGCTGCACCTTCATTTCTTTCAGACTTCTTTCAAGATATCATTGATTTTATTCACAGTTTTTTCTTTTCTGCACTACATTTCCTTAATAACTGGTTCTTGCGGCTATCTTCAATTTTGTTACTCAAGCCTTCAAAATTCCTTTGTTTTTTTCCATTTACTGGTTCAGTTGGCAGATGTTTGGTCATGTGGAGTTACTCTTTATGTGATGCTGGTGGGGGCATACCCATTTGAAGACCAAGATGACCCCAGAAATTTTAGGAAAACAATTCAGGTGAAACATCTATCATCTTTTGCTAGTAAGAATCCATGAGTTATCATTACTCATTTTTGTGTTTCTTCTGCAGAAAATAATGGATGTCCAATACAAAATTCCTGACCATGTTCATGTATCTCAAGCTTGTAGACACCTGCTATCTCGCATATTCATTGCAAAACCTTCCAGGGTATAATTCTCTAAATGGCTTGATTTTGCAGTGCTAAGTTACCATAAACCTGTATACGAACATCGTTGGATTTTGTTGCAGAGAATTTCACTCTCAGAAATCAAAAGCCACTCATGGTTCTTAAAGAACTTGCCAAAGGAACTGATTGAGTCATCACAAGCCATTTATTACCAGAGAGATAACCCAAGCTTTTCTATTCAAAGTGTGGAGGAGATCATGAAAATTGTGGCTGAGGCAAGACAGCCACCTCCATCATCCAAGCCTGTCAAAGGTTTTGGTTGGGAAGTAGACGTAGATGATGAAGACATCGACGCAGAGGTAGAAGAGAACGGAGAAGAAGATGAATATGATAAGAGGGTCAAGGAGGTTCATGCAAGTGGTGAGTTTCAAATCAGTTAAGCAGTATGGTCTCTGTTAAATTATGACGTAAATTCAGTCGTACTGTGAACCTTAGTGGATTGTTATTCATGTATATTATAGTAGGTAATAACTTCTGCGTAAACCTATAAATTTGTGATCTTGAAATCAAAGTTGTCATTTGTTTCGGTAATGTTTTAGTTTTGGACATTTATCTAATTAATTAATAATTATATTAAAAAAATAATTTAATAAATATAATTTAAATCCTAAATAAATTAACTTTAAATTATATAATATAAACACAAAATCAAAAAATATAATTTAAAAATTAAAAACGTATCTAAAATTTCAAAATATTATTAAAGTAAAATATGACCACTGGCCCCTCGCATCTCCATCTCCCTCCCCCTCCCCCTCCCCCTCTTCCCTCTTAAGAAAAATCCTAATTCACGTCTGTACCGTAAACACCCAAAGAGAGTTAACTTAATTCCATTCATCTCTATCTCTTTCTTCTCAGATGGAACTATCAATTTCATGATCCGTGGGCTGTTTATTCCATTCTTTAAAACAATAATATACTCTCTATTTTTCAAACACAGAGTAAAAGCAAGCTGAACGCTGTCTTCTTAGCAGATCGGAACTTTAAAGACGACTTGGGTAATTTTCTAGCTATAGCTCTCCTTGATTTTATCTCCCAGAAGATCATTCTAAATTTGGAGAAGAAGAAACGATGGGGGTGACGCCGCCTTGGGAAGAACAAGTTAGGGATTTGAGATTTTGAGTTTGAGGGGAAATGAGTTGGGGGTGCCGGGGGCGTTAATTCTTTGATTTGATTTTTTTATTCAAGGCCGAAATGGCACAGGCTGTATGATACCGATGCCATTAACCCAAATCCAACAAGTATGGCCATAGACAATGATGCCAGTTTTCAATGTAGCATATATATGAACCACGAAGGGGAAGACCAAGCTGCTGTTGCAGTATATGTTACATGGCAAAAAGAACAAATTTGGTCAAACATATTTAGAAAACAAAACTGAATACCACAGGTTCACGCTTAACTTGGGATGGGCGGCTATGTTACGATGATGGAGGATCTCTCTGAAATTCATTTCATCTAAACAAAACAAATGTGTACATACATACACGGATGAGAGAAAGGAAGCGAGAGACAGGAGAGCACACACGCAGACAAGATAACATGGCACTTAACACCCCAACAGGAAGAAGTACAGCAAAACAATCTTGTAGATACTGGCATTGAGAAGTTCCATGGTGGCTATACAAGCAGCAGAATTCAAGTATCTTATTTGTTTCTAAGTCGAGAAAATAAGGGTACCTGTCGTCGAGCTTCAGGATTTGAGATTGCCATAGCTCCTATATATGGAAGACTCTCAATCACTGCATTTGCCAAATCTGAAATGAACGTTGGTTCACATCCTAGTGCAGGAACACGTCCCCATTTTTCTATACCAGACTTAAGATCCAACTCGTTGTACTCAACATCTATTTCTTCCAAAGTTTCAATATGATCACTGACAGCTGCGAATCGGAGATCCAAATTTTGAGAGCTTCAATGCATAAATTGAAACAAGTCAGCAATGAACCAACAACTTGGAGTAAGAAGTCCAGTGAAATCAGTGATTTAGATTGATAATGGCAAAACTTAATTACCTAATTGGTTCACCAAAAATCATTTCACTCCTTTTTTCCCAAGCTCAATGATTGTCTCATAAGTACATGTTTTCCAACCATTCGACAGGTCCAACTCTGCTCTGTTAGAATATTTCGATCATCAAGTGATTTGTTGTGAAAGTTCCATGGATACAATATAAGGAAAAAAGAAAACGCACTGCTTGTTGCGAGGTTGCCCTTAGATTTTTATACTATATGATGGCAATTTAAGGGTTTATGGAAGGTGTCTAGACTAAAGCAAAAGAAAATGGAAAACTATAAAGTGAAAATTGAATAAAACTGAAATTCATCAACAAAACAAACTTTGATCGCAAGTAAACAACCACCTACATAAATCATAATTGATCATGGAAATGAAACATCAATTTTATATTATGAATATTTTGTTATAACTATTTTAAGTAATCGAATGCTAAATACATATAGCACCAGAAATTTAGATGATACATACATTTAGCCATTGTTGCTCAAGTACCGAAATTAAATGAATTCCCAATAGCAGCAGCAACCAAGCTTTTCTCAAAGCAGCAACAATAATACAAAATAAAAATATTTTACGAGAGGAGCCTTCTGATCTATGCCTACCAGTAGTTGTAGATGGAGTACACAAATTATTATTTATAGATAGATCACGGACCCCACTCATTAATTTATTTTCCAATTTTCTCCTTCCATCAAGGAGATAATTAGTCATGATCAATTAATTGATCCCAATGATCAATCAATTGATCCCCAAACCCCATGACGTATCTTCATGGTCATGGGTTTGCATAATCAAGAACATGGGTGTATCATGAGGGGCACATATGGAAATTTTCAACATTCTTCGACTTGGCCCTTATGACACATAAACTTATTATGTTCTGTTCTTATAACATGATCATGGAATCCTCCCACTCACATAAGGAATACTACACATGAATCTGTTGAAATTCACGAATTAAAGCAACTATGCACCTAAAAGCGGAATTGGTGCAAATACAATAATTATAGCAATTCTAAAATCAATTACTTGAAAGTAAAGAGATAAGGGAAAGAGATTGCTAACTCGGGTTTTTAACGTGGTTCGGCAAGCCTACGTCCACGACTCAAGTACCAACTCGTACTTGAGTATTGTACTCTCTTACTAAACCAAGTAACAAGATTACAATTTCCGCTTGATGAATCCACACCAAGACTTTACACCACTTGAAGATATGCCCTCTTCAAGATTTTCCCTTTCCACTTGAAGATGTCCCCTCTTCAAGATTTTTCCTTGGTGATGTTCCTCACCAATACCAAGAGTTTTATACTCAACTCTCAAGAGTTTCACAATGGTTGTTTTTGTAAAACAACAATACACTCTTAATAGTGTAGATATTACAAATGAAGATCTATGATCTCTTTCTCTCACTTAATAGCACTTAGGATATTTGAAGGTGTTTAAGTGTAGTGAGAATGAGAAATACTCTTTGTGTTAAGATATGAAGATTTAAACACAAATATGAGTATTAATGAGGATTGATGATATGAAGGTGTTTATGCACTTCTAATTGCCTCAATATTAGATATGAAAGTTATGTGTACTTTGTTTTGCAATTAAGAGGCCTATTTATAAGTTTCTAAAAGAAACTAGCCGCTTCTAGCCGCTTTAGTACAACTGTCATATCAAGCGGTCGACCGGTTTACAACGGACAAAACCAAGCGGTCGACCGGTTCACAACGGATAAAACAATTTGTCTTCCAAGCGGTCGACCGGTTCACAACGAATACATCAAGCGGTCGACCGGTTCATGCATAAATCTATTTTGACAAATTATCTTTTCTGAAATTCTTGAACCGATTGATTATGACTTAAACCTTTTAATCATCAAATCCTTTTAATGCATGCACTCGTGAAGTGTGTGAGTTCATTTTAATTTGTGCTATCAAGATAAAAATTGAGATTTACACAAAGCACTAAAATGAACACTTATTCTAAGTCTTCACTTGCTTGCATCTTGGACTTCTTGGAGTAATTTCTTCTTGAACTCCATTATGCTTGTTGATGTATTCTTTGAATAAAACCTGTTTATAGCTTAATCTCATCCAAGCATATTATTAGCCCATTTTCTTTTATTGTTATCATCAAAATATATAAAGCATACAAAGTATGACATTATATGTCAACAGTAATCATGGCGGTAGGACCATTATTGAATAAGTTGTCCATTCCATTTATTACATATAAAATATCCCTTACAAAAGTACTATATGGGCATTCAAAACTTTACTGAATAAACTTCCTATAAGTTATTCGAGTCCAAAATTCATTTTTATTCTCATGGATAAAGTAATAAATGTGCACAAACTTTATTACAATAACTTGATGTATATATACAAAATTAAGACTAACTACAAAATAAATCAATCAATACCATATGCTCCACATGACTTTTAAATAATTTACTAGTAAACCTTTAGTCATGGGATCCGCAATCATCAATTTAGTACTTACTAGTTGGATTGCCCGCACTACGTTACGGGCAAAACAAATAATCTTCATAATCACTGAGATTAAAATATAATATTTCAGTATATAAAATTTGATATAATGAAAAAAGATCAGCATCTTTTATTATAATAATAGTAAATTAAAGTCTTAAATTCTTAAATTCATATCACCATCATTGTCAAAATAATAAACATTATATAACAAATCTCAGAGAAAAACAAAAAAAAAAATAATAATAATAAAGCACGTAAGAACAAAAACCTAAAATTACTATTATTATTCTTAATATTTATATTATTATTATTTTAATAACGGGAAGAAAACAAAATTAAATCAAAGGCTTAAAAAACCCTAAAAACATTAACAAAAGAGCAAATGAAAAAATAAAATAAATGAAAAAAAAATAAAAATTATTGATTTGAAAAAAAATTGTTTGACCTGAAAATTTATAAAAAAACAAATATTACACTATTTTGCGGGTTGAGTAAAAAATTTGTATAACTATTAAAAGAATAAAAATTATCAAATTATCCCGAGAGAAAAAAAACATAAAAAAACATTAACAAAAGAGTAAGTAAGAGAAAAACATTAAATTATTATTATTATGCTAATAATGAAAAAAAAATAAAAGACTAAAAAAATCATAATAACTTTAACAAAAGATCAAATAAAAAAATAAAGTAAAAATTATCACGTAAAAAAATCATATGACGTAAGAATAAAAAAAGGAAAAAAAACTAAAAGAAATAACAAACAAATATAATTTCCAAATGATCATAGATATAAAATAAAATTTAAGAACTATTTTTTTTGAAAAAAATATATCAGCCTAACAAATAAGAAAATAAAAAAATTATATATATATGGAAAAAGTATGGATTATTATTGAAATTAAAAGAAATAAAGGGATTAAAAATAAAATAAAAGTAATAGTGCTGAAATGAACATTAAAAATAAAAGGATTAAAATACAAAATTAAAAATATAAGGGCTGAAATGAAAACATCAAAGTCTTAAAATCTAAGAATATTATTATTATTACAACTAAAATAATAAACATTATTAAATTATTACGATGAAAAAATAAAAAACATAAACAAAGGAAAAAAATATTATTATTCTTATTGAGTTGATAATTGGAAAAAAATTCAATAAAAAAATGTCAATAAATTGTTTTTTGTAAAAAAAACATAAGTGAAAAACATCAAAATATATAAAAATATATAAAAATCAAAATAAATAATAATAATAATAAAAGTGAAAAAAGAAATAAAAACGTCAAAATGAATAAAAAACAAAACAAAATCAAAATGAAAAAAACAAAGTGAAAAAGAAAAAAAGAGTTTAAAGAGGCGCTGGCAGGTCAAACCCCGCCAGCTCCTCTCCTTGTAAGACACACGTGTGTGTCTTATCGGTAATCAACATGCATTTCTTTGATTCTTTTTCGGAAAGAATATATAAATAGTATAATTAATGTTTAAAAAGGAGAAAAAAAATATTATTGAAATCTACAGTGTTTTTACTCACAATCTACAAGAAATTCTCGAGCTCTTTTAGTTTATTCTATAATATGCTCAATAAACACTTCGTGCCTTTTGATATTATCTCTCACACGAAGGTACTTAATGTTGATATGTTTACTACGCTTCCACTTTTATTCTTCTTTGAGAAGAATATGGCAAGACAATTATCGA